>VZQC01009724.1:856929-895020 GCA_009823505.1 Rhizomys pruinosus
AAAAAAAAAAAAAAAAAAAAAAAGAATAGAATTTTTATTAGCATGTATTAGGGATTTTTGTTGTTGTTGTTTTGAGACAAGGTCTCCCTGTAGACCCATCCAGCCTGCTGCTTACTCCGTAGACCAGTCCGCAAAGATCCGCCTGCCTCTGCCTCCTGAGTGCTGGGACTAAAGGCATACGCCACCATGCCTGGCTTAAAGGCGGTTCTTAGCCACCATGTGGGTCCTGGGAATCGAACCTGGGTCCTCTGCAAGAGCAGTCGGTGCTCTTAACTGCTGAGCCATCTCTCCAGCCCCACTTTTTTAAATATAATACTTTTATTGATGTTTTGTGTATTTCGTACATCATTTTTCAGTTCAATTTAGACATATTCCCCTTTCCCTGCTCCCGCCTTTCACTTTTTATTTTGAGACAACTTCTCATTAAGTTGATCAGGCTGGTCTTAAACACATACAGACCTTGAATTTGTAATCTGTCTACCTACCTCAGCCTCCTGAGTAGTCTGAATTACAGACCTGTACCACTAGGCTTGACGAAGATGGTGTTTCATTCAGCTTCTCTCTGTAAACAACCTCCTAAAAGTTTAATCCCCAGCACTCTAAACAAACAACTGAAATTACAGGATGTCTAAATTACCCATTCAATGCCCAGTAAATGCTAATAGCAGTGCCTTCTAACACTGATATAGCCGAAGGTGCCCCCCCCGCCGCCAAAAAAATTGACAAAGTATTCCCTATGGCTCTTAAGCACAGTCACATTTACATCCAGTCGTCATTATAAGTGGCCAAAGCTTCTAAACCATATTTCTGTTGTTGTGTTTGTCTTTTTGAGACAGGCTCTTACCATGTTGCCTAGAACCTGATACATAGTCTAAGCTGACCTCAGATTCATAGTCTTCCTGTCTCCTCTTCTCCCAAAGGTTAGGATTATAGTCATGTGCCACCATATCTAGCTTTCCCAGACCATCTTGCAATCTTGCAAAAGAATATCTGTAGTTTTTTTGTTTTGTTTTGTTTTTTGTTTTTAGACAGGGTCTCCCTGTACCTCCAGCTGGCCTGGAAATCTCTATGTAGACTGGGCTGGCCTTCAACTCACAGGGGTCTGCCTGCCTCTACCTCTCAAGTTGCTGGGTTAAAGGCATGTGCCACCATGCCCAGCTTTGTAGCTTATTGTTCATATGGAATTTTACTCTCAACATTCTTGTGGTGCTTTTTATTTTTATTTTAAGATTTTTTAATTCATTTTTTAAAATTTTGCATGTATGATTGTTTTGTCTGCATGTAAGTGCACCACATGCATGCAGTACCTGAGGAGGCTGGAATAGGGCATCAGATCCCCTGGAACTGGAGTTAAGGAAGATTGTTAGTCGCCATGTAGGTGCTGGGAACTGAACCCATCCTGGGAGGTAAGGAGAGGATGTTGGATCCCTTGGGCTGGAGTTATAGGCATTTGTCAGCTGCCCAACATGAGTGTTGGGAACTGAAGTAAGGTTCTCTGTAAGAATAGTGTACACTCGAAACTGCTGAGCCACCTCTCCAGCCCCACTTGGTGCTTCTTTATAGACAACTTTAGTATGTGGCTTTTCAAGAGGACTGGCCTTTTTTTTTTTTTTTTTTTTTTTTTTCCTTATTCCCTTATTCGTGAAGTTTGTTTTTTTCTGTTTTGCTTTGGATTGGTTTTTGAGACAGGGTCTCCCTACAGCCACAGCTGGCCTGGAACTTACTTCGTAGGCTGGCCTTGATCTCACAGAGACCTACCTGCCTCTGCCTCCCCAGTGCTGGGACTAAAGGCATGCACCACCATGCCCAGCCTGGCATTTCTTTTGATTGACATTCATATGGCTCCAAATGTTCCCATATCCTAGGCACCAGTTTTGTTTTGACCGGTACCGTGGTTCACTGTGCATGCCCGTTCTTGCAGAGCAGATCATAATCTCCAGCTGGCTCCCACAGCTCCCATTCCCACGGTCCCAGCTGAGGCACTCACTCAGTCAGCATATATGCAAGCTCCCAGATGCTTCTAACTTAAAAGCCTTCCCATTGGCTACACCATGATCATATTCCATAATTCCTTTCCTTGCTCAACCAAGTGATCAAAGTGACAGTCCTTTTTGTGCAAGTTGTATATGTGATAACAAATCTAGAAACACTTGCTTTGTAACATTGATGTTAAAAAGTGCAATCTTTACACTGCAGCATTAATTCCTTGTATCTAAGGCACTTATGCCTGGGGATGTAGCTCAATGATAGCATACTTGCTTAGGATACACAAGGCTTGCGTTGTATCTCCAGTACCAAACAAACCAAGCCCTTAAATGTCTTAACAGTACTGTGGCTCCTTCCAGCCCACTACTTTTCTGGCTCTTTCTCTGCCTGCTGAATTAGTTGAATTGTTGTTGTTGTTTTGTTTTGTTTTTATAATTTTTTATAAAAATTTTATTTATTTTTCTCTATGTGTATGAATGTACTGTGTGCATGCAGGTCTGTGCACCCGTGTCGGGCAATGCTGCGGAGGTCAGAAGAGGGTGTCGGACTCCCGTGGAACTGGAGTTCTCCTGGAATTGGAGTTTCAGATGGTTCTTGGCCGCCATGTGGGTGCTGGGGATCGAACCCGAGTCCTCTGCAAGAGCAGTCGGTGCTCTTAACCTCTAGGCCATCTCTCCAGCCCTGTTTTGTTTTGTTTTGTCTCATGTACCCCAGGCTGAATTCAAACTTGCTGTCACTGAGAATGACTTTGAACTTCTGATCCTCCTGCCTCCACTTCCTCAGTGCTTCAATTACATTTGGATTTATTTATGTATTTATGTGTTTATGTATTTATGTATTTATGTGTTTATGTGTTTATGTATTTATGTATTTATGTATGTATTTATTTATTTATTTACTTATTTACTTATTTATTTATTGAGACAGGGTGTCCCTGTAGCCCCAGCTGGCCTGGAACTTGCTATATAAACCAGGCTGGCGTTGAACTCACAGAGATCTGCCTGCCTCTGCCTCCTGAGTGCTGCGATTAAACACCACACCGGGCTACATCTGGTTTGGGGGGACTCCAGGAATCAAGCACAGGGTTTCATGCATGCTAGGCTAACATTCTACCAACCTAACTCTATCTCCAGCCCAGGGCCTGCTAAGTTCTGATTCCTCCCTTCACCTGGATCTTTAGCTGACTTGCATCTCTAGCCATTTTATTTTATTTTTGAGTTTGGATATCTTGGAGGAGCTGAAATAACTTCACATCTAATTTTAGTGGAGGAGTTACTGTATTGAATATTTCTGAACATATTTTACTCTGTACCTTTAGCTAAATTATAAAAAAAAAAAATGGTGCTGGACAGATGCTCAGTGGTTAAGAGTGCCGACTGCTCTTTTTTTTTTTTGGTCTTTTCGAGACAGGGTCTCCCTGTAGCCCCAGCTGTCCTGGAACTCACTCTGTAGACCAGGCTGGCCTTGAACTCACAAAGATCCGCCTGCCTCTTCCTCCCAAGTGCTAGGATCAAAGGCATGCGCCACCACGCCCGGCAGAGCAAATATATTTTAAAAGAGAGATGGCTCAGCGGTTAAGAGCACTGACTGCTCTTGCAGAGGACCCAGTTTTGATTCCCAGCATCCACATGGAGGCTAAGAACCGTCTTTGACTGCAGTTCTAGGGGAATCCTCTTCTGACCTCTGCAGCATTGCATGACACAGGTGCACCAACCTACATGCAGACAGTACACTCATACACATAAAAAATAATAAAAGTAAAAAAAAGAGAGAATAAGGCAGAGAGTGATAGAACAGAACACTTGATGTCCTCCCCTGCATACACATATGTATATACTACCTTCCAAGACAACAAAAGATGCTGGGGATAGAACGCAGGGCTTTGTAGGTGCTAGGCAAGTACTCAGCCACTGTAATATAACTCCATCCCTCCTTTCACTTTTTTTAATTAAAAAACTTTTTTTGACTGTTGTTTGCATACTTATTTTTATTTTTATTTTTTTCCTTTTGCACACTTATTTTTATTTTTTTAATTTTATTTATGTTTTCATGTGTATGAATGTACTGTCTGCATGTAGGTCTGTGCGCCTGTGTCGTGCAATGCTGTGGAGGTCAGAAAGGGTGTCGGATTCCCTGGAACTGGAGTTAAGGACGGTTCAGCCATCATGTGGATGCTGGGGATCGAACCCAGGTCCTCTACAAGAGCAGTCGGGGCTCTTAACCGCTAGGCCATCTCTCCAGCCCCTGCACACTTCTTCTTAAAATGTTAAAAATCTTATGAGCCAGGAATGGTGGCACACACCTTTAATCCTAGCACTTGGGAGGCAGAGGCAGGCGGATCTCTGTGAGTTCAAGGCCAGCCTGGTCTACAGAGTGAGTTCCAGGATAGCTGGGACTACAGGGAGACTCTGTCTCGAAAAGACCAAAAAAANCTTTTTGTTGTTGTTGTTGTTGTTGTTGTTGCTTTTGCCTTGTACTCTTTTTTTTTTTTAATTTATGTGTATGAATGTACTGTCTGCATGTAGGTTTGTACACCTGTGTCGTGCAACACCGCGGAAGTCAGAAGAGGATGTCAGATTCCCCTGGAACTGGAGTTAAGACAGTTCTCAGCCGCCATGTGGGTGCTGGGGATCGAACCTGAGTCCTCTGTAAGAGGGGTTGGTGCTCTTAACCGCTAGGCCATCTCTCCAGCCCCTTGCCTTGTTCTCTTACATGTTGTTTAGCAGTTAGTGGGCAGACACACTAGCCCACTACACGGGTGTGGTGGCGCACGCCTTTAATCCTAGCACTCCGGAGGCAGAGGTAGGCGGATCTTTGTGAGTTCAAGGCCAGCCTGGTCTACAGAGTGAGTTCCAGGACAGCTGGGGCTACAGGGAGACCCTGTCTCGAAAAGACCAAAAAAAAAAAACAAAAAACCAAATAATAGTTCAGTACAAGGTTGGCTATGTTCCTGTCTGAGCACTTTTCCTCTTTGAACTCCAGTGTTCTGTTATTAGTGTTACTTGGAAAACTCAGAACAATTACTTCCCAAGAGCTTCTGTGATGCTCTGACATGAGAAAATGACACCATGGCTTGCAAAAGTCTACAAGTATCACTTCTCATGGATTTTCAAGCCTATTTTTGCTTCACCATCAAATTTCTAACAATTGTCTGGGTGCAGTTCAGTGACAGAATGCTTGCTGAACATGAACAAGGTCCTGGGTTCTATTTTGGCAGCACTAAAAAACCCCTAGATTTCAAAATACAATTGCACAGTACTGAACAACATTTTACAGCATCCTGCAGCTCTGACAATCAGTGCTAGTACTTTGTAGGTGCTCATTATGTTTTTCTTTTCTACTTATGCAATAAGCAATGAGTCACTTTTGTTGGAAAAACTCTTCAACATGGAAGTAAATGGAGGAAAATGCAAAAGTCACCTTTATCCTATCATTACATATACTCAAAACCAGCCCACCTGCATGCACTTTTGCTCTCTGTAGAGGCAACATATATAGCAGTTGGGTTTTTCCCACTAAATTTTGTGTGCTTATATGCCAATGTATGTACCAATCATGTTTTTAGTTGCTTGAAGTCGCAAATTACATCATGTTGTATTTATTGTTCAATAACTTATTCTTTTCTATCTTCTCCCCACTTAATATGTTCTGGAAATTCTTCTCTGTATTGTTGATTTAGGTTTCTCCTTTCAGTGCAGAGGTTGAAACATGGGGTCTCATGCATGCTGCACAAGATCTGTACATCGCTATCCATAGTTGTCTTTTTAATACATTTATTGCATTCTTTAGGTTGGACATGCTATAAATATTCGGGCTGGGGGAAATTTCACAGGCCTTCCTTCAAGAGGAAGAGCTACAGGCCATCAGCAGATGCTAATAGAGGGAGACTCTCCCCGAGAGGTTATCTAATCCCAAGTGGGCAGCCTCAAATACAGGTACACACAAACACCACTACACATATATGTATGCATATACAGATGTATATGTAACAGTAACAACCAAAGAAGAGGACAAGACATTGAGAAGGAATGGGGAGATGTGGGAGGAGATGGAAGAGATTTGGGAGGGACGGAAATGATGCAAAGACAATATTCACATAGCAAATTCTAAAAAATAAGTTTTTGAAAAAGGTAAAAAAATAGGGGCTGGAGAGATGGCCTAGAGCTTAAGAGTGCCAACCGCTCTTGCAGAGGACCAGGGTTCGATCCCCAGCACCCACATGGCGGCTAAGAGCCGTCTGTAACTCCAATTCCAGGAGAACTCCAGTTCCAGGAGAATCCGACACCCTCTTCTGACCTCCGCGGCATTGCACGACACGGGTGCACAAACCTACATGCATACAGTACATTCATACACATACAGAAATAAAAAAAATTTTTAAAAGGTAAAAAATACTTAATTACTGAGCCAGGTGTGGTGGTTCATGCCTTTAATCCTAGCACTTGGGAGGCAGAGGCAGGCGGATCTTTGTGAGTTCAAGGCCAGCCTAGTCTACAGTGTGTGTTCCAGGACAGCTGGGGCTACAGGGAGACCGTATCTCGAAAAGACCAAAAATAAAAAATAATTACTTAATTACTGTATAACTAGCTATTTGTGGGCTGTTTGTTTTTGAGACAGGGTCTCCCTGTAGCTCCAGCTGACTTGGAACTCACTATGTAGACTAGGCTGGCCTCCTAGGCTTGCCTCCATCTCCTAGAGATCTGGCTGCCTCTGCCTCTTAAGTGCTAGGACTAAATGCATGTGCCATACAGCCTATTCAGATTTTTTTTTAATTTGCTACTAACCTGGGTGTGGTGGTGTGATGCTCCCTTTGACCCAGGCACACAGGAGGCAGAGGACCAGGCAGATCTCTGTGAGTTACAAGGGACCAGCCGTGCGTTCTACATAGCAGTTCCAGGCCAGTGGGCAGCTGCAGTGAGACCACTGTCTCAAAAAAAGACCAAAAGAAAAATAATGTGCTAAACCTAGCTGAAAAAAGGATATCTTTTTTTTTTTATTATTTTTTTTATAATACTTTTTTGGAAGTGATAATGAATGTACCTGTCTGCATGTAGGTTGTGCACCCGTGTCGTGCAGATGACCCGCGGAAAGTACAGAAGAGGTAGTCTCGAAAAGAATTTCCCCTGGAATGGTAATCTCTCAATGGAATTGGAGTTACAGATGGTATTTTAGCGCCCATGTGGGTACTGGGATCGAACCCAGGCGGCCTCTGTAAGAGGGACATCGGATGCTCTAACCACACTAGGCCTATAGACTCTCCAGCCTTACATGAAAGCATAATACTATAAGCATTCTATACTGTATCCTTTTGTTATTGTTCTTTTGAGACAGTCTTACTGTGATACATCCAGGTGGCTTGAAATTTCATTTGATCCTCCTGCTTCAACCCTCACGGAATGATTGAGATTATAGGTCAATAACCCACAATGCCTAGGACAATGTCCCTTTTTTTTTTTGTTTTTTTATTAATTTTATTTATTTCTGTAGTGTATGATTACTGCCTGCATGCAAGTCTCTGTGCACCCATGAATCGTGCAACGCATCGGCAGAAATCAGAAGGCACAGGCGGGTAGGGGTAGTGCACGCCTTTAATCCTAAGCACTTGGGAGGACAGAGGCAGGTAGGATCTCTGTAAGTTCAGGGACCAGCCTGGTCTATACATAGCAAGTCTAGGCCACCTGGGACTACAGGGAGACTCTGTCTCAAAAAAAAATAATAAAAAATAAAATAAATGTGCCTTCATTTATATAAAAAAAATATTTTAAAATTAAAATTTTTTTAAAAAAAAATAAAATTTTAACAATTGCTTTTTTTTTTCACATGTTTATTCGAAGTATACTTGTTGATTGTTCACTTTATGTTTTCCTTTATTTTTCTTATTGTATATGTATAATGTGTGCATATGATGTATGTGTGAATTTGGACGTACTATCATGGTACTAGTCTGGAAAGACAGAGGACAACTTTTGAGTGTCTATTATCCTTTGCTTGCATATCAAGTTAAAGCCATCCTGAGTTACACGAGACCCTGACTCAAACACCCCCACACACACATATACATAAAAAAAAAAAAAATTTATTTATTTTATCTTATTTTGAGACAGGATCTCTCTGAGTCCCAGCTATCCTGGAAACTCACTGTGTTGTAGACCAAGCTGGCCTTGAACTCACAAAGGTCCGCCTGCCTCTGCCTCCCCGAGTGCTAGGATAAAGGCATGTGCCCAACGCCAGCCCAAATACAAACTTTAAGAATATGTTTTGTTTTTTTTTTTAAACTTTTTTTTTTTTTTTTTTTTTTATTTCTGTATGTGTATGAATGTACTGTCCTGCATCCAGGTCGGTGCACCCGTGTCGTGCAGTGATCGCGCGGAGGTCAGAAGAGGCGCTCGGATTCCCCTGGAACTGGAGTTCTCCTGGAATTGGAGTTTCGGACGGTTCTCGGCCGCCATGTGGGTGCTGCGGGATCGAAACCCGGTTCCTCTGTAAGAGCGGTCGGCAACTCTTAAACCGCTAGGCCACTCTCTCCAGCCCTAAAGAATATGTTTTTAATTTTTTTTCATTTTTTCTTTTTACAAAACAGGGTCCCCTATAGCCCCAGCTGGCCTGGCACTCACTATGTAAACCAGGCTGGTCTTGAACTCCCAAAGATCTGCTTGCCTCTGCTTCCTGAGTGTTGGGAATACATGCATTTGCCATCATACCCAATCCTAATATTCTATTTACTATTTTTATTTAATGTGTATGAGTGTTTTGCCTGCATGTGCACCTGTATTGTACAGTATCTCTGGAGGACACAAGAAAGTGTCAGATCCCCTAGAACTGAAATTAATGGCAGTTGTTAGCTGCCATGTGGGTGCTGGGAACAGAAATCAAGTCCCCTGCACCAGCAGCTAGTGCTCTTAACCACTGAGAGCTATCGCTCCAGCTCCCCCAAATATGACTTTTAAGTGTTTAGAACTAATTTGTTTTCTCTGCCCTGTGTTTAGTTTCTGGCCACTTGGGCTTTACCTACCATCTTGTTAAGAAATTGTAATGGTAAAAACTATAGACTTAGCTTCACAAAGACTGCTTTTTTCTTTATTAGTTCTTCATAAGTAAATACCAAGTACCTAAATAAATATACTGTTTCCCAAAGTGATTAATAGAGTTCAGGCTGATAAAGAACAAATCAGGCACTTACACAGGAGCTTGAGTTTATACCAGATACTATGGTACTCACTCTAAGACGACGCTGAATGCTAGAAAGGATGAGAATGAATATTTTTTAGATAAAGTTACTAGAAAAGAAGGCTATCATCGGGCTGGGGACAGGGATCCAGCAGTTAAAAGCACTAGCTGCTCTCTTTTTTTTTGAGCCAGGGTCTCCCTGTAGCCCCAGCTGGCCTGGAACTCACTCTGTAGAACCAGGCTGGCCTTGACTCACAGAGATCCAACCTGCTCTTGCCTCCTGAGTGCTCAGGTTAAAGGCATGTGCCACCATGCCCAGCTTAAAGGTGATTCTTACCCGCCATGTGGGAGCTGGGAATCGAACCCGGGTCCTCTGCAAGAGCGGTCAGCGCTCTTAACTGCTGAGCCATCTCTCCAACCCCACTAGCTGATCTTAAAGAGGACCTGGGTTCAGTTCCCAGCATCCATCCATATGGCAACTAACAATTGTCCATAGCTCCAGTTCCACAGAATTTGATGCTATCTTCTGGTCTCTGAAAGGACTGCACGTGTGGATCTACATACATACATGCAGGCAATAGAGTCATACACATAAAGGTTAAAAAAAATGCCGGGCGTGGTGGTGCGCTTGCCTTAATCCTAGCACTTGGGAGGCAGAGGCAGGTGGATCTTTGGGAGTTCAAGGCCAGCCTGGTCTACAGAGCAATTCCAAGACAGCTGGGGCTACAGGGAGACCCTGTCTCAAAAAAGACAAAAAAAAAAAAAAAGTTAAAAAAAAAAAAGATTTTAAAGGCCATGTTTCTGTTGGTCTATGAATAAATGTGGAAGTCAATCAGTATGGCAGTGCCTTTAATCCCAGAATTTAGAAAGCTAAATCAGGAGAATTAAGAATTTTAAACCAGGGACAAGAATGGCAGTACACACCTTTAATCTCAGCACTCGGGAGGCAAAGGCAGGCAGATTTCTGTGAGTTCAAGGCCAGCCTGGTCTAGATAGGGAGCTCTAGGCCAGCTGGGACTACAGGGGGACCCTGTCTCAAAAAGACCAGGAAAAAAAGTTTCAAGCCCCCCTGAACATACAATGAACCCCTGTCTTAAACAAATAGGGCTGAGGAGATAGTTCAGTAGTAAAGTGCTTGTTGTGCATGCATGAGGATCTGCGTTTAATCTCCACATTTTTTAAATTAATTAATTTATTATTTTATGTGTATGAGTGTACTGTCTGCATGTAAGTAGGTGCACCTGTGTCATGCAATGCTGTGGAGGTCAGAAGAGGGTGTTGGATTCCCCTGGAACTATAGTTAAAGACGGTTCTTAGCCACCATGTGAGTGCTGGGAATCAAACCCAGGTCCTCTGCAAGAGCAGTCGGTGCTCTTAACTGCTAGGCCATCTCTTCAGCTCCAATATATTGTCTTTTTAAAAAATTTTTTAAAATATTTTTTAAAATTTTATTTATTTTTGTATGTGTATGAATGTACTGTCTGCATGTAGGTTTGTGCACCCGTGTCGTGCAATGCCGCGGAGGTCAGAAGAGGGCGTCGGATTCCCCTGGAACTAGAGTTCTCCTGGAATTGGAGTTTCAGACGGTTCTCAGCCGCCATGTGGGTGCTGGGGATTGAACCCGGGTCCTCTGTAAGAGCAGTCGGCGCTCTTAACCGCTAGGCCATCTGTCCAGCCCATATATTGTCTTTTTGAGACAGGTTCTCTCTGCAGCACTAGCTGGTCTGACACTCACTATGTAGACCAGGCTAGCCTCAAGCTCACAGAAATCTGCCTGCCTCTGCCTCCTGAATTTTGGGATTAAAAGCATGCATGCACCACCAAACCCAGCTGAAAATACTTATAAGTGAAGCATTAGTACTCTAATTTAAAGCACCAGTTCAATCAAATATGTAATAAATGCATGTGTTGAGCTGGGCATGGCTGCACATGCCTTCAATCAGAAGCAGGCAGACCTCTGTGAGTTGGAGGCTAGCCTGGTCTACATAGTGAGTTCAGGACACCCTGCAGCAAGACCCAAATAATAAATAGCTGGGTGTGATGGCACCCACATTTAATCTTAGCACTTGGGAAGCTGAGTCAGATGGATCTCTGTGAGTTGGAGGGCAGCTGATCTACATAGCAAGTTCTAAACTAAAATCAGTTATCTAACATAAGCAAACAGAATAAACCTTGTGTAGAATTACCTCTGAGACATGAAGACATCAGAATTACTTGTCTTATTTATAACAGGAAGGCAGTGCCGGACGTGGTGGTGCACTTGCCTCCCAAATGCCTTTAATCCCAGCACTCGGGTGGCAGAGATAGGTGGATCTCTGTGGGTTCAAGGCCGGCCTGGTCTACAGAGCGAGCTCCAGGACATCTGGTACTAAAAGGGAGACCCTGTCTCAAAAATACCAAAAAAAAAAAAAAATGTGTAAAACAGGAAGGCAGCTTGATTTGTTCCCAGGGATTTTCTGGCTTTCCTTACTGGTTTCAAAGGTAATTTCCTAGTGCTGCAATGGCTTTGAATAATTTTTAACCCTTGAATTTAAAAATGGTTACTCTTAGGTTGGTGTGACCTAAAAGTACAATCTACAGACAATCTAAATTTTTTATTTCTCACAAAAGAAATGTTTGTGTGAAAGTACTTCCAAAATATAAAACAATACACAAAGGGAGGCACATTATAATCAGTTCTTTGTGTAAATTATGGCTTTATTGACAGATTATCACAGTGTACAAGAGCAAAGAGTTCCCTGTGGCGTGCAGCTGTGAACACTGTTTGCAGAAACCATGTGCTCAGGGTGTGGCCAGGCTTAATAAAGGACTTACAGTTTGCTTTTGCCAGTGGTCCAGGATAGAGCTGAGGAAAGCATAGTCTGGAGGTTGACTTTGGGTAGCTGAGGCTAGTCAAGGGCAATCCAATGGGTGCTTATGTTAGTCAGCTTTCTGTCACTCTAAAAAAATTAATTGAATAATTCATCCTAAATCCTAAAGGAGGATTCATATTCACTCACAGTTCAGAAGTTTCAGTCCATGATCAGTAGCACCAGGGTTTATAAGCCTATGATGAGGTGGAATATCTTGCAGGGAGCGTGTAGTAGAGCAGAGCTACTCACCTTATAATGGGAGGAAGGGAGGTATTGAGGGAGGGGGAGAAAGGGAGAGAGAGTCAGACAGACAGACACAAAATATATGATATATCCTTATGGGGATGTCCCTGGTTACCATCCAATTAAGCTCTATTTCCTAAAGTTTCCACCACGCCCAGTAGTCCATTATGTCATGAATCTACCAATGGACTAATCCCTTAATGAAGTCAGAGCCAAAGGCCCCACCTCTCAGCACTGCTGCACTGGGGGCCATGCCTACAAGACAGGAATTCAGAGGACATCCCTTGTTTGTGCCCAGCACATAGTTTAACATGAAATTTTGGAAGAATTATTTTACCCAATTCTCCCGTGAGGAAGGTCGGGGGCTCCCACATTTTATAATGGAGGTGAAGCTGCTTTCTCCATGTCACACAGCTTGTGGATAGCAAAGCCAGGACTGTACTCAGGTTCTCTGAACCAACCTCTGTGTTACTGATAACAGCTGTCTCCCAGATAGTCCCTACCTCGTGGGTGGGGAAGCACACATGTCCACATCAGTATGTGCCGTAGTGATCTGGTGTTTACTGAGTGTAAAGTGAAGGAGAAACTAAGAGGAGCATGATTAATTTATTCCTAGCCACACCCTCAGCCCAAAAGGTAAGTCACCTCCTCATTTGTGCCATGTTTCTTCAAATGGCTTTTGTGGGAGTTCTAAAGCGAACATGTTCCAAAAAAGGGTGTCGCTCTTCCGCCTTGTGTGCCTCATTCTCTTGTTCAGCGATTGTGAATGACACTTTCAGGATTTGAATTTCCATGATTCAGGATAGATTTTGGCCCTAAAGGTTCCAAAAATTTTGTCTATCTTGGTCTCTCTTTTTTAAAAAAGATTTTAACTGTGTGTGTGTGTGTGTGTGTGTGTGTGTGTGTGTGTATATTCATGTAAGTACAGGTGCCCTTGGAGGCTAGCAGAGAAGGCTGGATGCCCTGGAGCTGGGGTTATAGGTGACTTTGAGCTGCGCACTCAACTCCGGTACTCTACATTCAACCGTCAGCTGCTGAGCTGCTCTCTCTTGTCCCTCTTAGTCTCTCTTTTTTTTTTTTTTGTCTTTTTGAAACAGGGTCTCCCTGTAGCCCCAGCTGGCCTGGAACTCACTCTGTAGACCAGGCTGGCCTTGAACTCACAAAGATCCACCTGCCTCTGCCTCCCAAGTGCTAGGATTAAAGGTGTGCGCCACCACGCCCGGCCCCCTCTTAGTCTCTTTTGATAATCATCATCCTGTATCCTTCTCTCTATGCATCTTTCTTTCATTTCACTTTCTGGTCCTCCTTCCTACTCTGTGTCTGTTTCATCTGTCTGTAATATGGAAAAGAATGTGTTCAGCTCCTGCCTCCAGGTTCCTGCCCTGAGTTCCTGCCTTGGGCTCCCTGAGTGATGAACTGTGACCCAGGAGATGTGAGCTGAATAAACCCTTTTCTCCCCGCCCCCAACCAAAAAAAAAAGAAAAGAATGTGGCTGGAACTAAAGTTATTTCAGAATGGAGTTTCAGGCTGGGCATAGTGGCCCATGCCTTTAATACCATCACTTGGGAGGCAAAAGCAGGCAGATCTCTGAGTTCAAGGCCAGCCTGGTCTACACAATGAGTTCCAGACTAGCCAGAGCTACATAGTCAGACCATCTGAAAACAAACCAAAAATGACACACACACAAAAAAAAATAACAGAACAGGCTTTCATATCTCTATTTGGATTATTTTTTTTTTGGTCTTTTCAAGACAAGTCCCCCTCTAATCCCAGCTGTCCTGGAACTACCTTTGTAGACCAGGCCGGCCTTGAACTCCCAGAGATCCGACTGCCTCTGCCTCCCAGCTTTCTATTAGGATTTTAAAAAATATTTTTTATTTATTATTTTTTATGCGTATGAGTGTACTGTCTGCATGTAGGTTGGTGCACTTGTGTTGTACAATGCCTTGGAGGTCAGAAGAGGGCATTGGGTTCCCCTGGAACTGAAGTTAAAGACAGTTCTTAGCCGCCATGTGGGTGCTGGGAATCGAACCAGGGTACTCTGCAAGAGCAGTCAGTGCTCTTAACCCCTAGGCCATCTCTTCAGCCCCATCTATTAGGATTTTTAAAGCATATAGTGGAATGAGACCCCCAAGTTCTCTTCCCATCTTTCGTTCAATATTAAGCTGTTTGCATGTGACTCTAAATTTTTTTCCATAGGCAGATTTTCCTGAACAGGAAGCCAATGTCTGATGAAGGGGAGTAGTCCACATGTCACATATCATATGGTAGTCTCCTGGGGATCCTCAAATATTTCACAAGGAAACAAGAAAGATGTTTTCAATTTAAGTCTGGGAAGCAGTCAGGAGGTATCTCTGGATCCTTTCTGTTAATGATGTTCAAAGTGGGGCTTGGAGTGATGGGAGATGAAACAAAAAGTAGAACCACATACCCCAGCTCTCCCAGACTTGATCTTTTTTTTTTTTTTAATTTATTTTTGTATGTGTATGAATGTACTGTCTGCATGCAGGTCTGTGCACCCGTGTCGTGCAATGCCGCGGAGGTCAGAAGAGGGTCTCGGATTCCCCTGGAACTGGAGTTCTCCTGGAATTGGAGTTACAGACGGTTCTCAGCCGCCATGTGGGTGCTGGGGATCGAACCCGGGTCCTCTGCAAGAGCGTCGGTGCGCTTAACCGCTTAGGCTATCTCTCCAGGCCCCCAATTTTTTTTTTTTTTTTTTTTAAAGTTTATTTTGGTGCTGGAGTGATGGCCTAACGTTTAAGAGCGCCGACCGCTCTTGCAGGGACCCGGGTTCGATCCCCAGCACCCCATGGCGGCTGAGAACCGGCTGAAGCTCCAATCCAGGAGAACTCCATTCCAGGGAGTCTGACACCCTCTTCTGACCTCCGCGGCATTGCACAAAGGTGACACGGGTCACAGAACCTATCAAAGCACAGTACATTCATACACATACAGAAATAAATAAAATTAAAAAAAAAAAAAGTAAACTTAGGTGTGGTGGAGCACACCCTTTAATCCCAGCACTCTCAAGGCGGAAGGCAGGTGGATCGCTCTGTGGTTCCAGGCCAGCCGATCTAGACAATAGAGTTCCTGCACAGCTGGGGCTAACAGGAGACCCGCTCCTTGAAAAGACCAAAAAAAAAAAAAAAGTGTCTGTTTTGCCTGCATATGAATATGTAAGGTGCATCATATGTCCCCTGCAGGCTCTGGGTTCCTGCCTGTCTCCACAATCTACCCCAGTACTGGAATGTCCAATGCACACACCACCATGCCCAGTTCTCTTCTCTCGTCTCTCTCCTCCTCGTTTTTTTCACCGTGTGGTTTCTGGGCATAGGAATTCAGGTCCTCATGGATACATAGTACTCTTTACCAACTAAATTATCTCCCAGGCCCCAGTGGCACTGAATATGTGGGTAAAGGAATCTTTGTTGTTTTTTTTTTTTTTTTTTGGTACTGTTTCAGGCCAGGGTTCGCTCCTGTAGCCCCAGCTGTGCCTAGATGGCAGTAACTTGCTGTGTAGAGCGGCGGCCTGGAACTACACAGAGATCCACCTGGCTCTGCCCCCTGAGAGTGCTTTAAAAGGGATAAAGGTGTGCTCCACCACGCCCAGTGGTAAAGAAGTCTTAACATAGCATCTAGTTATCCAAGTTTATCTTGTTCAAACATTTCTCTCACCAGCAATGTGACTTGGGGTAATTTTCTAATTGCTCTTGTCTGGCTCTCTTCTCTCTCCTCTCGTCCCTCCTCGCTCTCGCTCTCCTCTCCTCCTCGCTACCTCTCCTCTCTCTCTCTCCTCCTACTTCTCTCGCTCTTCGTCACACCACCCACACACACACACATACACACACACATGCTGTAAGAGATTAATGAGGTAATGCAACCTCATTTGTTTGCTAGAGTGGCTAGCATATAATAAATTATCAATAAATAGGTTCAAAAAGCATCATTTATTGAGCCTTTGAAAGGTGCCAGGACTAATTTAGGATACAGAATACAAAGACAGTCTTTGTTTCTTTTTGTTTTTTTTTTTATTAATTTTTATTTATTTCATGTAGTTGTGTACGAAATGTATTGTCCTGCAATAGCAATCCCGTTCACCCGTGTCGTGCAATGCCGCGGAGGTCAGAAGTGGGTGTTCGGTTCTCTGGAGCTGGATTCTGGACCGGAGTTCTCTGTGAGTTGGAGTTTACAGACGGTTCATCCGGCGTCATGGGGGTGCTGGGGATCGAACCACCTGGTCCTCTCCCAGCAAGAGCGGCCCGTGCCTTGAAAACCGCTAGGCCATCTCTCCACCGCAGTCTTTGTTTCAAAAGCTGAGATTGGCTAGATACGTTGGTGTAAAAAAATCTGTGGGGAAAATTCCAGCACTGGAGGGCTGAAGCAGAAGGCTCTTGAGTTCCGGGAAAGCCAGAGGCACAGCTACTAGTGAGTCCTTCGAGCTACATAAGCAAGGCCCTGTCTCTAAAGGGGGGTTTAGGGAGTCAAAGGTCCTGATGGAGAAACACATTTATATGAATAAAAAACGTTTCACTCGGCTCAAATGCAGAAGCCTATAGAAGGTGAACTCAATGGGGGCTAAAAGAGGGCTCAGCAGTTAAGAGGCACATGGTCTGACTTTGACTAGACTTGGTTTTTCAGCACCTACATGGTGCTACAACACCATGTATTAGCTTCCAGACGGGTCCCGGGGTCTTCTGGCCTCCCTCATTGTTGTACACTGACATGGGTGCAACTAATACATGCACAAAAAAAAAAAAAACAAAAACATACAATAAAAGTAAATTAAAATTAAAAGTGAAGGCATACATCTACCTCAAAGGATATAGAAACCTTGAAGAAGTCGGAAACATTAGAGATAGGTTGAAGGGGCTGGGGAATGTAGCTCAAGGGTTGACACATGTCTTGGGTTGGATATTCTGGGTAAAAAAAAACAATCTTTTGAAAGATGAGCATGTTTTTGAAAGGTTTGGTGATTCCTCCACACCGCTCTCCCCTTAGGGCTTGTTGGTTTTGATTTAGCTTTATCATTTACCCACAGGGGTTTGATTACTTGAAAAGTCAGGATTCAGGTTTATGCTTGTTGGCTTTACAGTGAGTCAACTTAAATATTCTGGTGAGTTCATTGGGCACAATGTTGGAAACTGATTTTACTTGTGATTTTCTGTAATATAAAAAGTCTGTTGTTTTGTATGCAGTTTGTTAAGACAATCTTAACAGTTGTGCAGAGAGCTTCTTGTGTGGAGGACTGGTTCCCACCATGGAAGTTGTTAGCATACTTGGTAAATGTTGCTGGTCTCTCTGAGCCCAGGCAGGGAGGACTTGTAACCACTTGTTACCTTCCAGAAAAGAGCTACAGATGGTCTAGTAGTCCTGGACCATCCTGAGCTACAGAAAAGCCAGAGCCGGAAGGGAGCTGGATGTACGGGGAGGAACAGAAAGTTGTTTTCTGGAGCGAACGGAGAGTTCACACATAGCTATTCTTTGTCCTGATGCAAATATGCAACAGAGTCTTATTTGCCTGACATCTTGGCCCCAAAATGAAGTGTCTTTTTCATTTTACCATTTATGTTAGTTGTGGATTGGGGAAGTAGAGATGCTACCCATCCTAAGTAGATGAAATTCCAGAGTTTTCTGTTACCTTAATATCAACTAAATCCATGTTAACAACATGTTCTTCACCCAAAAATGATACAGTCTATAATAGAATAAATAAAAGAAAATTGGCCTTTTAAACTGTGTCTCAGACTGAAAAATCATATACTAATTGAAACAAGCAAAAGCTGAGTTCGCCCTGTATATTGCTATGCCAGCAACTGCATATTAATTTATTCACATTTAGCAGAAACCACCAGCTGTTTTATAGAGGTCCCAAAATCATAAGAATTCAGGGCTAGAAAAGCCTTGAAGGGTTTGTTAATCCAGACTCTCATCTACAATGAGAAATAATGGGCCAGAGAGGCTATAGGCCAGTGTTTGCAAACAAAGCCGTTGAATGGGACTTGGTCAGCATTTTGCATGCTCATAGATTGGAAGAGATTATATAGTACCTACCTTTGGAATGATACTTGGCAGTAGGAGTTGTCGTACATCACACAGCCACAACAACTTAGGCGAAGGAAGTACAAACCAAAGCAGGGTTTCTCTCATGAGAGAAGCCAGTAATACTGAAATTACTGTCCTGTCCCATGAATTTCATGCTAAGTCAAAATGGAATACCAGTCCAATCCATCCAAGTTTATCCAAATGCCCCAAGTTAGGGCACAGGGTCCAAGAACTTTCGAATAAAGACACCGCTCTCAACAACTGCAAAGCAGTTACCAAGACTGTATCTGGACCCAAAGCCAAGAGGGAGGGAGAAAGCGAGATTTAACGTTTTCCCAGATTCTCCCAGAGAAGCTGCAGCGTCGGCGGAGCGGGCAACTCTGACAAGCTGGAACACCCAAGATTCCGTTTGGAAGCGACGGTGCTTGGTGGACGAGGGCAAGCGGCCACCAGCCCACCCAACCGCTCCTTCCATGCCCAGATGTCCGCACCGTGGACCTCGGGCTCCGTGGCGGGCCGGGGCGCAGGGCCCACAGGCGGTCCCTGTGCGTGTCCGCCGGGACCCAACAGAAGACCGAGAGCCCCGGGCCCTTCCCGCCGCCTCGGCCGGGCGATCGCTCGCGCAGTCCCGGGCTCAGCCCGCCGCCCACGCCCGCCGCCCGCAGCCCACCGCCCGCGGGGAACCCGGGAGGGTGCGATGCCGCGCAGCAGCGAAACCCCGCCTCAGCCTCCCGCGCCTATCGCGGCGGCGCGCGGTAGTCACGCGGGAGCAAGCTTGGCGTGCGGACTGGCCAATGCCCGGCGGGGCCGGGTGTCGGCCGCGTCGGTTCGGGGGCTGCAGGCGGGGCGGAGGTTAGAAATAGGCACCGGCTGGCGGTGCAGAGCCGCCCTGAGCACGCCGCGGCGCCCAGCGAGGCGGCCGGACCCCCGCACCCATGCTGCTGATGCTGGCCAGCGGCACGCTCTTCTTCCCGGGGTTGTTCGTGCTCAGCACCTGGGCGCTGCACCGCTCGCGGCCGGGATGGACCGACAACGACTGCCTGACGGTCGGCACCAGGTACCGCGCGGCCCGGCGCAGGCGGGGTGCTGTCCTCCACTCCCGGCCGCGCGGCGCCCGGGCTGCGGGCGGAAAAGGGGGGCGACAGGAAGCGAGGGGGACGGAGAGTGAGGGAGGTCTGGGAGCCGGGGGGAGGGGGGGGGGGTTGGTGTGGGGGGGTGGGGGGCCGGGGCGGGCGGGGGGGGGGTGGAGAGCGAGGGGGAGCGGGTGCCAAGGGGGATGGAGAGAGCGGGACGTGGAGCCAAGGGGAAAAAAAAAAAATGGAGAGAGGGGGACGGGGAGCCAGGGAGCCAGGGGGACGGGGAGTCAGGGAGGACAGAGAAACCAGAGTGATGGAGAGCGAGGGGGGACGGGGAGTCTGGGGGGGATGGAGAGCGAGGGGGACGAGGAGCCAGGGGGGTACTTGAAGCAAGAGAGACAGGGAGCCGTGGGTGGAGCATGAAGTGAAGGGGACGGGGAGCCAGGAAGATGGGGAGCCAGGGGAACAGGAGAGCTGGGGGGCGGGGAAGCGGGGGGGGGGGAGGGGGGGGGTTTAGCGGAGAGCCAGGGGAACCAGGAGCCAGGCTTCCCGCCCGCTCGGCTCTCTCCAGAGTAAGAGCTTCCCGAAGACCCTCGGTGTGCCCGGAGCAGGCACCCAGGCTGAGCCGCCCAAGCGAGTCGGATAGGAAGGGCAGGGCGTGTGCATCGAGTCTGCTGCCCACAGTCCGCCCTGCTTCGGGAATCCGAGCACCGTGGCCGGGAAGTCAGGTCGGAGAGTAGGGCTCTGTGCTGTCCGCAGTCCTGGAGTGAACGCGCTTCTTTGATTTCTCTTCTCTGCCCCACCTCAGGCTGGTGTCCTCGGTACAGGCTGTGCTGGCCACCGGGGCGGGGTTCATCGTCATCAGCTCCTGCAAAGACGTGGTCTCAGACAGGTAACATCCCATCCCAGGTGGAAGAAGTACAAAAAATACCAGAGCTGAGTAATTTTGTTCACATTTTGGTGGCTCACAGGCAGCAGTTTTTTAATGCCTGTGAGATATGTGCCGTTCTGGGAAATCCTGACCTTCACGGTCCTTTCTCTTGGTATGCTTCTAGCATCCGCAGCTTAGGAGAAAATACGTGAACAAAGGGCTGAGGTCTGATTTTAAAAATATTTCAGTAGGGGCTGGAGAAATGGCCCTAGCGGTTGAGAGCGCGACCGCTCTTGCAGAGAACCGGTTCCGAATGAATCCCCAGCACCCACAATGGCGGTGAGAACCGTCTGAAACGACTCCACTCCTCCAGGAGAGACTTCAACTCCAGCTCCAGGGGAATCCGACCGACGCCCACTTATTCTGAACCTCCCGCGGAAATTGCACGGCAACGAACACGGTGCACAAACTTTGCATGCAGACAAGTACATTCATAAACATACAAATATGAACTTAAATTAATAAAAAAAAAATTTTTTTTTTTTTTTTGTGTTTTTTTAAAAGGATGCATTCGAGGGACAGTAGTTCGCTGGTCCAAGCTCTTTATAAGTGTGAAAAATATTTACACATGCATATGACTTTTGGTTCTTTTAAATGCCCTCATTTGGATTCTCTCTGGAACATTCTTCAGCAGAGGTAATAGAAGTGTCTAGCCAAGCCCTACTGGTGACAGCAACCAGCCCAGCCTCTTTCCCTACAGATCCTGCTCTTAGTATTCTTTAGGTTTTCCTCGAGATAATTGATAGGCTTCTGCCTTGTCTGTGCCCCCAAAAGCCAGGCAGAATGCACACATCCGTGGGCCCACTAAACTGATTCCAGTGAAAACAAAATATAATGAATATGAGCTATTTTGTTTCGGCCTGATATCAGTGGGTTGTTTTTTTTTGTTGGTTTTTCAACACTCTATAAACCTGGCTGTCACAGAACTTGTGGAGATCTGCTTGCACCTGTCTCTCAAGTGCTCTAATAATGACATATACACGCCACAGGACCCGAATGCTTTTATTTTTCCACTTGAACTCTTAGAAAACCACTTTTTTCTTTCGTTCATCCAGTTTAGTAAAAGACCTTAGGTAGGTGGGTAGCAAGATTCCGGGTCTTTCATCGGGCAATTCCTGTCCGGCTTTATCTCCTATTCTGTCTCTTATCCTCTTCTTCTTTCTCGTTTCTTTCGCTTCTCTCTCTTTCTCTCCCTCCTGCTTCTTCTTCGCCCCCTCCTAGAAGAATAAGGGACATTGTGGAGGAGATTGGTAAGCGAATTCATTTTAGTCTGAAGAGCTTCTTACTTGATTTGGGGTTGCACGTCCTTCTGGTCGCCACTCTCATCTGTTTGACCCTCTTCACCTCTCTTTTCTTTTTACTTTATATTTCGCCTTTTCCCCCCATTACTTACTTTCTTATTTCTTAGGTGTATGAAATGTACGTCTGCATGTGGGTTTGGTGCACCCATGTTGCGCAATGCTGTGGGCGGTCAGCAGCGCCGGTGTCAGATTCCCCTGGAACGCTAGAGTTAAAGACCGTTCTTAGCACCATAGTGGGTGCTGGGGAAATCGAACCGTGGGTTCTGTGCAGAGCAGTCAGTGCTCTTAGATGCTAAGAAGCCATCCTCTCTTCTCTCCAGCTCCTTATTTAGAATTTTTTGAGGCAGTGTCTCACTGTGAAGTTCTGACTGGCCCGGGAGCTTCCCTGCCGAAACTTGACTGCCTCAAACCCAACACAGAGTCCACTTGCTCTCTGCTCTTGAGTGCCCTGGGATTAAGCCCTCACCACCAGGCCAAATTTATTATATCTTTTATTTAGGTTATTTTATTTTATTTACACTTTTGGTCTTTTTGAGAAGGGTCTCTCCATAGGCTAAGCTGGCCTGGAACTCAATAAATAGACCAAGCTGGTCTTAAACCCACTATGTAGACCAGGTGGGCCTTGACACACAGAGATCATCCCCATCCGCAGGCTCTCTGGTCTGCTGGGATGAAAGGGCCGCGCACACCACCAAATCGCCCTACCCACCGGCCAACTTTATATATCTTCTTTAATCTCTTAAAAAAAATCTCTTTAAACAAAACCAGTAATTGTGATGAACTGCAGGTGCTAAAATAGAACCAGTGACCTTGAGGGGAGACACCAGAAGCTAACAGCATTTGAAGGGCTGAGTTAAATTTTTATTTTGATTGGACGTTTTTCTGATCTGCATCAGGCTTCTTTGCGGCTCTTGGTTTGTCAGATCAAGGCTTTCCCGGTCAGGGTTAAGTGAGGACAAATGTGCCTCCACAGCACCAGTCTGAGTTAATTAGGGTGGGAGTGGTTAGCAAGCTGCTATTATTGTTTTCTTTATAATGTCCACATTTGTCTGTCACACTGGTTGCCATAGTGCCATTCCTGTCTCCCACGTTGTGAGTTTCCATTTCCCATCCCAACCTGTTGCCGTTTTATTGGCTATTAGCATTATGGCCCCCACCCCTTTGGGATGTTGTAGACGTCCCTCAATCTTCATTCTTTCATGTCACTTTAATGCCCAGATCCTCTTTCTTTTGGGTCAAAATAGAGATCGAGGGGCTGGACAGATGGGCTACCTCAGTTTAGGTGCACTTTACTATACTGGACCTCTCAGTGGCAGCTAACGACAGTCCAAGACTCCAGTTCCAGGGCTCCAACACTACGTTTCTGACCTCTGGCAGGTATTGCAGGGCATGGGTTCACCTACCTACAGGGCAAGGCAATACAGACTTATATACACCATAAAATAAAATCAAGATATTTTTAATAGAAGAGGGCTAGTCAATATAACCTTCTTTCCCCTACCCACAAAACAACACCATCTGCCCCACGGTGTGCAACAAGGAATAACGAAGGATATAAGATATACATATATATGTAAGATTATATATCATTAGTTTTTCCAGTGGCTGGCCATGGCTGGCCCAGAACTCACTAAGTAGACTACACCTGGGCCTCAAAATTTGCAGAGATTTAACCTTAACGCTTCTTTTTGCTTCTTTTTTTTTCTTCTTTTTTTTTTGTTTCTTATTTTTTTGTTTTTTTACCATTTATTTAGCCTTCTTCTTTTTTTTTGTCTTCTTCTTTTGCCTCTGGAGTGCTGGATTAAAAGTATGAACCACCACACCAACCACGCCAGCTCTGAAACAGTTTTTTATATTTTGTATATTTGAATAATACTTTTTTGTTGTTTTGTTTTTTTTTTTCTTTTCTCCCTCTCCTTCCACCCCCAGCTGGCCTGGAACTTAATCTGTAGACGCAGTGGGTGGGCCTTGAACTCACAGAGATCCGCCATGCCCTACACTAACCAAAGCTACACTACCATAACCTCCTGAGTGGTGGCATTGGACCAAAGCACGCACCACTATGGCCCCCCACCCCCGTTTAAATAAAAGACAGTTCTTAGCCGCCATGTGGGTGCTGGGAATCAAACCCAGGTCCTCTGGAAGATANAAAAAAAAAAAAAAGTGTCTGTTTTGCCTGCATGTATGTAAGTGCATCTATGTCCTGCAAGTCTCTGGGATCTGCCTGTCTCCACATCTCCCCAGTACTGGAATTCCAAGTGCACACCACCATGCCCAGTTCTCTCTCTCTCTCTCTCTCCTCTTTTTCTTTCACGTGGTTTCTGGGCATAGAATTCAGGTCCTCATGGATACATAGTACTCTTTACCAACTAAATTATCTCCCAGGCCCCAGTGGCACTGAATTTGGTAAAGGAATCTTTTGTTTTTTTTTTGGTCTTTTCGAGGCAGGGTCTCCCTGTAGCCCCAGCTGTGCAGAAACTCTATGTAGATCAGGCTGGCCTGGAACTCACAGAGATCCCCCTGCCTCTGCCTCTGAGGAGTGCTGGGACTAAAGGTGTGCTCCACCACGCCCAGTGGTAAAGAAGTCTTAACATAGCATCTAGTTATCCAAGTTTATCTTGTTCAAACATTTCTCTCACCAGCAATGTGACTTGGGGTAATTTTCTAATTGCTCTTGTCTGGCTCTCTTCTCTCTCTCTCTCTCTCTCTCTCTCTCTCTCTCTCTCTCTCACACACACACACACACATACACACACACATGCTGTAAGGATTAATGAGGTAATGCAACCTCATTTGTTTGCTAGAGTGGCTAGCATATAATAAATTATCAATAAATAGGTTCAAAAAGCATCATTTATTGAGCCTTTGAAAGGTGCCAGGACTAATTTAGGATACAGAATACAAAGACAGTCTTTGTTTCAAAAGCTGAGATTGGCTAGATACGTTGGTGTAAATCTGTGATTCCAGCACTGGAGAGGCTGAAGCAGAAGGCTCTTGAGTTCCGGGAAAGCCAGAGCTACAGCTACTAGTGAGTCCTTCTGAGCTACATAGCAAGGCCCTGTCTTAAAGGGGGGTTAGGGAGCAAAGGTCTGATGGAGAAACACATTTATATGAATAAAAAACGTGTTCACTGCTCAAATGCAGAAGCCTATTAGAAGGTGAACTCATGGGGCTAGAAAGAGGGCTCAGCAGTTAAGAGCACTGGCTGATCTTACAGATCTGTTAGCACCTACATGGTGGCTAACAAATATCAGTAAGCTCCCAGAAATCTGAGTCCCTCTTCTGGCCCCCTCAGACACTGCATGCACATGGTGCACTTATATACATGCACCCAAAATACTCATACAGATAAAAGTAAATTAAAATTAAAAAGTGAAGGCATACATCTACCTCAAAGGATATAGAAACCTTGAAGAAGTCGGAAACATTAGAGATAGGTTTGAAGGGGCTGGGAATGTAGCTCAAGGGTTGAGCACATGTCTTGGGTTGGATATTCTGGGTAAAAAAAAACAATCTTTTGAAAGATGAGCATGTTTTTGAAAGGTTTGGTGATTCCTCCACACCGCTCTCCCCTTAGGGCTTGTTGGTTTTGATTTAGCTTTATCATTTACCCACAGGGGTTTGATTACTTGAAAAGTCAGGATTCAGGTTTATGCTTGTTGGCTTTACAGTGAGTCAACTTAAATATTCTGGTGAGTTCATTGGGCACAATGTTGGAAACTGATTTTACTTGTGATTTCTGTATATGAAAAATCTGTTGTTTTGTATTCATTTTGTTAAGACATCTTAACAGTTGTGCAGAGAGCTTCTTGTGTGGAGGACTGGTTCCCACCATGGAAGTTGTTAGCATACTTGGTAAATGTTGCTGGTCTCTCTGAGCCCAGGCAGGGAGGACTTGTAACCACTTGTTACCTTCCAGAAAAGAGCTACAGATGGTCTAGTAGTCCTGGACCATCCTGAGCTACAGAAAAGCCAGAGCCGGAAGGGAGCTGGATGTACGGGGAGGAACAGAAAGTTGTTTTCTGGAGCGAACGGAGAGTTCACACATAGCTATTCTTTGTCCTGATGCAAATATGCAACAGAGTCTTATTTGCCTGACATCTTGGCCCCAAAATGAAGTGTCTTTTTCATTTTACCATTTATGTTAGTTGTGGATTGGGGAAGTAGAGATGCTACCCATCCTAAGTAGATGAAATTCCAGAGTTTTCTGTTACCTTAATATCAACTAAATCCATGTTAACAACATGTTCTTCACCCAAAAATGATCAGTCTAGTAATAGAATAATAAAAAGAAAATTGCCTTTTAAACTTGTCTCAGACTGAAAAATCATATACTAATTGAAACAAGCAAAAGCTGAGTTCGCCCTGTATATTGCTATGCCAGCAACTGCATATTAATTTATTCACATTTAGCAGAAACCACCAGCTGTTTTATAGAGGTCCCAAAATCATAAGAATTCAGGGCTAGAAAAGCCTTGAAGGGTTTGTAATCCAGACTCTTCATTCTACAATTGAGGAAATAATGGGCCAGAGAGGCTAAGGCCAGCTGTTGCAAACAAAGCCGTTGAATGGGACTTTGGTCAGCATTTTGCATGCTCATGATTTGAAGAGATCTATAGTACCTACCTTTGGATGATACTTGGCAGTAGGGAGTTGTACGTACACACACACACACACACAATTAGGCGAGGAAGCTACAAACCAAAGCAGGGTTTCTCTCATGAGAGAAGCCAGTAATACTGAAATTACTGTCCTGTCCCATGAATTTCATGCTAAGTCAAAATGGAATACCAGTCCAATCCATCCAAGTTTATCCAAATGCCCCAAGTTAGGGCACAGGGTCCAAGAACTTTCGAATAAAGACACCGCTCTCAACAACTGCAAAGCAGTTACCAAGACTGTATCTGGACCCAAAGCCAAGAGGGAGGGAGAAAGCGAGATTTAACGTTTTCCCAGATTCTCCCAGAGAAGCTGCAGCGTCGGCCGGCGGAGCGGGCAACTCTGACAAGCTGGAACACCCAAGATTCCGTTTGGAAGCGACGGTGCTTGGTGGACCAGGGCAAGCGGCCACCAGCCCACCCAACCCTTCCATGCCCAGATGTCCGCACCGTGGACCTCGGGCTCCGTGGCGGGCCGGGGCGCAGGGCCCACAGGCGGTCCCTGTGCGTGTCCGCCGGGACCCAACAGAAGACCGAGAGCCCCGGGCCCTTCCCGCCGCCTCGGCCGGGCGATCGCTCGCGCAGTCCCGGGCTCAGCCCGCCGCCCACGCCCGCCGCCCGCAGCCCACCGCCCGCGGGGAACCCGGGAGGGTGCGATGCCGCGCAGCAGCGAAACCCCGCCTCAGCCTCCCGCGCCTATCGCGGCCGGCGCGCTAGTCACGCGGGGAGCAGCTTGGCGGGCGGACGGCCAGAGCCCGGCGGGGCCCGGGTGTCGGCGGCCGGGCGGGCGGGGCGAGGCGGGGCGGAGGTTAGAAATAGGCACCGGCTGGCGGTGCAGAGCCGCCCTGAGCACGCCGCGGCGCCCAGCGAGGCGGCCGGACCCCCGCACCCATGCTGCTGATGCTGGCCAGCGGCACGCTCTTCTTCCCGGGGTTGTTCGTGCTCAGCACCTGGGCGCTGCACCGCTCGCGGCCGGGATGGACCGACAACGACTGCCTGACGGTCGGCACCAGGTACCGCGCGGCCCGGCGCAGGCGGGGTGCTGTCCTCCACTCCCGGCCGCGCGGCGCCCGGGCTGCGGGCGGAAAAGGGGGGCGACAGGAAGCGAGGGGGACGGAGAGTGAGGGAGGTCTGGGAGCCGGGGGGGAGGGGGGACGGAGAGCCAGGGAGGACACAGAAACCGGGGGCGGCGGGGGGGGGGTGGAGAGCGAGGGGGAGCGGGTGCCAAGGGGGATGGAGAGAGCGGGACGGGGAGCCAAGGGGGATGGAGAGAGGGGGACGGGGAGCCAGGGAGCCAGGGGGACGGGGAGTCAGGGAGGACAGAGAAACCAGAGTGATGGAGAGCGAGGGGGGACGGGGAGTCTGGGGGGGATGGAGAGCGAGGGGGACGAGGAGCCAGGGGGGTACTTGAAGCAAGAGAGACAGGGAGCCGTGGGTGGAGCATGAAGTGAAGGGGACGGGGAGCCAGGAAGATGGGGAGCCAGGGGGACACGGAGAGCTGGGAGGACGGGAAGCGGGGGGGGGAGGGGGGGGTTTAGCGGAGAGCCAGGGGAACCAGGAGCCAGGCTTCCCGCCCGCTCGGCTCTCTCCAGAGTAAGAGCTTCCCGAAGACCCTCGGTGTGCCCGGAGCAGGCACCCAGGCTGAGCCGCCCAAGCGAGTCGGATAGGAAGGGCAGGGCGTGTGCATCGAGTCTGCTGCCCACAGTCCGCCCTGCTTCGGGAATCCGAGCACCGTGGCCGGGAAGTCAGGTCGGAGAGTAGGGCTCTGTGCTGTCCGCAGTCCTGGAGTGAACGCGCTTCTTTCATTTCTCTTCTCTGCCCCACCTCAGGCTGGTGTCCTCGGTACAGGCTGTGCTGGCCACCGGGGCGGGGTTCATCGTCATCAGCTCCTGCAAAGACGTGGTCTCAGACAGGTAACATCCCATCCCAGGTGGAAGAAGTACAAAAAATACCAGAGCTGAGTAATTTTGTTCACATTTTGGTGGCTCACAGGCAGCAGTTTTTTATGCTGTGAGATATGTGCCTTCTGGGAAATCCTGCACCTTCCTGGTCTTCTTGGCTGCTTCTAGCATCCCAGCTTAGGAGAAATACTGTAGAACAAGAGGCTGAGTCTGATTTTAAAATGATGCATTAGAAGGACAGTAGTTCGCTGGTCCAAGCTCTTTATAAGTGTGAAAAATATTTACACATGCATATGACTTTTGGTTCTTTTAAATGCCCTCATTTGGATTCTCTCTGGAACATTCTTCAGCAGAGGTAATAGAAGTGTCTAGCCAAGCCCTACTGGTGACAGCAACCAGCCCAGCCTCTTTCCCTACAGATCCTGCTCTTAGTATTCTTTAGGTTTTCCTCGAGATAATTGATAGGCTTCTGCCTTGTCTGTGCCCAAAGCCAGGCCAGGAAATGCACATCCTTGCCACTTCAGTGAAACAAATCATAATGAGCTATTTTGTTTCGGCCTGAGTACCAGTGGTGTTTTTGTTTTATTTCACCTCTAGACCTGGCTGTCACAGAACTTGTGGAGATCTGCTTGCACCTGTCTCTCAAGTGCTCTAATAATGACATATACACGCCACAGGACCCGAATGCTTTTATTTTTCCACTTGAACTCTTAGAACCACTTTTTTCTCCCAGTTTAGTTAAAAGACATTAGGTAGGTGGGTAGCATTTCCTGGTTCTTTGCTCTGCAATGTCCTGCTTCTCCCCTCCTGAGATAGGACTTGGAGGAGATTGTGAGATTCATTTTAGTCTGAAAGCTTAATTGGGTTTGATCCTTCTGTAGCCATATATATATTTCCCTATTATCTCTTTTTATTTTTATTTATTTAGAATTTTAAAAATTAATTAATTTATTATTTCTTATGTGTATGAATGTACGTCTGGATGTAGGTTGGTGCACCCATGTTGCGCAATGCTGTGGAGGTCAGAAGACGGTGTCAGATTCCCCTGGAACTAGAGTTAAAGACCGTTCTTAGCAGCCATGTGGGTGCTGGGGATCGAACCTGGGTCCTCTGCAAGAGCAGTCAGTGCTCTTAGATGCTAAGCCATCTCTCCAGCTCCTTATTTAGAATTTTTTGAGGCAGTGTCTCACTGTGAAGTTCTGACTGGCCTGGAGCTCCCTGCAACTTGACTGGCCTCAAACACACAGAGGTCCACTTGCCTCTGCCTCTTGAGTGCTGGGATTAAAGGCACTCACCACCATGCCCAACTTTATATCTTTTATTTATTTATTTATTTATTTACACTTTTTTGGTCTTTTTGAGACAGGGTCTCCCTTTAGTCCCAGCTGACCTGGAGCTCACTATATAGACCAGGTGGGCCTTGAACACACAGAGATCCGCCTGCCTCTGCCTCTGTGCTGGGATTAAAGGCGCGCACCACCACGCCCGGCACAACTTTATATCTCTTTAAACAAAACCAGTAATTGTGATGAACTGCAGGTGCTAAAATAGAACCAGTGACCTTGAGGGGAGACACCAGAAGCTAACAGCATTTGAAGGGCTGAGTTAAATTTTTATTTTGATTGGACGTTTTTCTGATCTGCATCAGGCTTCTTTGCGGCTCTTGGTTTGTCAGATCAAGGCTTTCCCGGTCAGGGTTAAGTGAGGACAAATGTGCCTCCACAGCACCAGTCTGAGTTAATTAGGGTGAGTGGTGAGCAGCTGCTGTGTGTTTTAGGAAGAGATGTCCACATGTGTCTGCACTGTGCATATGTGCAGTTCTGTAGTACCACGTTGTGGTTTCCCTCAGAACCTGTGCAGTTTAGTGGCTTTAGCATTATGGCAAACCTGTGTGGGTTTTAGATTCATTCTTTCATGTAACTTTATGCCTCAGATCCTCTTTTGTCAAAAATAGAGATAGAGGGGCTGGAAAGATGGCTCAGCAGTTAGGTGCACTTACTGACCTCTCATGGCAGCTAACGACAGTCCAAGACTCCAGTTCCAGGGGCTCCAACACTCTTTTCTGACCTCTGCAGGTATTGCAGGGCATGGGTTCACCTACCTACATGCAGGCAATACATACTTATACACATAAAATAAAAATAAGATATTTTTAATAGAGCTAGTCATTACACTTCTTTCCCTACACCTCTGCACGGTGCACAAGGATATACTAAGGATATATATATACATATATATGTATATATATATATCCTTAGTTCCAGTGGCTGGCCATGGCTGGCCCAGAACTCACTATGTAGACTACACTGGCCTCAAATTTGCAGAGATTTACCTTCTTTTGCCTCTGGAGTGCTGGGATTAAAGGCATATACCACCACGCCCAGCTCTGAAACAGTTTATATTTGTATATTTGAATAATACTTTTTTTGTGTGACAGGGTCTCCCTATAGCCCCAGCTGGCCTGGAACTTACTCTGTAGTCCAGGGTGGCCTTGAACTCACAGAGATCCGCCTGCCTCTACCTCCTGAGTGCTGGGACCAAAGGCACGCACCACTATGCCCGGTTTAAAGACAGTTCTTAGCTGCCATGTGGGTGCTGGGAATCAAACCCAGGTCCTCTGGAAGAGCAGACGGTGCTCTTAACCGCTGAGCCATCTTTCCAGCCCCTTGAGTAATATTCTTTATATTTAAGAGGACTATTGGACTTTTTGTTTTTGAATCTTCAAAAAGACTGTAAGGAGGGCTTGAGAGATAGCCTAGCGGTTAAGGGCACCGACTGCTCTTGCAGAGGACCCGGGTTCGATCCCCAGCGCCCACATGGAGGCTGAAAACCGTCTGTAACTCCAATTCCAGGAGAACTCCAGTTCCAGGGGAATCCGACACCCTCTTCTGACCTCCGCGGCATTGCACACAGGGGGTGCTACAAACCAGCATGCAGACCAGTACATTCTTACCATACACATTGATTATAATTAAAATAATATAAAAAAAAAGGACTTCAGGAAAGTTAAAGGACAAGATGCACTCTTTTTTTTTGTTCTAATGTGTATGTGTATTTTCCCTGTCTATATGTAACGTGTACCATGTGTATGCAGTTGCACAGTGTGAGGCCAGAAAGGGGCTGTTGGAACTTCTGGACATGGCAAGTTAAGGGAGGCTTTACCTCCAGTGTGTCGGTGCTGGGAAACTGAACCAGTCCCTGCAAGAGCAGCAAGGTGCTCTTAACCACTCCTAACCTTCTAAGATTATAGTTTTCAAGAAAATTAAGTCACAGGATACAGATAGTTAACATTGTAATCTGTATCTCTTGCTAATAAATCTTCTGAAAATTCGACATGAAGTCACAGTTTCAGATCTTATTGAATTGGTACTGGGTGAAAAAATATTAATAATTCTAATTCACTGGGAGATCCAGTTACTATTATAGGCTTGGTAATGTTTGTTATTTAGTTAATTTTTTGTGATTTTTTTTTTTATTTATTTTTTTTTATTATTTATTATCGGTCATGTGTATGACAAGTACTGTCTGCATGCGGTTTGTGCAACCCGTATGTGTGTCTGGCCAATGCGCGACAGAGGTTCAGGAAGACGGGTCTCGATTTTTCCCCCGCACCATGAAAAACAACCTGGGACACGTCTCCTGGAATGGAGTCAGACGGCTTTCTTGGCCGCCTAAATTGAGTGGCGTCCTTGCATAGGGAGATCGACACCCGGGGATCCTCTGTACAGGATCCGGTCGCGCGCTCTTAACCCGCCTAGGGGAACCATCTCTCCAGCCCTCGTTTGTTTTGGTTTTGGTTTAAAACGGTTTACTATTCATATCTAGCTGGGGCCCTGACCGCCACATAATGATCTGCCTTCTCGTGCTTCCAAGTGCTGGGATTAAAGGTGTGCACCACCTCATCTGGTTGGGTATTTTACCTGGAATTGCTCTAGGAAGCAATGAGACCACTGATGGGCAGTAGAATAAGTATTGTCTTTTTGTCCAGATGTGTTTGTTTGTTTGTTCTTTCAAAAAGGGTCTCCCTAGTCCTAGTCTGCCTGGAAGTCACTGTGTGAACCAGGCTGGCCTCAGTCTCAAAGAGATTCTTACCTGCTCTCTGCCTTCCCAAAGGCTGGGATTACAAGCACACCCATCAGCTGGCGTGGTGGTGCACGCTTCCGTTTAATCCTAGCACTGTAGTGCAGAGGCAGAGGCTTATCTTTGTGAGTTCAAGGCCACCGCCTGGTTAACACGAGCGAGTTCCAGGACAGCTGGGGTTCAGGGAGACCCTATCTCAAATAAGGCAAAAAAATAATAAAAATAAAAACACCTCGAGAATGAACACTATCATACCTGGCATCATTTCATTCTTTTTAAATTGAGTTATGCTGTGGTAAATACAGGATTATTCAGGAACAGACTCTCAGAGTCTGTAGTGTTGCAAGTCAGTGGACTGGCTCCTTGGGAAATCACTGTGAAACAAGGTGAGAAGTACAGATTTGAGGTCCTACGTATAGATTTAGAAGATCTGGAGAATGGATCTCTTCAGAAGTATTGTAAGTGATTCTAATGGTGAGGAGGTTTGAGAACTGTACAGTGAGTTTTCTCTTCCTAACACATGGATGCTCGAAAATTTGCATGTGAATCTAATCCTTCCCAGCATAGGACAGGTTTCAATTTAGATGTTTCTCTTTATGAAGCTTTTATGGGATGTTTGTACCATTTAGGAAGAACACTGAAGTGCAGAAATGCTTCCAGTGTACTCTAGGACAGCAATCAGTTTGGCTCAGCAAATGTTGATTCAGTTCCACTGGACAAGTTAATGGGAATACTGATATTTTTTGCTGGGGGGGGGGGAGCGGGGTGTTGGTAGCCTGAGCCTTTAATGGCCAAGCCACCCCTCCAGCCCAGGAATACTGACTTTTATCCCAGCCTCTCCTTTTGCATTCAGTTGCTATAATGTGGTCCTTGAACTCCAGGCTCTTTTCTAGACATGCCTTTCAAATTTTTAAAATATTATATTGATATATTGATTGATTGTGTGTGTATCTGTGTGTGGTGCACATGAATACACATGCCATAGCACTCCTGTGGAGGTTGGACAGTTTCCAACAGTTGTTTTTCTCCTTTTACAATGTGGATCCTGGGTATCCAATTCCTGGGCTTGATGGCAAGTACCTTAACCCACTGGGCATACTTTTCTTAATGAGTGGAACTGGGTTTAGCTAAGGAATTGTAAAGAAAGTGTCCAGGCCTGGGTGTGGTGGTGTACTCCTTTAATCCCAGCACTCGGGAGGCAGAGGCGGGTGGATCTCTGTGAGTTCAAGGCCAGCCTGGTCTACATAATGAGTTCAGACAGCTGGAGCTACAGGGAGACCCTGTCTCAAAAAGACCAACAACAACAACAAAAAGGTAGCCTGGGCTCCTTCTCAGAACTTGTCTACAGTGGGACACATTGTAGACACATTGCAAGAGAAAGTGTGTAGATTCAGAAATTTAACTTAGTAAACTCCCAACTGTTGAGCAACTGAAGACTTAAGCTGGTATGGTTGGACTTGTGATTTGGAACGCCTTCCAAACCAGTTTTTTGGTGGGGCTGTTGAATCATCTGGAAATTTATCTTTATCAAAGTCCATTTATATCAAAATGCTTGAAGTCTACTATAGATAAGTATTTGAATCAGGCAAATAGTCATGGCAAGCTACCTACACACACAGGGCAGAGTGAATTCCTGCTTTTTTTTTTTACCATTGACACTTGTGAATTGTGATTTTTTGAGACAGCTGTCCATTCTGTTAGCAGTCTCAGCATCTTTGCTGTGTTTCAGAGTACTAACAGTTGATTAAAGATGAAACTGAAGGTAACCAGCGAGCAGACTGGCGTTGTGCCTTCATCATTGAGATCTGTGGTGATTTCGGTCCATTCCTATGCTTTCTTTTAGGCACTGGCTTGCCCGAGAATATGTCTGGTTTTTTATTCCATACATGATCTATGACTGCTGTGCCATGTACTTCTGTGAATGGTGCCGAACCAGAGACCAGAACCTCAGACGCGCCACACTTTTCCGAAACTTCCTGATTGAAAACCGCCTCATGCTCACGCATCATTTGGTTATTCTGCTTATCCTAGTGCCCGTGACACAGGTATGGCCTCACAGGACAGTAGCCTTAGCTTTCACCCACTTTATGCCATTGAACTGGGTGCTATGACCATTCTTTAGGAGTTAGGAAAGCCTCAGCCGGGCGTGGTGGCTCACGCCTTTAATTCCAGCACTCGGGAGGCAGAGGCAGAGGCAGGTGGCTCTCTGTGAATTCAAGGCCAGCCTGGTCCACAGAGCAAGCTCTAGGCCAGCTGGGGCTACAGGGAGGCCCTGTCTTGAAAAGACCAAAAAAAAAAGCCTATTTCTTCCCTTTGTATTATACTCACCTCCTGCTGTTTCATTCAGTTCAGTCCCTTGTGCAAACAGTGGAGGAAAACCATTCCAGCTCAAATGTTTGTGACTTTCCTGACCAGTGTTATTATTTCTTTATTTTTGCAGTACTGGGATTAAACTAGGACCTCACGTACCACTGAGCTGTATCCCCAGCCTTCTTTTTTTTTTAATTAATTTTTAAAATTATTTCTATGTGTATGAGTAAATTGCCTTTATGTATGTAAGTGCAACTGTGTTGCATATGCCTGTGATCAGAAGAGAGCATCGAATCCCCCAGACCTGGAGTCATGGCCAGTGGTTAGTTGCCATGTGGTTTTTGGGAATCAACTCTGATCCTCTCTCTGTAAAAGCCAATGCTTTTTTTTTTTTTTTTTTTTTTTTTCTTTTTGAGATCAGGTGTCTCCCTGTAGTCCCAGCTGTCCTGGAACTACCTGTGTAGACCAGCTGGCCTTGAACTCACAAAGATCTGCCTGCCTCTGCCTCCCAAGTGCTAGGATTAAAGGCGTGCTGCCACCACGCCTGGCCAAAGCCAGTGCTTTTAACCACTTAACCATCTCTCCAGCCCTCTTCCCCACTAAAACATTTTTTTAAATTTATGTGTATGAGTGTCTTGCCTGCATTTATGTAAATACGCTACTAAAAAATAAATAAATAAATACACTACATGCAGACAATGCCCATAGAGGTCAGAATAAGGAGCTAGATACCCTGGAAATGGGGCTAAGAATCAGTATTGGCTACCATGTGGGCTCTGGGAAGAGCAGCCAGTGCTGCCATCTCTCTAGCCCCCACTGTTTGTTTGTTTGTTTGTCTGTCTGTCTGTTTGAGACAGGGTCTCCCTGTAGCCCCAGCTGGTGGTGGCACTTGCTATGTAAATCAGGCTGGCCTTGAACTCAGAGAGATCCTCCTGAGTGCCGAGATTAAAGATGTACACCACCAAGCCCAGCCCAGCCCCCACTTTTTAAAAACGTCTAAAAGATTTATTTTTAATTATGTGTAGACGTGTATGTTTGTGTGTGGATATGTGCACCTGAGTGAGTGCAGATGCCACTGGAGGCCAGAGAAGATGTCAAGTCCCCTGGAGCTGATCCCTTGTAATTACCCAACATGGGTGCTGGGAACCAAACTTGGGTTTTCTGCAAGAGCAGGAAGTACCCTTAACCACTGAGCCATCTCTCTAGTCCCATTATTTCTCTTAAATGATACCCTGGCCCCCTGATTCCTTGATATTAAAGTTTCTGTCTGTAGTTTGATACAATAGAGATGGTTATAAATGGAAAAATGATATAAGTGCAAATGCACCATGGAACAGTGCCAGAGGATAATGGTGTAACACACTCAGCTACGGAGATATTTTCCAAGCTGGGCGTGGTGGTGCATGGCTTTAATTCCAGCACTTGGAAGGCAGAGGCAGGTGGATCTCTGTAAATTCAAGGCAGCCCTGTCTACATAGGGAGTTCTAGGCCAGCTGGGGCTACAGGGAGACCCTGTCTCAAAAAGACCAAAAAAAGAGAATATAGTTCAGCTCAGTAGTACAAAGCTTGCCTAGCATGCTCAGTAGTAGAGTGCTTGCCTAGCATGCTCAGAACTGATATTTTGAAAAATGTAGCCATGGAAATTTTAGCTAGGAATGGTAGCTCAGTGGGAGACCCTGCCTTGAAAAGACAAAAAAAAAAAAAATGGGTGAGGAGAGATGGCTTAAGTGTTTAAAAAGCACTAGATGTATTTGCAGATGGTGAGGTTCCCAGCACCCCATCACAGCTCACAACTGTAATTTCAGGTCCAGGGATCCAGTTCCCTCTTCTAGACCTCACTGGGCATTGTATGCAGAGGTACACTCACATACATGCACATAAAACATTCTCGTGTGGTGGCGCATGCCTTTAATCCTAGCACTTGGGAGGCAGAGGCAGGCGGATCTTTGTGAGTTCAAGGCCAGCCTGGTCTACAGAGTGAGTTCCAGGACAGCTGGAATTTTTTTGTTTCCCAGGGGACACAATCTTTCCAAAACCCATCTCTCCCATCCTACAGTCTAGCACCAGTGCGGCGCAACTTCGCACCACATAAGCAAAGTCCTGTGTTCTCCTGATGTCTCTCGGCATGGTGGATGGGCATGGCCTTGTGGATATCCTCTCACACATAGCAAGCTTGGGCAGGTCAAGTCCCATCTGCCCAGGCAGCACCCCATTCTTACATGGTGAGTTCAACGGCCCCACGCCCTCCGCGCGTCTTCACCCTCTCTCCTAGATGTGAGTTCACAGGACAGCTTGAGGGTCACAGAAAGAGACCTTGTCTCTCCAAAAACAAACAAACACACACACACACTGTGGCCCCTTGCATGTTTGTCTCTCCTCTCCTCCTCTCCATCACATAGAAATCCTCTCCCTAACACACAGCACACACACAACCACAAAAAGCAATACACTAGAGGTGCACGCAAAAGCCATTGGGAAGCACCAGTGAGCGACCAGGAAGATTGGATTAGCATAGTAGAACGTGGCTACATCTGGGGCCGTTTAATTCGAAGTCACTTCCAGAAAGGCAGAGGCATGAGAGTCTCTGTGAGTTCAAAGACACCGACGAGAGGCTGAGGTGAGAGGATCGTCGCGATAAACCCTATAAGTTCCAAAAGGGGGCAGCCTCGAGAGCTCAAGCATCAAGAGGTGGTCGAGTAGCCCTAGGCCGAGGATGACTAAGGGACAGGAGTGTAACACCGACAGTTGAGACCTCTTAGACCAAAGGACACTCAAAAAAAAAAAAGGGGCAAAGATAACAAAAAAAGAACAGATAACAAAAAGGCAGGCTCTGGTGGAAGATAGGAATCAGATTGAACCACAGCGAGCAGCCACAGATTCTCGCTTTACCTTCCTAGGGGAAACGACCGAAAGCTGTAAGGCCGAGTCACCAGTAGCACGCCGAAGGATTCGGGAATATAGTGAGGCTCCAACTCTAACATGGCCACGTACCCTTGATAAATTTCACCAAGCTCCCTGGGGCACATGCCGAGGAGCACCCCTGTGCTCCAACGGTATATGCGCACAAATGCAAGAGGGACAAGCAGCTATGACAACGATCACGGAATGACATGCGGACGCGGGCCTACAAGCGACCAAGGGTTATGTGGGGCTGTGAGAGATGACATCTCAGCAGTTAAGAGAATAGCTAGTCTTATCCTTACATAAAAAAAATTAAATTAAAAGGCTAAACACATATGCCTGAGGCTGTGTGGTCGTAGGCCATGCGTTGAATCTCAGACTCAGGAAGGCAGAAGGGAAGAAGACTGCTGCACAGCTCCGGTGCTATATATAAAACACTGTGTCAAAAAGAATCTAAAACAAAAAAGCAAAGAAACAGAAATCTTGACAATTGGGTCTCTGCAAGACGCCAAAGCGACGATACTCTTTAAGCATCTCCCAGCCTTCATCCATTAAAATTTTTTATGTCTAGTGATGACTTTTTTTTGTTGTTGTCTTTTGAGACGGGTTCATCTCGAGACCCGTCTCCAAAGACCAAAAAAAA
>VZQC01009724.1:895027-928209 GCA_009823505.1 Rhizomys pruinosus
CCCCCCCCCCCCCGAGTTTTCTTATCCCCAGTGTTACTGACAGAGTAGGTGTTCTACAAGACAGGCTGCTACCTTGGAAAGAAACAAGGAGATGCACTTCAGAGGCTACAGAGTTCCTAATGTCACTAAATTCAGAGGAAGCCTGCTGTGGGATAGTGAGTTTGTCTCCATTTGCATCTGGACCCTTGGGACCACCTCCTGCAGATGGTTACTTGGGAAGCAGTAGGGTTTCAACTGGATGGATACTTGCTAACCTGTTAGCATTTTTCTTCTTCAGGGTCTTTCATGGTTCCCCTTTTCCAGTAGCCTGTAGTTAGGATTTTCCTTCCAGTGGATTTTTTTTTCTTTTTTTTTTGGTCTTTTTGAGACAGGGTCTCCCTATAGTCCCAGCTGGCCTGGAGCTTGCTATGTAGACCAGGCTGGCCTTGAACTCAGATATCCACCTGCCTCTGCCTCCCGAGTGCTGGGATTAAAGGCGTGTGCCACCACACCCGGCACAGGTCTTTCTACATACCCCTGGCTGGCCTAGAACGTACTATGTAGACTAGCTGGCCTCAAACTCACTGAGATCCACCTGCCTCTGCTTCCTAAGGACTAAACGTTTGTGCCACCATGCTCAGCTCAGTAGTTTTTGTGTCTTTTTGAGACAGGGTCTCCCCATAGCCCCAGCTGGCCTAGAACTCACTCTGTAGACCAGGCTGGCCTTGAACTCAGAGATCCACCTGCCTCTGCCTCTCAAGTGCCAGGATTAAAGATGTGCACCACCACACCCAGCTTAAAGATGGTTCTTAGCCACCTTGTGAGTGCTAGGAATCGAATCTGGGTCCTCTGCAAGAGCAGTCAGCACTCTTAACCAGAGCCATCTCTCCAGCCCCTCAGCTCAGTAGTTTCTTAACTTCTAAGTTTTTTTTTTTTTCTTCTCATCTGCAGAAGCTTCGGGGAGAACTTGGAGACTTCTTCGTTGGCTGCATCTTCACAGCAGAACTGAGCACTCCATTTGTGTCACTGGGCAGGATTCTGATTCAGGTGTGTAAATAAAATGGCAGAAATAGTATAGGAAGAGACTGGAGTTTGGATTTTTTATGTGTATTTTTTTTTTTTTTTTGGCCTGCATGTATGTAAGTGCACTGTGTCATGCAATGACTGCAGAGGCCAGAGAAGGGTGTCAGATCCTCTGGAACTGGAATTACAGATGATTGTTAGTCCATGTGGGTGCTGGGAACCAAACCATGTTTCTCTGGAAGAGCAGCCATTGCTCTTAACCATTGAGGCATCTCTCCAACCCCAAGAGAAATCCTTTAATGTTGATAGGAGACCCTTTGACAGGTCAGTTCATCAGCTAAACCAGGTGGATGAAACTGTTGCTCTGACTTAGGTTTGATACAGATCCTAATATTGTTTTCCTGGCCAGTTTCCTCAAATCCATTTTCTTATACTCCTATGAGATGGGGGGCTTAGGTCAAATTCAGTAGTACTTGCCTTTAAATCCAGCACCCCGGGAGGCAGAGGCAGGCAGATCTCTGTGAGTTCAAGGCCAGTCTGGTCTACATAGCGAGCTCCAGGCCAGCAGGGGCTAAAGAGAGAACCCTGTCTCAAAAAGATTAAAAACAAACAAACAAACACAACCTATCAGGTTACATGGCTATATCAATCCAAGAGTGAAGCCTGGTGAGATGGTTCAATGGGAGAGTGCTTCCTGCCCAAGGCTGGTGACCTGAACTTGAATCCCTATCACCCACATAAAAATTGGGCATGGCTGTGTATGCCAGCCTAGATGAAATTTGGGTTCAGTGAGAGACTTTGTCACAAGGGAATACTGCAGAGAATGACAGGGGCAGAGACCCAGCATCCTCCTCTGGCCTCACCATGCACATGCGTGGATCTGTACCTGCACACGTATGTATACCACTCACAAACCCAACAGTGCTCAGAAATTTTTTTCTACAAATGTTAGAGAACTAGAACTATAAAGATTTTATATACGGGGGGTTGCACATGTGTGTGCAGATACCCACAAAGGTGTCAGATTCTCTGGAGCCAGAGTTACAAGCAGTTGTGAGCCACTGGGAACTGACCTCATGTCCTCTCCAAGAGCAGTATGTGCTTAGTCACTAAGCCATCCTCCAGCTGTGTGCCAACAAGTTTGACAGGATAGGCCTTGACTTATACATGAACCTACTTGTCCTTTACTGCTGTGAGGCTGGGCTCATCATGCCCATGCCCCCATGCTCTTGGTGACCTTGCATTCTCCTTCCCTTTCTTACAGCTAAAGCAGCAGCACACCCTTCTCTACAAGGTGAATGGAGTCATCACACTGACCACCTTCCTTTTTTGCCGGATCCTTCTTTTCCCCTTCATGTATTGGTCGTATGGCCAACAGAAAGGACTAAGCCTGCTCCGAGTGCCATTTAACATTCCTTTACACTGCAATGTAGCCAATGCCTTCCTCATCGCTCCCCAGCTCTACTGGTTCTTTCTGCTGTGCAAGAAGGCAGCCCGGCTCTTTGACACTGCCAAAGCCAAAACGGATAGTTAATTACTCCAGGAATCAGCCAGTGAGCATGTCTTCTCACATTAGCTGCCTCCCCTACTCAGTATTCTAAGGATCAAATTGTGCTGGGGTGGCCTGAACCTTTTGGGTATTGATAAACAGATGGATTTGAGGTTTACCAAAACAAAAAACAAAAAACAAAATTCCTATTACCTCACACTTCTAACTCCCTTTTACAAAAGCACTTTTTTCTTGGTAATAACTTTTGGGTCCTTGTCAGACCTCTACTGCAAGGTAGCTTTAATGTAAGCCCAAGGATCCTTCCTTGGGCCTATCTCAAGAGCTCTGGGAGGTGTGAAGCACAGCTACCCTCTTCTCAACCACTCAGGGCAACATCCACAATACTGGACCAGTAGAAGCAAGTGATGACTTGGTTCATGAAATAGTGTCATTTTCCAATGCTAAAAAAAAAAAATATTGGGTGTATAGTTTATTGTTGTTCACTAAACAGCCTTGTCCTCTCACCTGTATATCAAAGTGAATTCTCATGCCTACTGACTTCTGTCCAGTCAGACGGGCTAACCATATGCAGAAGCCAGGGATGGGAACCTGAAACACTGGAGTAGATCAGGCTGCCAGTCCCTTTGCAAGGTGAGTTGGTATAAAGACCAGTATCAAACTTGTGAAACAATGGCTTCTGTAGAGATTTCCTGGGCCATCCAACTCAGACGCTGCCCTTTTTATAGAAAATGGAGAGACTTCTGTGGCTCCTGAGAGGTCTCATCCAGACCAGAGGACTTCTCCCAGAGCCTCCTGATAAGACAGGCCTGTTTCTGTGTTGAAGGTATTGTCATTTAGCCACAGAAGGCTAGAGAGGATGGCCCAGTTGTCCAGGCATGTCCTAGGGACCCACACATTTGCAAGTAGGATCTGGTGGAACACTAATCATTCCTTGCCAAAAGAATGTTTGGGAGGACTTGCTAGCACTTCTTTGAAGTGGTAGTAAAATACAAACACTGCAAGGTTACTTCAAGTGCCTTATAATTCACTGTCCATGAATTTTTAAAGGACTAAATGATTTTGTCTCAAATTTTGAGTTTTGGTCTTTAATAGGAGCCATTTAAAAAAACAAAATGCCATTTCATGCTTTGTTTACTGTCAGTGTATCCACAAGTCATCCGTACGATGGTTAAACTACACTAATTTCTGAATTTGTGAAGTACATTGGCACTACTTCCTTTAAGAACCATATTTAGGGCTGGGAGTGATGAGACAGGCCTTTGATACCAGCACTTGGGAGTTCAAGGCCAGCCTGGGCTACAGAGTAAGTTCCAGGCCTCCAGGCCAGCTGAGGCTACAAGTAAAAATATCAGAGCTGGGCATGGTGGTGCATGCCTTTAATCCCAGCACTCAGGAGGCAGAGGCAGGTGGACCTGAGTTCAAGCCAGCCTGGTCTACATAACAAGTTCCAGGCTAGCTGTGGCTACAAGGAGATCCTGTCTCAAAAAAAAAAAAAAATCAACGAGAACCATTCTGAGACTTTTGGCACGTTTGACTTGTTTCCAGGCCGGCTTCACACATACTTAGTTTAATACATTCGTTCAAAGTACCAGGAATACATGGAAGATACCCAGAGTTCAACCTTAGTTCAAGCTTTTGTTTTGGTGAATCCCAATTAGCAGCTGGGAGGGTGGAAGCCTGATGGCCACAGTTTGCTGTAGGTGGGGGAAAGTACCTGAGTAGCGATCCATTTTGAATGAGGGTGTGGATATGCAAGTGATAGGACCTTTGCTCATCTCCCAAAATGGTACCTCCACAACCAGTTCTTAAGAATTGTGTAGTAATATCCTAGAAACCTTACAGTCTTCATTTTCTATGCTCTGTACACATTGTTCCTTATCCCACTCATTCATCAAAACCAAGACAACCCCGCCCTAGGCAGAAGGTAATTCTACCTAACCTCCAGGGTAGCTCTGTATACCAGCATTGGGGTTAGCACAGCTCCTCTGGGGTACTGAACAGATGGTTATGGTTACTACCTGCTTGACACCTGGTGTTTCTTGGTTCAGTCCTCTTACAAAGGTGCAAGCCTCTCCAGCACACAAGTCACAACCAATCAAGGCAGAGCCAGCACTCAGAGCCCCTTTCTGATATACTTGGGAAAAAGATACAGTGTTGAAGAGTCGGGATCTTGCTGCAGTCCAACTTACCTTGAACTCACAATGCTCCTACTTCAGTCTCCCAAGTGCTGAGATTATAGACATGCATGATGGAGCCTGGGTGAGAAGACTCAGAAAGAGGGTCTCCATGAAAAGATCACATCCCAGGGCTGGAGAGATGGCCTAGCGGTTAAGAGCACTGACTGCTCTTGCAGAGGACCTGGGTTCGATCCCCAGCACCCACCTGGCGGCCAAGAACCGTCTGAAACTCCAATTCCAGGAGAACTCCAGCTCCAGGGGAATCCGAGACCCTCTTCTGACCTCCGCAGCATTGCACGACACGGGTGCACAAACTTGCATGCAGATAGTACATTCATACACATACAGAAATAATTAAAAAAAAAAAAAGGAAAGAACACATCCCTTCTATTTTTTTCTACTTGGCAGTTCCACCTTTGGGCTTTTTAACCAAATTTAGGTAGAGAATTTCAGTTATGAACATGTTCCTCCCCAACTTGATTTTTTTTTTTTTTTGAAACTTTGGTTTTGAGACAGGAACTCACTATGCAGCCGAGGCTGCCATCCTCTCTACCTCAACCTCTTGAATACTGGTGTGTATTCCTATACTTGTCCCACTGCCTTAACTTGATGGTAAAGTCTATCTAAACCTAACTTTGGAACATATTTAATCCTAAACTGTTGCTGAGGTAGGCTCAAGACAAGATGAAACCCCAAAGAGAATTTTATTGCAGAATGTGACAAATACCTAAGAAACTATTTTTTTACACTGTTCTTGCTATATACCTTTCATCTTATGCAGTCTCAAGTAACTATAAAGTTTACACTTCCTAGCTCTAGGCCCTGCATAAACACCATTTTGGGGTGCAGCTTTTCTATCCCCTAAAGGTTAGAAGTTGTTGATCTTCTGTAGCAGGGTCTGGCATCGCTCCTCAGGGCTAATATTCTTAGCAATGGACTTTAGGAAGCTCTGTTCATCTACTTTGTGGAGCAAGGAGCTGCTGGAAGAGTTGGTCTTGTTTAGGGTTTCATAGCAGGTGAGGATTTCCAAGGCCAACACATAGAGGGGCTCACAGACCTCTTGAGGGAGCATGGCCATGATATGCAGAATGTGACAGAACATCTGGGTATAGACAAACAAGGATTCCTGGGTTAAGTCCCCTTCTTGTCCTTGGGCCCAGGGGCTCACTGACTGTATCAACTTAACTGCATCCAGGACATGGGTCAGACTGCTACAGAGGAGTTTGACCACATGGCTCCAGCCATCCACATGGAGCCAGTTAGAACAGCTCTGGCTGCAGAGAAACTGGAAAGCTCTGAGGGAGAGGACGGAGAGTTGGAGCTCCTGGGCAAAGGGCTTCAGGTTGAGCAGGGGAACAAACTGAATATATTCCAGGCTGTAAGGGACATGTAAGAGCTCTTTTTCCAGCAGCTTCCTGGTCAGCTGCTGAAGGTATTGCCACTCTTGGGGGCTGCACCAAGGCATGACTTGCACCAGGGCTACCAGAAAGCCTTTGCTGAACAATCTGACCTCCTCTGGATTACCCACATCCACCACCAAGACAGACAGCATCTGCTCAGAGACAGTGCTGGAGATGGAGCAGCACTCCATCCAGGCAAGAAGCCCAGTGCCTGGCCCATACCCTGCGTGGGCCTGCGAGGTCCACTGGGCCTCAGAAAGCCTACAGATCTCAAAAAGAGTGGCTGGCACTTCACATTTGAAATGGCCTTCAAAAAAGTTCTTCAGTCTCAGGCTCACAGTCCAGTCCAGCTGCTCCAACTTGCGGTGGAGCCAGGACAGGGATTTGACCCAGGTGTCTGGGGAGAAGGTCTCAGTGTTGGCCAGCACAATTGCACACAGGAGCTCCAAGATGTGGTTCACCAGATCCTTGCTGTCCAAGGAAAGACATCGCTTCTCCTGGGGGAGCTGCCAGTACTTGCTAAAGCTGTCCAGGAGCCGGCACAAGCTGAAGAGCAGCGGGAACGGGGAACAGGCGTGCAGCCAGTACTCCTCCAAGCCTGCACTGGCTTCGAGAGTCTGGATGAAAAGCTTCAGACTCGGGCCTACCTCCTCCACATCTAGCATCAAGAACGGCAGGACAAACTCCTTCAATACCTCATCTGGCTGCAGAAGAGCAACAACTGGAATGCCCTGCGGCTTCACAGGATTCATCAGGCAGCTCACTAGCTCCAGAAACTGCTTCTCTTCTTTGGGTGTAGAGAACTTTGTCCAGACTGTTTCCTTGAGACAGGACACCAGGAAAGTGGTGGGGGGATTTGGCCTTTGCTCTTCAATGAACCTCAGGGCAGGGAAGGCAGTTAGAATCTGAGCCAGGAACCGGTGTGTGCCAAGATTGGTCACAGCCATGCTGCACATTTTCTTCACGGTGACTTCTGGGTACAGGATCACCAGGCGGCCTACAGAGGCCACAGCTTTAGCAAGGCCTTGTTCAGAGGTGCTCTGTGTGAGCTGATTAAAGGTTGTGTTGAGGTCTTCCTGAAAACCCTCCAAGTAAACTGACAACCTGTCTAAGAGGCCCTTTCGTCCCCAGCAATGCAGGACACCAGACAGGACTTTGTTTTTGTCTGGTAGGGAGAGGTCTGCATAGCATTCCAGGGTCAAGTCAATCACTTGCTTGATCTGAGACTGGGGGATGACCCTATCGGTGGCAATGACTTCCATCACTGTTTCCAGCAGACTCAAGACCAAGTCTGGTTCTCTGAAGAGAGAACTGTTGTTAACCAGGCAGGCCACCCACTCCTCTGAGAAGGCCCACTTCTTCTCGGAAGCAAAAATATAGCACATTTCCATGTGCCGGTCCATCTTCTGTTCAATGATGGCCATGGCAATGGAGGCAGTGATATCCTCAAGGTTATTGTTGTTCAACACCCTGCTGGTTTTCCTAAGGAAGTCCCTGACATGCTCAGCCAGTTCAGAGACCACCTGCCTCTCCTCCTTGGACACACTGGCAGTATCCAGATAGAGATTCAAATTCTGGCAGAAAGAAGTCAGACTATCACACAGCCGGTAACTGTCATAATTTGTTCCCTGGCTGTTGAGCATGGCCTGCAGATCTGAGCCCCACTCCTGCAGCAGGTTGTACATGAGCTCAAACCCCATGAAAACGGTCTCGTTAGGGAGTTTGGCCAGGGAGGTGAGGCTCATATCCCGTTCTGCCTCCTTCACCTTTTCTCCCAGGGCCTGCTGATGATACGGGTTCTGGGTGTCTGAATTCCATACAGAGATCACTGTGGCCAATTTGTCTAGATACATGGTGGCAGACACTTCCTGGGGGTCTTCCTCCATCAATGCAAACACACTCAGCATGTCAGCCAAGTTAGCTAATGCACAGCACTTCATGCCAAGGCACAGGATTCTCTTCTGCATTTGCTTCAGTCCATTAAGCAGCATGGCCAACAGTGGCATGGTTGGACCCATATCCGGGTCAGACTTGAATCTCTTTGGAGGATGGGAGAACTCGTCTGAAGACGGCAAGTATTTATGAGCCATCGCCCTAAACTGGGAAAGCAAGGGGTCCTGCTGGTCACCCTTGTGCCTCATCATTTCCCACCATACGTCCAGAAAGAAGGCCACGTCCTTGGAAGAAGTATCAACAGCCATGTGCTCCAGAAAGCACTGTAGTTCTGAGCGGCAGATGGTGGTAGGCAGGGCCATGAGGAGTTGAATGAAGAGTCCAGAAGCTTCCAGAGACTTGAGCAATTCAAAAAGGACTGTGTGATTGATGGTAGGGATCATGTTGCCCACGGAGAAAAACACGTCTTCCTGCCACCGAGTTTCAGTGTCAGAAGGGGTAACAGGTGAGGGCTGAAGGACCTTAGCCCAAATGATGATCAGGGCTCTCTTCTTCCAGGCAAATGGCTGGGAATGTGCTGTGGCTGAAGAGATCTCCCTCAAGGCCTCCACGATGGGCTGCCCCACATGTTCCCAGTCAGACTTTGTCAACTGCACCAGTGCTTTTGGGTGGAACAGCTGCTCAGCCAGCAAAAAGCCCCCATGCAGAATGGTCATTTCCTCACAGATATTCAAGGGTCCTACACAGAGAAGCCAAGAAAGAGAGATAAGTTTTCAAAATAATAAGGAAAGGTTGATAGAGGTAAACGGAACCAATGGTTGGCTATCATTAGCAAGGTCAGAGACAATAAAGTTTTGAGGGCTGGAGAGATGGCCTAGCGGTTGAGAGCGCCGACTGCTCTTACAGAGGACCCGGGTTCTATCCCCAGCACCCACATGGCAGCCAAGAACCGTCTGAAACTCCAATTCCAGGAGAACTCCAGTTCCAGGGGAATCCCACGCCGTCTTCTGACCTCCGCAGCACTGCACGACACAGTGCACAAACTTGCATGCAGACAGTACATTCATACACATACAGAAATAAATAAAAAAAAAATTGTAAAATAAAATTAAAAAGTTTTGAATGACATCAGTAGGAGAGGAAGAAGGGGCGGTTAACAAGAGCTTCTACAGAGCTGGACACATCTGAACTTGGCTAAGGAAAAGGCTTCCAAGATCTCTAGCCTGGGAACTGAGAGGACAATGTACAGATACCATTAGAAATCAGAGGCAGAGAAACTAAAAACAGGTTTAAAGTTCAGTGTGGATCACTTGAAGCCCAAGGGAGAGCATTTAGGGATTAGAATTTAGTGAATCATTGCACCGATTCCATCAATGGCAATGAGTCAAGAGAAAAGGCCTGGGTATGGGCAGTACCTGCCCAGCAAGACTCGCCGGAACCAAGAAAGTGACTAAGACTCACCCTCCCAAGATCATGAAGAAGAAAGCTGGACTTGGGACGCTAGAGTGGATGCAGGATCAGGAAGAAGCTAGGGGAGACAGCACAAGGTCAGTGTTGGACTGCAGGGCCAACTACGCATTAGAAAACATAACAGGGGCAGGCAAGTCAGCACAGTGGGTAAAGGCACATGCTGCCAAGCTTGATTACTTGAGTTTGATCCCCAAGACCCGTCTGGAAGAAGGAAAAAAACCAAAAGACTCTTACGTCTTGTCTTCTGACTTCCACACATGTGCTGTGGTACATGCATACCCACACTCAAATAAATATGTTTCAAAAAAGGCAACTAAGCTGGACATGGTGGTGCATGCCTTTAATTCCAGCACCCAGGAGACAGAGACAGACCGATCTCTGTGAGTTCAAGGTTAGCCTGGGCTATAAAGTGAGTTCCAGGCCAGCCAGGGCTGCAGGGAGACCCTTTCTCAAAAATACAAAACAAAAACAAAAACTGAGCTTTTCATTAACGAAGAGGGGCCCAGCTCCAGGTGATGGCTACAGTCTTTTTTTGGAAACAGAATCTTTTTTTTTTTTTTTTTTNAGACAGGGTCTCCCTGTAGCCCCAGCTGTCCTGGAACTCACTCTGTAGACCAGGCTGGCCTTGAACTTACAAAGATCCACCTGCCTCTGCCTCCCAAGTGCTAGGATTAAAGGCGTGCGCCACCAGGCCTTGAGGAAACAGGATCTTATTAGATAGCCCTGGCTGGCCTGAAACTTGCTGTGTAAACTGAAATTGATTTGAACTCGTAATCTGCCTACCTCTGCCTCTTGAGTGCTGGGATTAAAACTGTACCACCGTAACAGCTGCACCTGTTTTTGAACCTGGGCCTTGCACATACCAGTTGAGCACTTTACCACTGAACTGTATACCCAGCCCTGCCTTCCTTCTTTTTAAACCCTTGCCATCAGTTTTCAACATTCTTCTGCCTTTTAGGAATACAGTTCACCTTACAGTTTCTTCTGCTTGAGGAGGATAAGCTATTGAAGGTCCTGGCAGAAACCAGGGAATAGAAGTAATAAATACTGTACTACACTAGGAAAGTAGTTGCTCCTTTATTGAGCAAAGAATTTCAGACTGAAAGGAAGGCAATGGAGTTTAATCAGACCAATGGATTTAAATGTTAGCTCGGTCATTCAAAAATGATGTGACTTTGGAGAGATTATTCTCTAAGCCTCCATAGTAGACACATAATACAGTCTTCATGATATGGAACGGACAGAGTCAAATGATATATACTATCCACACTTTTAGAACTGCACTGGTGTTACCTTCTTGTAACATCTCTCAAGGATGGCAGAAGGTAAAGGTTAAACACCATATCTTAACAATAATCAAGAGTCTGGTTTAAATGTTCAATTGTCGGCAGGACCAGAGTCCCCTCACTATTCTTCAGCTCCTCCAGCACAGAAGCAGGATAGGACACAGGTCTTTATCAAGGTTTCTCCTCTGGCCTAGAAACTAAAATCAGAGTGCAACTACTACTCGCCACTGTTCTTGATGCCTCCCCGCCTTCCCCGGGCTGAGATGCTAGCCTTTCCTTAGTCCCTCATGCTCCCAGCATCATTTCTTTCCCATTTCCACAGGCCATGGAGAAGGAATGAAAATAATGATTCCAGGAGACTAACAAATCTCCAGCCCACTAACCATTTACTGTCACACAAAAGGCCAAGGAGTAGCACTTCTATGCAATCCACCCGTGGAGGCAATCTACCCTGGCTTTCAATAAGTCAGATTTACAGAGCTAGGTAGATGTGCGAAGGCCCCTAATCTGAAAATTAGGGCCTTTCTTTCTGGCTTAGGCAGTTCTGCCTGGGCCCCAATATACATTCCCTTATAACTGTAAATTCAATTTTATTGGATTTATCAGCCTCGGGTGAGCAAGTCTGTTCCCAAATACCTGCCTTTCAGACACTATTATCTTGCTGCCTATAAAAGACCCACATGCACATAATAGCTGGAGGGAAAGTCAAAGGCTTTATTAGGAATAGGTAGTTGGTGCAAGTTACGTGCTTACTCTGGTAGACGGTAGGGGCAGGGAGCAGACAGTCTTGTTAAGGTATCAGTGGCTGGCCTGAAACTATAGACCAGGTTGGCATATCCTCCTGCTTGTCTCCAAAATACTGGAGTTACCGGCATGTGCCAACCATGCTCGGCTTTACACCTATACAACTGTTTGATCTTCAAAATAACTTAAGATTATTACCCCTGTTTTAGAGATGGGAACTTCGAGGTCCAGTTTGCTCAGAGTCAAAACCAGTATGGTCGGGTTGAGGCAAAAATTCTCACAGCTGCAGGACTCGAAACTACCACTCCATGCTTTAGAGGCTGGCTGAGAACAGAGACCACATTTCTCTACTGCCTATTATTATTGGCAAATCTTAGGGTGCCTCCCAGAACAGCCTCCCCATCCCTGCAGGGTGGGGAGGCTTGGCAGGGGGCCACAGATTTCTATCAGTCCCGTCCTCCCTCTTCAAGACCTCGGTTTACCAGGTCTCCCAACCAAGTTACACTCAGTTTCAAAACAGTGCCATCTCGGCCGCCGAACCCCCTCCCACAACCCAGGGCTTGAAGGGCGCCGCTGAGCGCAAGTCTTGGCAGGGAATCCTGTTATGCACGTGGTCGCAGTATAAACTCTCCAGAACTCTGGGAGAAAACAGTATCAGCATCTCCGCTTTATGGACCAGGAGATCTGGTAAGAAAGTTGTTCCAGAACTTAATAGTAATTCAATAAGGGAAGATAGTAGGGACATCCGTGAGTGCCCAGGGCTTCCTGAGCCCGGCATTTCCAAAGCACGTGCAGCGGACCTGTCACCTTTCAGAGAATCCAACTCCACACACGCTCGGGATTTTCTCTGAAAGGGGCCACGTTGCGGAAGGGCTGTGGCGGGAAGCCGGCCTAGCGGCCCGGGGTCTCTAAAAACACCCCAGCCCTCAGCCTCCCCGGCCGGGAGGACTTCCAGGGCCCGGCCCCGCTCAGGCCTGCGTCCGGGAGCCCCACCGGCCTCAGCCCGCCCTGGATCCACCTTGACAGGCACAGCCCTGTGGCCTGAATAGGAAAGCGCGAACCCACCTAAGTCCATGGCGGCGACGCAAGCTGCAGCCCTAAACCGCCCCGCAAGGCGCGTCGCCAGGGCCACGCACAAGGGCGGAGCCACGGGATACGTCACGGGCCCCGCTCACAGCCTCGCTTTGGTTCCCTCCGCCGCAGAGCAACCACCGTTGGGGCGCACGCGCACTCCTCTCCAATCAGCTCGCGGCGTCCAGGCGGCCCGAATCAACAGCGCCCCCGTTCGGCCTCAGGCTTTCCAGGAGGCAGTCCGTAGGTACCCACAAGCCCCTGGCCCAGGTGGCACACCTAAGTCAGGAGGTTTCATCCATTAGTCTGTCTTTGGTCCCTGGTTCATCCGCACCCAGCAACCTCAGGCAGCACCGAATGCCCTTCCTCGGGCTGCCCAACAACCAGCAGCGGATCCGTGGGTTTCGACCTTCCCTCCCCAGCCCCACAGGCATATACAATTGCTTTACATACTATTTATGCTCCCCAATCTCCTTTGGACAACAGCAGTGTCCTTAATTTTCAGGGTTCTTAGGCGCTTTGGGAAGTTTTAAGGGTAGTCATCCCAGAAAATGCACGGTTGTATACAACCAATCCAAATTCTTAGTTTATAAAACACACATGGCCAGGCATAGTGGCCCGTGTCTTTAATCCCAGCACTCGGGAAGCAGAGGCAGGCGGATCTTTGTAAGTTCAAGGCCAGCTTGGTCTACATAGTGAGTTCCAGGACAGCTGGGCCTCAGGGAAACCCTGTCTCAAAAAACCAAAAAACAAAAACAAAAAAACCACACACAGAAACGCCTTGTCTTTTCCCCCACACATCTTTTACCTTCTTCTCTAGAACTAATAATGATCACCCTTATGTATTTCCAAATCTATTAGCACCAGGTATCACCTAAAAAGGACAAAGAGTCCCAGCCTCTGGTACACCAATGAGCCAAGTGGAATTTGAAATGGCTTGTGCCTCCCTCAAGCAGCTGAAGGGTCCACTGAGTGATCAAGAGAAACTGCTGATGTACAGTTTCTACAAACAGGCCACCCAGGGCGACTGCAACATCCCTGTGCCTCCGGCCACAGATGTGAAAGCAAAGGCGAAGTGGGATGCCTGGAACGTGAACAAAGGGATGACCAAGATGGATGCCATGAGGCTTTACATTGCCAAAGTGGAAGAGCTGAAGAAAAAGGAGGCTTCCTAAGAACAGTTTGGCAGACAGGAAGAAGTAGCGTGGCTTCACTGGAAGAAGTACTTAAGAGATCTTGATGGCTGAAGTACTGAAAGGGTAGCAAGGTTAGCTGGAACATCAACAAATCACTTAAACTGCAGGAGAAAAATTCTATGAGGCTCCTGGACAGATATCTGAAAGCCCTCTCTACCAACACAATAAACCAGATTTGCCAAATCAAAAGTATAAAAGCAAGAGTTTTAATGAGAAAAGATCATTCCTGGTGGTTGGATTCACTGATCTCACGGGAGAGGTCTGGGAACTCCAGCCCCCAGCTGCGGTAGGGGTTTTTTATTTTATATTATTTTTTTTAAGAAAGATTTTAAAGGAAAAATATGTGTGAAGGAAATATTTTTTAAATTTTTATTTATGTGTATGAATGTACTGTCTCCAAGTAAGTAGGTGCACCCATGTCCTGCAATGCTGCAGAGGTCAGAAGAGGGCGTCGGAATCCCCTGGAACTGGAGTTAAAGACAGTTCTTAGCTGCCATGTGGGTGCTGGGGATCGAACCCGGCTCCTCCGCAAGAGCAGTCGGCGCTCTTAACCACTAGGCCACCTCTCCAGCCCCTGGTAGGGGTTTTTTAAAGAGGAAGGGAAGGGAAGTGGTGACATGCTGGCAAGGTACAAGGGAATTCTCTATTAGGTGAGTTTTAGGTCCCTGTAGGTGGGTCTTAGGTCCCATGGTCACTTTGGAATCTGGAACTAGGTGTTGGTTTTATCTGGTGGTTTTTGTTTGTTTGTTTTTGTGTGTGTGTGTGTGTGTGTGTGTGTGTGTGTTGAGACAGGGTCTCCCTGTGTCCACCAGGCTGGCCTTGAACTTACAGAGATCCACTTCCCTCTGCCTGTTGGGATTAAAGGCATGCCCACCACACCCAGCTCCATCCAGTGTTTTTGTTTGGGGTTTTGTAAGTAGGGGCTCCTGGCTGGAAGAGAAGGGCAGGGACCTCCCTGTCCATGCCATTTTGGCCTTTGTCTCAGATTTCCGGCCTAACAGTATCTAAATTTATAAAAGCACCACTAGCATCTTTCTGCTGGGTAAAATTCCCTTAAACTGACTTTATGTGGTGGGTTCCTGGGATTGAACTCAGGTTGCTAGGCTTGAACAGCAAGAATCTTAACCTGCTGAGCCATCTTGCAGGTCTTAAAGTACATTTTTTTTTTTTTTTTTTTATTTGTCTTTTTGAGATAGCGTGTCTCCTGTGGCCCAGCTGGCCGGAACTCATTAGTAAGACCAGGCTGGCCTTGAATCTCACAGAGATCGGCCCTGCCTCGCGAGTGGGGATTAAAGGTATGTGCCACCACACCCAGCTTTTAGTTTTATTTTTAAAAAGGTTCCTCTGGACCAGACCTGGCTTTCTGATCAATTCCAGTGTCAACTGCCATGTGCTCTGCTTTAAGAGGGAACTAGGCTTTTGTTCATTTTTTTGTACATATATTATTATGTTACACAAGATTTTAGCCTGGCGTGGTGGCGCATGCCTTTAATCCCTAGCACTTGGGAGGCAGCAGGCCAAGGCAAGGCGGATCTCTGTGAGTTTTCAAGGCCCAGCGGGTTAGAGAGTGGTTTTTTTCCAGGACAGAGGGGCTCAGGGAGACCCTGTCTCGAAAAGAACAAAAAAAAAAAAAAAAAAAAAAACAGACGGTAGTGATGACAGACTCCATGGTGCAGGAGAAGAAGTGTTTGCAATGTAATGAAGGTGGAAGGTTTTAATTCCCCTGAGCCCGGCTGGAGTGTGCTTGATGTCGAGGTCTGGTGTCCTTGGTTAATTGAAAGCCTTTTTTTAAGATTGGTTCCTGGGCTGAGCAGGCCAGTATCTCAGGGTCATGAGACAGGCTGCTACAGAAACAGACTGCATCAATCTTGGGAGTGACTGGTTGATAAGGCTTTAGCAAGTCCAAACTGCCAATTCAGGGCCAGTTAGACATTTCAAGAGATTTATGACTTAATGGCCTCCTTAATGAAGCTGATGGCTCTTCTGCTATTCACACAGTCTATCACGAACTTTATCTTTTTGTCTTTTTGAGACAGGGTCTCCCTATAGCCCCAGCTGTCTGAAACTTGCTACATAGACCAGGCTGGCCTTGACCTCACAGAGATCTGCTTCTGCCTCCCGAGTGCTAGGACTAAAGGCATGCGGCAACACACCCAGCACAAACCATTTCTTTACTGGGGGAATGGACAGCTTTTTCCCTGTCCCTGTAGAGCCCCACTGCCTGAACTCATAGGTCTGTCCGGCCTTCTGCCTCCCTAGTGCTGGGATTAATGCATGTGCCAACATTGCCCATATCAGTTTTTCTTTTTCGTTTTTTTGTTTAAGATAATTTATTTTTTATTCTGTGTGCATGTGCTTTCATGAAAGTGCACCATGTCATGCAATGCCGGTGGAAGCAGAAGAGAGGGTCAGAATCCCATGAAACGGGAAGTGGACAGCTTGTTTAGCTGTCATTTGGGTGCGTCAAACTGAACCTAGGGTCTTTCTGCAAAGACCACTCGACAGTCCAGGTTTTTTCTTTTTTTAGTTTTTGTGTGAGGAAGAGAGAAGGGATGGGTTTAATATTGAATGTTAAATTTTCTTCGTCAATGATACAATGTCCATGATTTGTAAAAACATCTGTGTAAAATTACTGTGTAGAAAAATAAATATTAGAAACTTGAAAAAGGGTTTATTTTGATTTATGTGTTTGTGTCTTTGTTAGTATATGCTGCATGTGCAAGGACCTGCAGAGGCCAGAAAAGGGGGTCAGATCCCCTGGAGCTAGTTACAGGTGGTTGTAAGCCACCTGATGTGGGTGTTGGGAACAGAACTCAGGTCTTCTGGAAGAGCAACAAGCAGTCTTAACTGCTAAGCCATTTCTCCACCACCTCTTTTTAGTTTTAATATTGAGAGAAGATCTTGCTAAGTTACCCAAGCTAGTCTTGAAGTCATTCTGTAGCTCAGAGAGAGAGGTGTGGAACTTGGGATTCCTGCCTCAGCCTCTTATCATCTTCTAATTTCATTTTCTACTATAAAACCAAATTTACTTTTTGGCAAGTTTTTATTTGAATGAAGGTTTTGATGAAGCATAGAGCAATCAGTATGCACATAAAGACCTCAATCCTACACACTAAGTATACTTGTTTTTTTTTAATGTGTAATGAGTGTACTGTAGGTTGTTGCACCCGTGGGTCCGTGCATGTGTGGGAGGTCAGAAGAGGGGCGGTCATTCCCGAGAACTCTGGTGTTAAAGAGATGGGTTCTTAGCTGCCATGTGGGGGTGCTAGGAATCGAAAACCTGGGTCCTCTGTAAGATCGGTGAGAGGTTGGTGGGTCTGGAGTTCTTAACAACCACTGAGCCATCTCTCCAGCCCCTGAGTATACTTTCAACATATAAATTACTCATTGGATATTTTTTTTTTTTTTCCCTCTGGCTTTTGATTTTCTTCTTCCTCCTCCCCGTCCTCTCCTCACCCTCCCCCTCCTCCCCTCCTGCCTCCTCCTCCCTCCTCTTGAGATTTTTGCGCCAATGGTCGCTCAAAGTCACGTTTGGCCTGGAGCTTTCGCTCTTAGACCAAGCTGGCCTTGAACCTCACAGACAGCTGCCTGGCCTCTTGCCTCCCGAGTGCTAGGCTTAAAGGAGTGTCCGGCAACCCTGCCTGGCTCTCGGGCTTTTGACTTCTCATCGTTTTTCATATTATGGTTATGTGTACTGAGTGCATAATTGCCTGCATAAGTGCACCGGTGTTGTGCATGCTGTTTGAGGGTCAGAAGAGGAGCAGGAGCCCCGGGAAATGGGAGTTACAAACTGCCTTGTGGGGTGCTTGGGAATTGAACACTGGTCCTCTGGAAGAGCAGCCCGTGTTTTTAACCTTTGAGCCATCTCTGCAGTCCCTGCTTTTCTAAGTGTGATAGCATTTTTTAAAGTAGAAAAATATAAGCTGGGCTTTGTGGCGAACGCCTTTAATCTAGCACTTGGGAGGCAGTGGATCTTGTATGGGGGAGTTTTCAAGGCCGGCCTAGTCTTCAGAGGGAGTTCCAGGACAGCTGGGGCTACATGGAAGACCCTGTCGCGAAAAGACAAAAAAAAAAAAAAAAAAAAAAAAAAATATATATATTAAGATATATATATATATATAAGCATAACGTTTGATTATAAATGAATGGGGGGTCTAGAGTTGGAGCTCAAGCCAGGACAGTTCTTTGTGTGGGAAGAAGCGCTAGTTTGATTACCAACACTGCAAAAAAGAAAAAGTACTACTGAACTGTGCAAATGCAAATTTTTGCATTTCTTCTTAAAATAACCAAAGTTGTCCCCTTAATAGTTTAGATCAACGTAGAGCTAGGTATGGAGGCACACTTCTGTAATCCCAAAATCAGCAGGTAGAGGCAGGAGGATCAGGAGTTCAAGGTTTACCTCAGCTATATGAGGCTATCTCAAGAAAACAATTTTTTTTTTTGTCTTTTTGAGACAGCTGGCCTAGAACTCATTATACAGACCAAGCTGGGCCGCAGTTTACCAGATATCCACCGGGCCGCGTTTGCCTCTGATACTGGATTGAAGGCATGTGCCACGAAGCCTGGTGAAAACAAAAATATTTAGGGATGGGATATGTAACTCAGAGTGCTTACCTAGCTTGCACAAGCCCTGGGTTTGATTTCTAACATCATAAACTGGGCTGAGCAGCACATACCTGTTACCCCAGGTAAGAGAGAGAGACACGGCAATATCAGAAGTTCAATGTGACCATCACTAGAGTGAAGCTGAGACAAACCTAGGAGATGAGATGAGACCATCTCAGAAAACAAACCACGAAAAGATGGGCAGTGAAATAAGTGGAGCTCATCTCTCAAAGCCAAAATGTCTCAGGTGAAATAAACAATTTCTATCATCTTGGAAAAAAAAACATACCAAGCAAATGGAAGCCAAAAACAAGCTGGGCGTGGTATCTCACACCTTTAATCCCAGCACTGGGGAGGCAGAGGCAGGCGAGCTCTGTGAGTTCAGGCCAACCTGGTCTACAGACGAGCTTAGGCAAGCTGGGACTAAAGGGAGACCCTGTCTCAAAAATACCAAAAAGAAAAAAAAAAAAAAAGAAAATGAAAGGGCCGGGCGTGGTGGCGCACACTTAATCCCAGCACTCTCTGTGAGATCCAGGGAGCTTGTGAGTTCAAAGCCAGCTGAGGCTGCTACAGGGAGCCCATCTCAAAAATACAAAAAACAAACAAAAAAACCAAAAAACCCAAAAACAACAAAAAAAGAGGGGGCTCTGGAGAGATGACCCAGAAGAGCACTGGCTGCTCTTGAAAAGGACCTGGGTTTGGCTCCCAGCACTCACATGCATGGCAGCTACAACCGTCTGTAACACCAATTCCAGGGGATCCAACACCCTGACTTCTGCTGGCATTGCACTAACACAGGTGCACTTACATACATGCAGACAAAATAGTCAATACGCATAAATAAGAAATACTAAAAAAATGAATGAAAGGAGCTGGAGAGATGGCTTAGCAATAATAGCATGGGCTGTTCTTGCAGCGGGATTATGAGTTTGTGGTATTCCCAGCACCAATGTCAGACAGCTCACAGCTACCGTGGAACTTCTAGCTCCAAAGGTCCAAACCCTTTTATTAATATTTGAGTATGAATGAGAATGATAAATAATATGAGGCCTTCCAGGCACATGCAAGGCCGTGTTATCCCCTCCTGTACGGTACACACACAAACACACAACACAACACAAACACACCAAATTTAAAATATTTTGGGGAAAAAGAGGAAATCAGTAGGTTTTAATTTAGTTCCGCAGTAATACTCAAATCATTTTAAACCCGGGGAGGGGAGGTACCGTAACACAGCATGGCCCTGTCATAGCAGCCGTAATATGCGAAGAAATATTTAGTCTCATTTTCAGAATAACAGTTTATTACTAGAAACATCAAGAATTTCTTAATAATCTGCAGCTAGAAAGATGGCTTAGCAGTTAACGGCACTGGCTGCTCCTGCAGAGGACCTGGGTTCTATTCCCAGCAACACATGGCAGTTTACAATCATCTATAACTCCATTCCCAAGGCTTAATTGCTCTCTTCGGGTCTCCATGGGCACTGTTCACATGTGGTCCACATAGATACATGCAGGTAAACTCATACCATAAAAATAAAATTTTCTCATCCACCTGTGCCCCTTTTCTGAAGCCTAGGGGAACAATCTGCGGAAGAGGGGGGCGTGGTAGAACGTAAAGGCTCCGATTGGGGTGAACCCGGGTTTAAAAAAACTACCGCGATGTAGTCTGGACACTCATTTGATCAACTTGATTGAACAAACAACCCTTCAACCCCCACTGGATTGGTTGGACGGTGGTTTTGCACAACAGTCTGTAGATTGGTTTGGCATGAAGGAGATGCTTATACTCATGGATTATCACTTATAGCTAAAAAATTGAAAAAAAAAAAAAACCTGAAAGATGCAAGACAAGTAGGGCAGAATAACATGATCTGGGATGGGGTGGGGGTTTGGGGGAAGGGAAAGGGAAATATGCCCTGATCTGAATTTGGAAAATGATGTACAAAATGCACAACCATCAATAAAATTAAATTAAAAAAAAAAAAGAAAAAAAAATTTTAAAAGTAGTAGAAAATCTGACAATGAATTTACAGTTTAACGAGATGGCATTTGGGCCAGTGAGGTGACTCAGACGTAAAGCCTGTTGCACATCAAGCTCAGACTTCCACATATACATGCATATACCAGGTATATCCTACACTCATAAACATGCACATATACAAACACACATCTGAAAAAAAGGGCTGGCAGAGGGACTTAGCAGGTAAAGGCACTTGCTGTTAAATTTGATGGTCTGAGTCTAACTCCTAGAACCCACACAGTGGGAGTAAAGAACTGATTCCCTGCAAGTTGTCTTTTTTCTTTTTTGTATTTTTGAGATAGGAATTTTCCCTGGCCCCCCCAGCTTGGCCTTTTGTGAACCAGGCTGGCCTTGAACTCACAGAGATCTGAGTGCTGGGATTAAAGGCATGTGCCACCACACCCAGTTCAAGTTGTCTTTTGACCTACACACATGCACTGTGGTACTCACCCCCATGCATGCACAAACACACAAGATAGATGAAAATTTAAAAAAAAAAAAAATTTTTTTTTTTTTAAACAGAAAACGAGTTTTCGAATACAAGAGGTTTAATCTTTAGTGCTGATAAGGAGACAAGGAATTTTTTTTTTTTTTACATATTTATTTTTATATTGCTGTAACAAAATACAACTTGGGGAGGAAAGGTTAATTTTGCTCACACTCCGGGGTCAAGTTCAATCAACTGAGGGAGCCCCCCCAGGTAGGAACGCATGGCAGGAAGGGAAGCAGCACAGGCCATGAAGAAACCCTGGCTTATGGCTCCCCTGGCCCATGCTCAGCTGCTTTCTTTTTTTTTGTTTTTTTTTTGGTCCTTTTCAAGACGGGGTCTCCTGTAGCCCCAGCTGACCCCTGGAACTCATCTTGTAGACCAGGCGGGCCGTGAACTCACAAAGATCCCCTGCCTCTGCCTCCGAGTGCTAGGATTAAAGGCGCGCACCACGCCCGGGGCCCTCAGCTGCTTTCTTATACAATACACAACAACCTGCCTAGGGATTGTACTACCCCAGTGGGCTGGGTCCTTCCACATCACTCAACAAGAAAATACCCCACAGACATGGCTACAGGTTAGTCCAATGGAGGCAATTCCCCAATTGAGGCTCCCTCAAACCAGGTGTGTCAAGTTGACACTAAAGCTATCCAGCACAGAAGGTGTAAGTGGAAACTCACTCAGAAATGCCTGGGCCCCACACTGCCCAAAAGCAATGAGCAAGGTTAAAGGCTCACCAGAAAGCTGAGTGTGGCCTCAGAGCTCGTATACCCCCCCACCCCCCGAGGCCTTTCCATTCTGACTTTACTCTCTAAAATTTGAACTTTGCCACTCTTTAAAGGAGAAGGCTTGATTTCAGAAGCATACTTTCCAAAAAGCTTTAATAACAAATATACCCAATATGACTTTGTTTTCAGACATTAAAAAACAACTTCTTGTATAGATCCGAACAGAAAATCACCAGAAAACCTATTTTTCAGGCTTAAGAAATCTTTTAAAATAAAAAAAATATAAAATTTTTTTTTTTTTTTTTTTTTTTTATATTAATTTTATTTATTTCTATTTCTGTATGTGTATGAATGTACGGTCTGCATGCAAGTCTGTGGAACCGTGTCCGTGCAATGCGCGGAGTTCAGAAGAGGGTGTCCAGATTCCCCTGGAACTGGAGTTTCTCTCCTGGAATTGGAGTTAAGAACGGTTCTCTTCCGGCCGGCCATGTGGGTGCTGGGGTCGACACCCCCCCCGGGTCCTTTGTAAGAGCGGTCGGGCGCTCTTAACCCACCCGCTAGGCCATCTCTCCAGCCCCCATTTTAATCCCTTTTAAAGTTCTTTAACATCTTACTATTTCTTGACCAGATTAAAAACGTGTCCAGATAGTAACACAGACCCAGGTACAGGAAACAACATATTCAATGCTTCTTGTTTTCTCTGGTTGTTCAAAATGTAAAGCAAGGAAGATGGATGGAGATGATAACCAAAGCTTTTTTTGGTACAGGATATCAAATTTTTTTTTTTTTTTTGGTCGTTTTGAGACAATGGTTTTCCCTGTCCAGCTGTGGTTGCCTAGAACTTGCTATGTAAGACCACAGGCTGACCTTGAAACCACAGAGATCCACCTCCCTCGGGCATCTTGAAGTGCCGGATTAAAGACATGTGCCACCATACCTTGTTTAAATAATTTTTTTAAATATTTTGTATTTTTAATTTTGTTTTAATGTTATTTTGTAATTGGATGAGTGACCTGTCTGCATGTAGGTCTGTCTGTGCACCCATTGTCGTGCAATGCCGGCGGAGGTCGAAGAGGGTCTCGGATTCCTCCCCTGGAAACTGGATTTCTCCTGGGAATTGAGTTACAGATGGTTCTCAGCCGCCATGTGGTGCTGGGGATCGAACCGGGCCTTTGCAAGAGCATTCGGTGCTCTTAACCACTAGGCTACTCTCCTCTCCAGCCCCTTAAATATTTTATAGTTTTTATTTTAGTGTTTGGTGTGTATTGCCTGCATGTGTGGGTGTAAGTGCAACCCATGTCATGAATGCCTGAAGGAAGTTAGAATAGGGCACGGATTACCTAGAACTAGAGTTTAAACAGACAGGTGTTAGCTGCCATGTGGGTGCTGGGAATTGAACTTTGGTCACCTGCAAAAGCAGCAGTGCGTCTCAACCAATGAGCCCTGGGATAAAATTTCTTAAAAAAAAACCAACAAACAAAAACCTGAACATCAAGACAGAAACAGTGGAATATCCGTAATCCCAGTGCTCAAGAGGCTGAAGCAGAAGGATCACAAGTTCAGAGCTAGCCTGAGTTAAACAGCCAGTGACAGGCTAGCCTATGCTATGGTGAGACCCTATCAAAAACAAAAAGGATGCCGGATATGGTGGCACATGCCTTTACTTCCAACACCTGGGAGGCAGAGGCAGGGAGATCCCAGGCTACCCTAGTCTATATAGTTGAGTTCAGGCCATCTGGGTTACAGGGAGATCCTGTCTAAAAAGAAAAAATTTAAATGTCAAAACCTTCCATGATATGATAACGATATATTAATTACCCTCAGGTGCTGGGCCATTCTAAGCAGTTGGTTTGTATTTATTTGAACAACTGTTCCAGTGAAATCTAATGATTCACTTCTCATCAAATTTTCTTCCATCTCTAACCAAGGGTATTCCACAGAGCTGTCTTAGCAGTCTGGACAGTAAGAGCTCTCCTCTCCCAAGGGTAATGAAAATTTTCTTTCATTTCTAAAACATACCAGAGCTTTAGAGATCAAAAGACACAAGTCTTTGCCACATCATCCTCCTTGCCTATGCAGTGCACAACCAAGTTGTAGAAGCATTTACGGTAAACAGAACCCCAGGCCTCACAGATACTGTGTACAGGAATCATTTGAGGTCTTCCATTAACCTGAAGCCTTTGGTTTATTTCTCGTAGCAAACCACTCATCACTTTTATCTGCTGCAATTGCCTATAGAAACAGAGGTGAATATAAATTACTCCAAGTCCGCATTGACCGCAATGACAATATTAACATTAAAAGAGTCTACTCCATGTAGAGTACTTTGCTCAGTGTGACAGGAGATGCTGGTGAGTACTGAGCAGTTGCTTGCTGATTCTCACTCTGCGGAGTAAAGGCTTCATCAAACTTGCAGCTGGTGAGAGTGACTGACTGTTGATGAGAGCGCAGGGTCCGTGCATGCAACTACAGGGGCCTTGGTAGAACAAGAATGTTCAGTGCTCGTGCGGCTCAGCCTCAGACCATAAACTGAATGTAGCTGAGTGGCAGAGTGCAGCCTACTCAGAGTGTGCATGAAGCTCTGAGTGCAACCTGTGGTGGTGCCATCGTTTCCACCACTGCCACCGCCACCACCACCGCCACCAAAGGCGGGGGAAAAGTGCCTGCCTCTGCAATAGTCATTTTAGTTGTTTGCTAAGGAAAAATATTGTATGGGGTCTGGAGATATAGCCTAGCGGGTAAGAGCACCGACGGCCGTCTTGCAGAGGACCTGGTTCGATCCCAGCACCCCCAAACATGGCGGCTGAGAAAACCGTCTTGAAACTCCAATTATAGGAGAACTAACTCTCCAGTTCCAGGGGAATCCTAGCCCTCTTCCTGACCTCCCCGGCATTGAACGACATTGGTGCAACAAACTACATGCAGACAGTACATTCATACGCATCAAAAATAAATTTAAAAAAAGAAAAGAGAAATATTGTATTGAAATATTTTAAAATAATACCTCATCAAGAGGGAGGTACTGTTAAATTTTATAGTAACAAGTGTTTTTGCCCTGCATGTAATGTAAGGGTATGCCTTGCTGTGGCCTGCAAAGGCCAGAAGATGATGTCCAATTCCCCCCGACTGGAGTTACAGGACAGTTTTAGCTGCTATGTAAGTAACTGGAAACTCAACCACACTGTCCCTTGCAAGAGAAGCAAATGTGTTTAAACACTGAAAACCACTCTCAGTCCTCTTCCGCTCTTGCCCCTTTCTTTCCTGTTTTATACATGGTACCCCTATAAAAGTCCTCGGCAAACATCCAAATCAAGAAGAATTAGTAGTTGTTCCGTAAGAGGAATATGGATTTAGGTTCCTGGGTCACATTTGTTTACCCAGTGGTCATTGTATAACCATTGGGGGAGTGTGGCTGAAAGGGAGGCCATTTACTCCAGCGGCCTTAAGACCTGCTATGTAGCAGAGGCTGAGCCGCCTGAAGCAGTGGGAGGTTAGAGATGCTAAGCTCCATAAGCAGTCATTGAGCGGCAATGAAGACACTGGTCTCTGGGTAAAATATCTAACAGCACGAGGACATGGTGGACAGCAGGAACCTGGGCTCTGCTGCTTTCCTCTTCCCCATACATCTTTTATATCTATGCACCTCTGGCCTACATGACATGGATAGAAATGAGCACTCACCAAATAATTTGCTTCCTTTTGGATCCATCTTAGAAAGGTCTCGAAAAGCTTCGTCCCCAACAAAGCAAATTTCATGTCCATCCTATACCAATAAAAAGAAAAGCAATGTGCTTTTAAAAAAGTCCCCAAAGAAATCCCTGGAACACCCTGTCCCCTTGGTAAGCAATACTTACAGGGTCAGCCAGAATGACCACTTGCACTGTTGCCTTCCCTGGGGTGTCCAGAACGCACGAGGGATCAGGATTGACTGGTTTCTTCTTCTTCTTCCTCCCTTTTCATTCATCAAGTCTTCTAAGTCTGGTAACTTGAGGAACACAAAAAGGTAAGTGAGCAAGGGCCATGTACCCCTTTTAGGTCATGGTCCTCATTTGCCAAGACACCACTTGATTGATTTTATTATCTCAGTGGTTCTTCAAAGAATAGTTAGCATGGTAAGAAACCAGAATCAGAAAGAACCCAGAGCCAGGAGGCCTAAGGTTCTCAGCTGGGCTAAAATAAGATAGTGACAGAACTTATATAATCAGGTTATTAAACAGTACCTCTTTCTTGGGACAAGAAAAAGCAATTCTTCCAAAGGCTGTTGCATGATCAACTGTACCCGTGAACTTTTGTACTCAAGCTCAGCTTACACTGAAGGAAGTAAAGAAAGTGGGCTTTAAGCTTCCAGACAGGTTATAGATAAATATATAAGAGATATATAGACATATATTATATTGCACAAATGCAATACAAAACTCTAACAGTTCGGGGCTGGAGAGAAGGGCACAGTGGAACAAGCACCTGCCATAGAAGTGTCAGGACCTCAGTTCTAATCCCCAGGACCCATATAAAAACTGGATATGGGGGTGGCATGGGTCTGTAATTCTAGCACTCCTACAGTGAGACAGGAGAAACCCAGGAAGCTCACAGGCCAGCTAACCCCAAACAGAAACTAACCTACTATCTGGGTGCTAAGGTTATCACTGAGTTACATTTTCTCCGTTTCTTTGTTAAAATAAAAGATAGTTTATGTATTATTTTTATTTGACATGTATGAGTTAAATGCCTGAGGGTGTGTACGTGCACCCATGTTGTGCAATGTCCCCGTGAAGTGCAGTGTCTTCTAGAAGGACAGGCATGCTTGTTGTGTCACATCAAGATCTTTAAGAATTCCAGCTGGGCATGGTGCCCACACGCCTTTTAATTTCCAGCACTTGGGAGGCAAAGGCAGGCTGATCGCTGTGAGTTCACAAAGCCTGCCTGGTTTTACAGGTGCAAGCTCTAGGCCAGCTGGGACTAAAAAGGAACCCCTGTCTCAAAAAACTACAAAAAAAAAAAAAAAAAAATCCAAAAACATACTGGTTTTCTAAAACTTGACAGAAGAAGAAGTATAATAAATTTCAATCGTTGTTATTATTATTATTTTATGTGTTGAGTGTTTTGCCTGCTTGTATGTTAAGTGTACCATGTACATGAGTTACCCATGGAGATCAGAAGAAGGTGTCAAACACCTGGAACTGGAGTTACAGATGGTCGTGACTCCATGGTGGGAATAGGAACTGAACCCAAGGTCCTCTGCAGAGCAGCCAGTGCGCTTAACACCCGCTGAGGGCCATTCGCCAGCTCCACATACTTTCTTGTTTATTTTATCTGTATAAATATAATGCCCGTGGTGTGGTGGCGCATCCTTTAATCCGTACACTTGGGAGGTAAGGCAGGCGGATCTTTGTGAGGTTCAAGGCCAGCTGGGTCCGACAAGAGTGGTTCCTCCAGGACAGCCGGGGCTAACAGGGAGACCCTGTCTCGAAAAGAAAAAAAAAAAAATACTGAATCGTGGTGAAGAAACTATGCTGACAACTTTCAGGTCAACCTTATTTGTGAACCAGACAACTTATTTCAGTGCAAGATCACTCACCTGGTTATCAGCATAACCCAGTAAAGCCCTTTGCTTCTCCTCATCTTGTTCATAAATTTTCATTCCCAGTAGATTAGACCAGTAGTTCAAAGACTTCTGAAGATCAGATACTGCTAGAGTTACTTTTAATACAGGATCTGAAAGGTAATAAAACAGCAGATCTGGGTCAGTTTGGTGGAACATAATGGGCTCAAGCATATGTAAGGATTTAGGAGGCTGAAGTAGAATGTGTGCCACCTAGTATGCACAAAGTTTTAACTTTGATTTCTTCTAACTCTCTTCTTATCCAAAGAATTTACTTTATGATAAAAAAAGCATTTTAAGGCTGGAGACATGGCTCAGGAATTAAGAGCATTGGCTGCTCTTTTACAGAGGACCCAGGGTCAATTTCCAGCACACCACACCCAAATGGCATCTAACAACCTCTGTAATTCCAGTTCCAGGGGATCGGACAACCTCTTCTGACCTCCAATGGACACTGCATGCTAGGGTGCACTTACATACATTATATGTAGGTAATTAGATTCAAACAGATATTAAATAATTTTTTTTTGTTAAAAAGAACATTGGCTGCTCTTGCAAGAGGAAGGGGAGAATCAGAGGTTGTTCCTGGCACCCACATGGTGGACACACAGGGAAACCGTCAACATATGAAATTAGATAATTTTTTTTAAAGAAAAGTTTTAATTTTATTTTTTTAAAATTTTATTTACTTCTGTAAGTGTATGAATGTAATGTCGCAATGCAGGTCTTGCATCCGTGTCCTGCAATGCAGCGGAGGCCAGAAGAGAGCACTAAATTCCCCTGGAATGGGAGTTGGAGTTCTCCTGGAATTGGGTTACAGACAGGTCTCAGCTCCTGTGGGTGCAGGGGATCCGAACCCGGGTCCTCTGCAAGAGCGGTTGGCACTCTCAAAAACAGGCTAGGCCATCTCTCCAAGCCCACAAAATAGATTTTAAAATCAATATAAAAGGAACAGTAGTAGCCAAAGAAAAGATAGTAAGATGGCTTGGTGGGGAAAACCTACGTATTTGAATTAAACAGCAAATGTATTCCTGATGGGTTAAATGATTAAGCATAAAGAATAAACCAAGGAAAATACTACTGGCAAATAATTTTTTTTCATTATCATTATTTAATTTTGTTACTCTCTCTCTCTCTCTCCTCTCTCTCCTCCTCTCCTATCCCTATCTCCTCTCCCTCTCTCTTCTCTCCTCTTTTTTTTTTTTTTTTTTTTTTTTTTTTTTTTTTGACCCAGCTGGCCTTGAACTCACAGAGAGCCACCCTGCCCTCTCAAGTGCTGGGATTAAAGGTGTATACCACCACGTCTGGCCTAATTTTTGTTCCCTTGACATAAGTAGTTAGCAATGTTAACTGTTTTATTGCAGGGAAGAAAGTCACATTAGAAAATTTGTGGGAAAAGATTTGATGGAATGTACAAAACCCTTAAAATATACACTGCTGAAAAAACAATTCCACTCTCAGCAATTCAGAGTGACTGTGGATAGATGAAGGGCTTTTTATCACAAAGATATTTACTAGTGTTACCTAAACCACCCCCCCCAGAATCGAGACACAGAAAGAAATAATATCCAACAACATGAAACTGTTTCGTTTTTTTTTTTATTTCTGTAGGTTTATAAAGGTAACGGTATGCATGCAAGTTTGTGCCTGTGTCAAGGCAATGCCCGGGGAGGTCAGAAGAGGGTGTCAGAGTCCCCTGGAATGGAGTTCTCCTGGAATTGAGTTTCAGATGGTTTCCTCGGCCACCATGTGGGGGGGGGATCGAACCCGGGTCCTCTGTAAGAGCAGTCGGCCGCTCTTAACCACAGGTCATCTCTCCAGCCCCGAGAACTGTTTCCTTTTTAAAGTGTAATACTGCAATAGAATTCCTGCAATGACTTATGCAGAAATATATATCCAAATATTTGTATTGTTTTGGATAAATTATTGGAAAGATTTATTCTAGAATGTTCAGAGAGGTTGTATAATTTGTATGCTTACCTGTTTGTCTAAGAAAAAATTATTGTTTTGTAAAAAGAAGGAAAATTATATTAAATACCCACTACTGGGCTTGGGGATAAAGCTCAATGTGCTTATGTATGTGCTTAGCATGACTGAGGTCCAAGGTTCAATCCTCAAAACACACACACACAACACACACACACACACACACAACACACACACACAAAGCAAAAACCAAAACAAAACTCAAGGAGCTAGTAAGATGGCTAAGTGGATAAAGGCACTTGCCACCAAGCCCAAAGACCCGAGTTCGATTCCTAGAACCACAAGGTGGAAGGAGAGAAGTGACTCCCACAAGTTGCCCCTCTGGAGCCACATACACAAGTGCTACATCAATTTGCACGATGTGCAAATAAATATAATAAAAGACAAAAACAGCTGGGCATGGTAAAGTATGCCTTTAATCCCAGCACACTTGGGGTTGAAGGGAGGCATAAGCAGGTGGTATCCTCTGTGAGTTCAAGGCCAGCACTGGTCTANATATCTGAAACTCCAGTTCCAGAGGATCTGATGCCCACTTCTGGCTTCTGTTGGCAGGCATTGCAGGCAAAATACACATAAACATAAAAATTTTAAATTAACTAATTAAAAATACATCATTTAAGCTTTACAATTTCATGTTTTTTAATTTGTTTGCTGGGATTCATAGTTACTCATCTATCACAATTATAGAACTTTTTTACCCTATAAAAGAAATCTGTATCCCATGTCTGTTAGCCATCCAGTCCTCTGAATTCCTGTGTGACCACTAAACTTCTTTGTCTGTGTGGTCTGCTCTATTTGAGACATTTCAGATAAATGGGATTATGTAGCATATGGATATTTTGACTGGCTTCAGTGCACTTAACACAGTGGTTTCACGGTTCAGTCACATAGCATGCATCTGTACTTCTGTCCTTTTAATGGCTTAATAATATTCCACTGTATGGATATACCACATTTTATTTATCCGTTCATCAGTGGATGGTCATTTTGTATTTTTTGTTTGTTTTCATTTTTTGCTTTCTGGTTATTATGTATAGAATTCCCAGCATTCCTATAAGACACATATGGGCATAGATTTCTTCTAGGGGGATGTATTATTTCTGTGATTAATTATATTTGTGCTTAAAGTAGTGCCTGACAGAATGTAGTGCCTGACAGAATGTAACCGTTAGTTTCCTTACTCTGACCTTCTCAGAAGGTTACGAATGAAAGCTATTTCCTGTTTGCTACCCTTAGAAGAAAGTGGGGGCTGCTGACAAAGATCCTAACCCATGGGTCAGATTCTGAGGCTACTGTGGCTAGGGGGTCCTGGCATGGCTGTAAAGATTCTTGAATCAGGCTTGAGAGAGGTGATGGTCCTGGGAAATTTGAGTTCGAGGTGCATGGGGAACAGATATTAAGGCTTGGAGGATGGAATCCAGGATTTGGAATAGGAAGGTTTGGATTAGACTCCCAGTTCTGCATAAACACTGATAATGGGCAGTTCTCTGACTCTTGCTCTCCTTTCAGGGTGAGGATAATAGCCACATCTGGAGGTGGATGAACATCTGGTCCTTCGTGGCCTGCTGTTAACCCCCAGGCAGCAGCTGCTTTGTGAAGCTAATTCTTGCCTTCTGCTGCTGGTTTTCTGGCAGAGAAACACCTAGGCTGTTCAGTTTACTAGGCACATCAGATTTACAGAATTATCTTCCCTTTTTGGTGCTGCAGTTGAACCCGGGGCCTCATGTCTGCTAAGCATGTATTCTGCCTTTGAAAGGCACCTGCAGCCCCAGGCCGGTTGAAATTGACCACTATTTAGACAAGCTGCCCAGTTATCCAAGCAACACATATTAAAAAGTCTATCTTTGAGGGACTGGAGAGATAGCTCTGCAGTTAAGAGCACTGGCTGCTCTTGCAGAAGACCCAGGTTCAATTCCCAGCACCCACATGGTGGCTAACGACTGTCCATTACTCCAGTTCCAGGGGATCCAATGCCTTCTTCTGACCTCTCAGGGTATTTCATGATACGGGTGCAGTTGCATACATGCAGGCAATATACTCATACATGTTTCAAAACAAAACAAAACAAAAAAACACCCTATCTTTGAGGCAGCTTCTGGCCTGCCCCTGTAGTCCTAGTGCTCTGGAGGCCGAAGCAAGAGGATTATGATTTCCAGGACAGCCTGGGCTATAAAATTACCTAAAAAAAAAAAAAAAGCTCATCTTTCTTTGGGTACTCAGCACAGTGGTAGAAGTCAAGGAGGGAGGAACTGCAGAGCTGGGTGCTTTACAGCTGTGGTGGTGGCTGGAAGCTGATGTGAGGCTTGGTGTTGGCACCACGGGGCAGACTCGACACCTGCAGACAACTGTGAGGTTTAGACCGTTCATTATTTGTAATAGCAATAGTAATAATTATAGATGCTCATTATTAAAAACTTGGAAATCTTGGGGTGAGTATTGAAAATATAGACAAGTAGAAGAAAGGAAAAATAAGTTTTTTACCCAGTGACAACCACTTGGATACATTTACTTGCTCCTTCCTTCTCTTTCTTTCTCTTTCTTTCTCTCTTTCTTTCTTTCTTTCTCTCTTTCTTTCTTTCTTTCTTTCTTTCTTTCTTTCTCTCTCTCTTTCTTTCTTTCTCTCTTTTTCTTCCTTCTTTCTCTCTCTCTCGCTTTCTCTCTTTCTTTCTCTCTCTCTCTCCTTCCTTCCTTCCTTCCTTCCTTCCTTCCTTCCTTCCTTCCTTCCTTCCTTCCTTCCTTCCTTCCTTCCTTCCTTCTCTTTCTTTTTCTTTCAGTCAGTCTCTGAATATGCTAACGTGCTAGGATAACAGAAGAGACTAGTTGACCAAGCATAAGGAAACCAGTCAAATGATGCCCACTTACACCTTCTCTGTTTGGGATGGAAGCGGACACCAGCCTACTCTAACAATTTTGGACCACGGAAATGAAGGGGAAACTAAGAAACACTGAGGACTTAAAATGTACATCGTAGGAAAATAGGCTCGTTAGCCCCACCTACAGGGCTATGGGACTTCTGCAGTGTCCCTCCCCCTTCACCATATTTCTAAAGTTTGTGCATGACAGCCTTTTACTCAAGAGACTGTTTAGACATTAAGAAAAAATTATGCAGCATAATAAGAAGCAAAATACGCAGATTGAAGCAAATGAGAAAGCATCAGGGGCAGAGCCAGATATGCTGGAAGAGTTGAAATGATCATGCTTGTAATGTAAGACAATTATAATTAAGAAGCCAAGCATCTATGAAGTGGTCTGTATAACAAGAATCAAAAGTGTTAGAGACACTCTATTAATTTTAGAGAGTAAATTTTAGATGAAGGAAAGATGTCAATGATAAGAAGTGTGCTACATAATAATGAAAGAATCAACCCTCTACGAAAATAAAAGATTATAAAAATTATGAGGCATTTATGTTGGGTTTGGTGGTGTGCACCTTTAATCACAGCCCTTTGGAGGCAGAAGCAGGTGACTCTCTGTGAGATGGCGGCCAGCCTGGTTTACATAGTGACTTCCAGGCAGGATAGGACTAGGGAAACCCTGTCAAAGCAAACGAAAATCAACCCCAAAACATGAGGCAAAATATAATAAATCTTCAAAAGAATTCACCATTATATATGGATACTTTAGCAGCTCGTTAGAAATCAGCGTTATCGGGCTGGAGAGACGGCCTAGCGGTTAAGAGCGCCGACCTCTCTTACAGAGGACCCGGGTTCGATCCTCAGCACCCACATGGCGGCCGAGAACCGTCTGAAACTCCAATTCCAGGAGAACTCCAGTTCCAGGGGAATCCGACACCCTCTTCTGACCTCCGCGGCATTGCACGACACAGGTGCACAAACATGCATGCAGACAGAACATTCATACACATACAGAAATAAATAAAATAAAAAAAAGACTTTACTATTATATTTGGCTTTAAATAGAGAATTATCCTTTCACAGTTCCTATGTCTATCAGTCAATTAAAGAATTATACCTGTTTTATAAGAAATTACCACTATAACAGTTGG
>VZQC01009724.1:929362-953468 GCA_009823505.1 Rhizomys pruinosus
CTCTCTCTCTCTCTCTCTCTCTCTCTCTCTCTCTCTCTCTCTCTCTCTCATACACACACACACACACACACACACACACACACACACGTGTGCATACAAATAAAACCTAAAATTTTTAAAGGACTCAGAGCAAAGCTGCACAACCACAGGACTACTTTCACTACTGACTGGCATCTTTTCTTAACTTAGACAAAGGTATATATAGCATGACATGGTCTTATACATTAAAAAAGTTTTAAACCAGGCATGGTGGTGCATGCCTTTAATCCTAGCACTTGGAGTGAGTTCCAGGACAGCTGGAGCTACAGGGAGACACTGTCTCAAAAAAGACCAAAAAAAGTTTTATATACACATATACATATGTGTGTGTGTGTTTGTGCATGTATTTTTTTTTTTTGGTGTTTTCGAGACGGGGTCTCCCTGTAGCCCCAGCTGTCCTGGAACTCACTCTGTAGACCAGGCTGGCCTTGAACTCACAAAGATCTGCCTGCCTCTGCCTCCCCAGTGCTAGGATTAAAGGCGTGCGCCACCATGCCCGGCACTTTTTTTTTTTTTTTGGTGTGCATGTATGTTTTGAGACACATGTAGCCTAGGCTGGCCTCAAACTCATAGAGATCCACCTGCCTGTGCTTCTTGAGTGAGTTCTAAGTTTAAGGTGTACACCTCTATGTTCAGGTTTATTAATTTTATTTTATTTTATTTTTTCTCTTTTTGAGACAGGGTCTCCCTTTAGTCCCAGCTGGCCTGGTGCTCACTAGGTAGACCAGTGCTGGGATTAAAGGCATGAACCACCATGCCCAGACTAAGGCAGTTCTTAGCCACCATGTGGGTGCTGGGAGTCGAACATGGGTCTGCAAGAGCAGTCAGTGCTCTTTACCGCTGAGCCATCTCTCTAGCCCCTAATTTTTATTTTACGTGTATGACTGTTTTGCCTGTCTGTATACATGTACAATGTTTGCATGCAGTGATCACAGAGGCCAAAGAGGGCATCAGATCCCCCAGAGCTGGAGTTACAGCCATTGTGAGCCACCATGTAGATGCTGGGAACTGAACCTAGAACCTCTCCAGGAGAAGGAAGTTCTGTTCACTGCTGAGGCAGCAATCTTTCCAGCACCATAAACATTTCTTTTTAGGGAAGGAAAGTATTTGTTTGGCTTACACTTCCAGGTCACAGTCCATGGCTGAAAGAAGTCAGGGCAAGATGCAAGCAGTAACTCAAGGCATACCTGGTTGCTATTCCATCCAGTATTACCTTATCTAATCAAGGAACTCACAGCCAAGGAAGTATAGCAGAAACCATAGAGGAATGCTCAGTGTTCCCCATACACTTTTTTTTTTTTTGGTCTTTTCGAGACAGGGTCTCCCTGTAGCCCCAACTGTCCTGGAACTCACTCTGTAGACCAGGCTGGCCTTGAACTCATAAAGATCCACCTCCCAAGTGCTAGGATTAAAGACGTGCATGACCATGCCCCGCTGAGGTTATGGAACTTTTAGGAGGTGTAGCCTTGTTGGAGGATGTGTACCACTAGGGGTGAGCCTTGAGGGTTTATAGCCCTCTTGTCTCACTTCCCTACCTTTCTCTCTGCTTCTTGTGTGTGAATGAAAAATTTGATCAGCTAGCTTCCTGCCATGATGAACTCTGTCCCCTGGAGCTATAACCCCAAATGAAGTCTTCCTTCCCTCAGTTCTTGTGGTCATGTATTTTATCACAGCAACAGAAGAGTAATTAGTACAGAAGCTTGTGTGAGAAGAGTAGGTTGCTGTGAAGAACTTGACCATGTTCTTGTTGGAAGAATGTGGAAGACTATGAAACTTTGGACTGGAAATATCATTAAATGCCATAAGCAAAGATGATTCAAGTAGAAGCCTGGAAGACAGTAGTTCTCTAAATAATATGAGTGTGAAGACCCAGCTCCTGAGGTTTCAGGAGGAAACAAGGGCTCTGTTAACAACTGGGACAGACACCATTCCTGTGATATTTTGAATAGAGAAAATCACTACATTATGCCCCTATATTAATAGGAAAATATAAGCCTAAATTAAAAGGCAAAAACCTAATTTATTTGGCAGAGGAGATTTTAAGATGGAGTAATAGTCTGTGGCTTGTTTTACTGAATACTCTTATGTAAGTTGTATTCGTCACTTTTCTATTGTTATAAAACCATCATGACTAAGGGAATTTATAAAAGGAAGACTTTATTTGAGCTTACAATTGACAGTTCCAGGGAATTAGAGTCCAGTGTGGCAGGGAGGCATGGTGGCAGGAGCTGGAGCAGAAAGCTGAGGTTCACATCTTCCAATGAGCACAGGAAGGAGAGAGAGAGAGAGAGAGAGAGAGAGAGAGAGAGAGAGAGAGAGANGGGGGAAAAGTGCCTGCCTCTGCAATAGTCATTTTAGTTGTTTGCTAATGAAAAATATTGTATGGGGGGCTGGAGAGATAGCCTAGCAGTTAAGAGCACCGACTGCTCTTGCAGAGGACCTGGGTTCGATCCCCAGCACCCACATGGCGGCTGAGAACCGTCTGAAACTCCAATTATAGGAGAACTCCAGTTCCAGGGGAATCCGAGACCCTCTTCTGACCTCCGCGGCATTGCACAACATGGGTGCACAAACCTACATGCAGACAGTACATTCATACACATACAAAAATAAATTAAAAAAAAAGAAAAAGAAAAATATTGTATGGAAATATTTTAAAATAATACCTCATCAAGAGGGAGGTACTGTTAATTTTATGAGTACAAGTGTTTTGCCTGCATGTATGTAAGTGTATGCCTTGCTGTGCCTGCAAAGGCCAGAAGATGATGTCCAATTCCCCAGACTGGAATTACAGACAGTTGTTAGCTGCTATGTAAGTACTGGGAACTCAACCACGGTCCTCTGCAAGAGAAGCAAATATGTTTAACCACTGAACCATCTCTCTAGTCCCTCTTCCCTCTTTGTCCCCTTTCTTTCCTTTTTATGCATGGTAGCCCTATAAAATCTCGGCAAACATCAAATCAGAGAAGACTTAATAGTTGTTCCTAGAGGAAATATGGATTTAGGTTCCCTGGGTCACATTTTTACCAAGTGGTCAATATGTATGTAACCATTTGGGGAGGTGCTGAGAAGGGATGCCATTTACTCCAGGCAGGCCTTAAACTTGCTATGTAGCAGAGGCTGAGCCGCCTGAAGCAGTGGGAGGTTAGAGATGCTAAGCTCCATAAGCAGTCATTGAGCGGCAATGAAGACACTGGTCTCTGGGTAAAATATCTAACAGCACGAGGACATGGTGGACAGCAGGAACCTGGGCTCTGCTGCTTTCCTCTTCCCCATACATCTTTTATATCTATGCACCTCTGGCCTACATGACATTGATATAGAAATGAGACTCACATCATCCAATAATTTGCTTCCTTTTGGATCCATCTTAGAAAGGTCTCGAAAAGCTTCGTCCCCAACAAAGCAAATTTCATGTCCATCCTATACCAATAAAAAGAAAAGCAATGTGCTTTTAAAAAAGTCCCCAAAGAAATCCCTGGAACACCCTGTCCCCTTGGTAAGCAATACTTACAGGGTCAGCCAGAATGACCACTTGCACTGTTGCCTTCCCTGGGGTGTCCAGACTCACGAGGGGAGTCAGGATTGACTGGTTCTCCCTTTTCATCAAGTCTTCTAAGTCTGGTAACTTGAGGAACACAAAAAAGTAAGTGAGCAAGGGCCATGTACCCCTTTTAGGTCATGGTCCTCATTTGCCAAGACACCACTTGATTGATTTTATTATCTCAGTGGTTCTTCAAAGAATAGTTAGCATGGTAACAAACCAAAATCAGAAAGAACCCAGAGCCAGGAGGCCTAAGGTTCTCAGCTGGGCTAAAATAAGATAGTGACAGAACTTATATAATCAGGTTATTAAACAGTACCTCTTTCTTGGGACAAGAAAAAGCAATTCTTCCAAAGGCTGTTGCATGATCAACTGTACCCTTGATACTTTGTAGCTCAAGCTTACACTGAAAGGAAGTAAGAAAGTGGGCTTAAGCTTTCAGACAGGTTATATATATATATACATATATATATACACAAATATAATACAAAACTCTAACAGTTCTGGGCTGGAGAGATGGCACAGTGAACAAAGCACCTGCCATAGAAGTGTCAGGACCTCAGTTCTAATCCCCAGGACCCATATAAAACTGGATATGGTGGCATGGGTCTGTAATTCTAGCACTCCTACAGTGAGACAGAAGAAACCCAGGAAGCTCACAGGCCAGCTAACCCCAAACAGAAACTAACCTACTATCTGGGTGCTAAGGTTATCACTGAGTTACATTTTCTTCTGTTTCTTTTTTAAGTATTTTATTTATTATTTTTATTTTACGTGTATGAGTGTAATGCCTGAATGTATGTACGTGCACCCATGTTGTGCAATGTCCCGGAAGTGCAGTGTCTTCTAGAAGGACAGGCATGTTTGTTGTGTCACATCAAGATCTTTAAGAATTCCAGCTGGGCATGGTGGCCCACGCCTTTAATTCCAGCACTTGGGAGGCAAAGGCAGGCGCATCTCTGTGAGTTCAAAGCCTGCCTGGTTTACAGTGCAAGCTCTAGGCCAGCTGGGACTAAAAGGGAGACCCTGTCTCAAAAACTCAAAAAAAAAAAAAAAAAAATACAGTTCAAAACTACGCAACAAGTTTTACTGAATGCTTTCATTCAAGACGTATAAGACAAACATTACAGAGTCAACCACAGAGCCCAGGAGTGCTTCAGTGCCTTGCTCAGGGGACATGTGTTAGAGCATAGTGTATGTGTCTGCTTGTCTACGATGTGCACCGCATGTGTGCAGGTGCCGACAGAGGCGAGGAGAGGTCAGATCCTTGGAACTGGAATTACAAATGGTATATGCTCAGACTCAAACCTAGGTCCACTGCAAGTGCTCCTAAACCCCTGAGCCATCTCTCCAGTCCCAGTACTTGGCATTTTAATATGGATTCTGAAACAAAAGCCTTTGCCACACAGGAGGTGTTCAAAACCTTTCCTGTCCTTTCCATTCAGGTTCAGCAAGTGAAATTCTTTTGTGCTTAGAACTTCTAGTCCGAGTGCCCCCCCCCCACCCCTATACTGTGTCCTTCCCAGTGCCAGAGCACAAGGACACACATTTTTACTGCCTCCTGCTACAAGCAGGATAAAGCAGCCAGGAGGGTTGGGGACATGTGAGGGGGACCCATGTTACATCAACAAATGGCCCTGCCTTGTGCACTACACCAAATGCTCCACACTGCGCTGCATCCCCAGCCCCACAGTGGGGTCTTGTCTTTCACCAAGAACTCATCAGATTCTTGGATACTTGCTCCTTAGCCACCATGACTAAACAGAACCAGGAAGACAGAGCCAGGCAGCCTAGGGTCTAGTTCCACTGTAGACACCGAAAAATGAGGAAAATTTCAAAGTCTCCCCAAACTCTGTTGCCTTCTACCAGACATACAATTTTTTCTCCTAAACTGTGGGAGGCTTACAGGAGATAATGCAATGGGAAGTACTAAGTAGTTCTCAATAACTGTCTAGTTCCTCCTTATAGCTGCAAAGTAACAGTTGTGCATCTGTTTGTACTCCCTTGACCAAAGAACTGTGGGTCCCACTCTGCTGGAAGGTCATCATCTTCAGCCACACAAGTGGTTTTGGGAGGGACACATGTGGAGTTGTGAGGAAGAAAGGGGCTCTCCGCTTAGGCAGCTAGATCAGCAATCAACCCTGGCAACCAATGAGATGACAGTACAGAAAGCCTCACATCTGGACTCTGATCTTTATTTCATCATTTAATTCAGACAGCAGTTAAGTGCACTGGCTACTCTTGCAGAGGACCTGGGTTCTATTTGCAGCACTCACATGATGGCTGACAACCGTCCATGACTCCAGTTCCAGAGGAATCTGACCCTCTCTTCTGACCTCCACAAGCATTGTACAACAAGGGTGCATTCACATACATGCAGCCAATACACTCATACACATAACACTAAAAATAATTTTGTCTTTTCGAGACAGGGTCTCCCTGTAGTCCCAGCTGGCCTGGAACTCGCTCTATAGACGAGGCTAGCCTTGAACTCACAAAGATCCAACTGCCTCTGCCTCTGCCTCCCAAGTGCTAGGATTAAAGGCTTGTGCCACCATGCCCGGACCATCATTTTAAGACTAGGTTGAGGTTCCATTTTAAGAAATGGGTTGGTGTTCGATCCCCAGCACCCACATGGCGGCCGAGAAGTGTCTTTAACTCCAGTTCCAGAGGAATCCAACGCCCTCTTCTGACTTCCGTGGCATTGCACGACATGAGTGCACAAACCTACATGCAGACAGTACATTCATACACAGGAAAAAAAAATATACCCAAATGGCACTCAATTTAAAAAAAATAAGAAATGTGTTAGGGCTGGAGAGATGGCTCAGCGGTTAAGAGCACAGACTGCTCTTGCAGAGGACAAGGGTTCGATTCCCAGCACCAATATGGCGGCTAAGAACCATCTTTAACTCCAGTTCCAGGGGAATCCAACACTCTCTTCTGACCTCCTAGGCATTGCATGACACGGGTGCGCCAACCTTCATGCAAATGGTATACTCATACACATTAAAAAAAAAAAAAGAAAGAAAGGTGTTGGAGGTGGATGTGGTGGTGCTGGTGCACACCTTTAATCCCAGCACTTGGGAGGCAGAGGTAGATGGATCTCTGTAAGTTCAAGGCCAGCCTGGTGTACATAGTGAGTACATAGTTCCAGGACAGCTGGGACTAAAAGGAGACCCTGTCTCAAAAAGACACAGACACACACACACACACACACACACACACACACACACACACACGATTCCTAAAGAGATCTGTTACCTGCAGAACAGAACCAACCTAGAGTCCCTGTAGCTATGCACTAAGATACAAAGATAAGGGCAAAATTTCCCAGAAAACACACAAGAACACTGGCTTGGCAAAGACACATCCTGTCAATGCAGAAAGACTATAACAGAGAGAACTTCAACTTCTTCCTGTCTTCATCAAATGTGCCTTTAGATAGGCTTTTACGGGTCCTGGTGTAATTACCTGAATGAGGTGGACTGCGATCCTCCAAATAGAACTTATATCCTCCTGGGGCCTCAGTTTCAAAAACTCCTTCTGTGATTTCACTGAGTGGCCACTCCAGCTTCCTGGCATTGCTGACAGCCTGGCTAGAAGCGAGTGTGATTCCCTATGACAAATAACACCCCACATATGTCATCATCGGAGCTTTTACAGAATAAGATAAAAGAGTCAAAGACCCAGTGCCTTTGGTTGTCACCCAAGATTTAATTGGCATTCTCTTCTAGTGATTTTAAAGTAGGTTTTGGATATTTTCTTCAAATTCTTCAGATTTAGACCTTTATGGATCATGGGAAAGAATTTCAAATGTCAATCAAAATCATCTCTGTGTAAATCTAAGGACGGTGTCTTCAAATTTCAAGATCTAGACAGAGAAATCTTGATCTTACTTTGACTGGACAGCCTCCTGCTTGAGATGATTACTGTGTAGCCCACACTGACCTTAAAACTCACAGTCCTCCTGCCTCAGCTTCCTAGTGCTGGGAGAACAGGCACTTGCCACCTCGCCCAGCTCCCAGGCGACTTCACACCCACATGCTAGTAGCTTCTTCTCACCTTGTCCATCAGTTAGCTATTCCTTGCACTTTCTCAAAGATCCCAGACACTGTTTGAGGGCCTCTACACAGGCTATTCTCTCCATCTAGAATGTACCTCTGTCTACATGTCTTACCCCTTACTTTGCTCCTTTGTCATCTCCTCACAGACAAATAATCTCAACACCCAATTTTAAATTAAAATAAGCCACCTGCCTCATTTAGATATGCTCTGAGATAGAGTGATACTTACCATGAAGTCATTGCCAAGCTTATAGTCTCCAATGCCATAATTGTATGTCAGTTCTGCAACGAAATGATCATCCTCAGGTCCAAATCCCACCATAGTTTTACTCCATTTCCCATCATAAGGTCTAGAAAAATGAAAGTAAAAGAACTCAAGTGGTCACAGGCAAATTGGATTCCCTATTCTGGACACAGAGAGGTGGGGAGTCCCTTCTGGTCTCATTTTTTTTTTTTTTTTTTTTTTTTGGCTTTTCGAGACAGGGTCTTCCCTGTAGCCCCAGCTGTCCTAGAAACCTCACTCTGTGACCAGGCTGGCCTTGAACTCACAAAGATCGCTGCCTCTCCTCCCAAGAGATGGGATTAAAAACATTAAAGGATTTTTTAGATTTTATTTATTTAAAAAAAAAATTTTAAGACCAAAAAACAAAAAAGAGCAGTGCCAGGCGTGGTGGCGCACGCCTTTAATCCTAGCACTTGGGAGGCAGAGGCAGGCAGATCTTTGTGAGTTCAAGGCCAGCCTGGTCTACAGAGTGAGTTCTAGGACAGCTGGGGCTACAGGGAGACCCTGTCTCAAAAAGACCAAAAAAAAAGGGAAAATTTTACCATCTCAGTCAATAAACTGCAAATTCCAATAGGCCTTGGAAATTTCCAATTTGCCATGTATACTAGGCTTAAGAGATACTTAATGGTCACCACTTTATCCAGAGTACATATTTGTACTTGTAGGACAATATGAACTGTATTTGGTCTTTGCTAGATTCCTACCATAGACTCCTTAAACCCCGGAACTTCCTGACAGGTATGTCTTGTACTCATTAGCTCTTTCCAGAAGGCCTCAGTATATGATAATGACTAGTCTGAAGGTGAGTCTTCAGTGAGTTGTCTAGACAGACTGAGGCTAGGGCTGGTGGCCAAAAAGACCAAGTGATTAGAACTTTCAGCTCCATTTACTTTTGAGAAGGTGCTGAAAAGTATGTGCTTTTTTTTTTTTTTTTCTCTTTTTTGAGACAGGGTCTCCCTTTAGTCCCAGCTGGCCTAGAGCTCTGCTATGTAGACTTGGCTGGCCTTGAACCTACAGAGATCTGCCTGCCTATGCCTCCCAAGTGCTGGGATTAAAGGTATGCGCCACCACGCCCGGCCCAAGTATATGCTGTATTAATAGCACATGTAAAACCTACTGAATGGGGCTGGAGAGACAGCTTAGCGGTTAAGAGCACTGACTGCTCTTGCAGAGGACCTGGGTTTGATCCCCAGCACCCACATGGTGGCTGAGAACCATCATTAACTCCAGTCCCAGGGGAATCCGACGCCCTCTTCTGACCTCCTCAGCATTGCACAACACGGGTGCACAAACCTACATGCAGACAGTACATTCATATACATACAAGAATTAAAAAAAAAAAATCTACTGAACAAGATTTGATGAAATTGTGGGTTGAAGTCATGGGGGTGCTGGGAGCATGGAAGCACGTGGAGGTTCTATTCTCTATCCCTCTCTATTCATCTCTTCTATTTGGCTTTTCCTAAGCTGTATCCTTTATACAGGTAAACTAGTAAATTTAAATAGTGTTTCCCTGAATAACTGAACATGAGGAAGGGGCTGCCCTGATTTATAGCTGGTCTCATTTCCTCCAGGTAGATAAAGAAGTGCATTACTAGTAGGCTACCTGGCTGGTATCTGGAGTGCTATGTGAAAGTGTAAAGAAACAGCATGTTTCCCTATTGTTGTTCAGGTCTCGTCTCTTATTTCTTGCTTCCTTAATTTACCCACTGTCCTATACTTACTTTGAGAAAGCGTGTTTGTTTAGGGGCTATTCAGAACCTGAGAAGACTGTAATATACAAGATGTCATACCCATTACAGGTAGCTTTGCAGCCTTCTTCAAATTCCTCATGGCGCAGAACCTGTTAAGGGAATTAGAATAAATTATATAAAGTTTTACTTTTTTGTGGTACTGGGGACTGAACCCCGAGACTTGTGTTAGATAAGTGCTCTACTGGTAAGCAACACCCCTAGTCCTTGATTTTCAAAGACAGAGTCTCATTATAGAGTCCAGATGGGCTCAAATCCACAATCCTGCCTCAGCCACTCACATGTTGGGATTTCTGGTGGTGCCACCATGCCCAGCTTGTTTAGTTTAACTAGTAGTATGTGTAGCTCATTGAATACAAACTAAAAGGCCAAAATATGGGGGGGGGGGGAACAGACCTTCTAGGTTAGATGTAGAGGTAAGGGAGAACATTACCAAACAGTTGTGAAATTTGTTTAGGTTAGAAAGCCATGCAGTGTGGTATAAAAGTATGCTCAGCATTAGAGAAGTCTGACTGCAGTGTGTAATGCTGAGTAAGCAGTTTTAGGCTCTGAGTCTCAGCTCCTAATATCTTGTGAAGATAGATAACCTGTTCAAGCATCTAACACAGAACCTACAATGCAGAAGGCATTCAGTGTCTTAGTTTTTCTGCCCCGCCCCCCAAAACAGGGTCTCATTATGTAACAAAGATTGGCTTTAGACTTGCTGTGTAGTACAGACTGATTGTGAACTTTAAATCCCACTGCAGCCTCTGAACTGCTCAGCTTACAGGAATGGACCACTACACTCAGTTGCTTTCTTTTAATTCCCATTGCTATTGTTGAAGCTCCTATCATTTCCCATGAGGATTACTAAATATCATCTTCATAGTTGGTATGGTGCTGCACATCTAAAATTCTAGCACTCAGGGAGACTGAAGTGGAAAAACTGCAAGTTCAACAGCAACCTGAGCTACTTAGTAAGACCCTGTCCTCCCATTAAAAAATTCCTTATTGATCTCTTTCCTGATAGCACCATAAAAGTTTACCCCTGGGCTGGAGAGATGGCCTAGAGGTTAAGAGCGCCGACCGCTCTTACAGAGGACCCGGGTTCGATCCCCAGCACCCACATGGCGGCTGAGAACCGTCTGAAACTCCAATTCCAGGAGAACTCCAGTTCCAGGGGAATCTGACACCCTCTTCTGACCTCCGCGGCATTGCACGACACGGGTGCACAAACTTGCATGCAGTCAGTACATTCATACATGTACATAAATAAAATTAATAAAAAAAATTAAAAGAAACTTAAAAAAAAAAGTTTACCCCTGGGCTGGAGAGATAGCCTAGCGGTTAAGAGCTCTGACTGCTCTTGTAGAGGACCCGGGTTCAATCCCCAGCACCCACATGGCAGCTGAGAACCATCTGTAACTCCAATTCCAGGAGAACTCCAGTTCCAGGGGAATCCGACACCCTCTTCTGACCTCCGCGGCATTGCACGACACAGGTGCACAAACCTACGTGACATCACCGCCTCTGATGACATCACCACTGTTCTAGTTTGCTTTCCGTTGCTGTGGCAAAACACTCTAACCAAAAGCAAGCTAGGGGAAGGGTTTCTTTGGCCTAGACTCCCAGGTTAATCCACCACTGGGCTAAGTCAAGAAGGGAACTCAAGCAGGAATTAAGGCAGAAACAAATCACGGAGGAAAACTACTCTCTGGCTCAATCTCAGGGTCAAGGTCAATTATATTTCTTATACAGCCTGGGCCCATTGCCTAGTAGTATGGCTCACACTGGTCTGGGTCCTCCCATGTCAATAAGCAATTAAAAAAATGCCCTACTTGCTGGGTGTGGTGGCTCATGTCTTTAATCCCAGGACTTGGAGGCAAAGGTAGGAGGATCTCCATGAATTCAAGGCTAGCCTGATCTTCATAGTGAGCTCCAGGCCAACTGGGGTTATAGAGAAACCTTGTCTCAAAATAAGCAAATGAGCAAGCAAGCAGGCAGGCAGGCAGGCAAGCAAGCAAGCAAGCAAGCAAGCAAGCAAGCAAACTGCCCCCACGGACACGCACACAGGCCAATCTGATGGAGGAAATGCATCAACTGGGGTTCCCTCTTTCCAGCAATGTCAAGCTGACAACCAGAAGAACCATCAGAATCACCACTTCCTTCAGGATAAAACTCAAATTGCTCAGCATGTACAGCATTCAGGATAATACCAGAAGCAATGCCAACCTATCTGTTCTCAGAGTCCATCTCTTTATTTTAGCTAAATGCACACAAAAACACCTTTGTAACACCTATTCAGTTCTAGCATAACTCTCTCATCTAATCTTGGTATGTGGAAAACCTATTTTTCATGGTCACCTTTTGTTTCTTTTCTTTTCTTTTTGGTTGTTTTTGTTTGCTTTTTTTTTTTTAATTTATTTCTTTATTTTTACATGTATGAATGTACTGTCTGCATGTAGGTCTGTGCACCCGTGTCGTGCAACACCGTGGAGGTCAGAACAGGGCGTAGGATTCCCCTGGAGCTGGAGTCAAAGACGGTTCTCAGCTGCCATGTGGGTGCTGGGGATCGAACCCGGGTCCTCTGCAAGAGCAGCTGGCACTCCCAACCGCTAGGCCATCTCTCCAGCCCCCTGGTTTGGTTTTTAAGACAGGGTCTATCTGTAGCCACAGCTGGCCTGGAGCTTGATATGTGGACCAGGCTGGCCTTGATTTCACAGAGATCCACCTGTCTCTGCCTCCCAGTGCTAGAAGTAAAGGAGTATGCCACTACCCTCGGCTTCATCATCAATTTGAACACAAGGTCTCCATAAATTAATTCCTAATGACACAGATTGGAAAAACCTCTCCATTTGTAATTTTATAATAATAGCAGCTAATACTTAAAGAACACAGACTACCTATGAGTCAAGTACCATCTATACAATAACCTGTTTAATTTTCATAACAAGCTTTTGGTCAATAAGGAAATACAATAATGAGAGCTTTGTGGTTTTCTGCTATAATTTACCAAACTCTAACTCCACTGTTAGGTACAAATTTAATTTCCAAACCCATCCATTCCAGACCCTGTGCTCCAAATGTGATTAAATAACAAAGTTATTTGCATCTTTGTTACTAAACCTCAGAATGGTATCCTGAACTATAAGATTGTGTGTGTGTGTGTATGTGTGTGTGTGTGTGTGTGTAGCACATGTGTGCAAGTGCTCAAGGAGGCCAGAAGAGGCCGTTGAATTCTTTGGAGCTGGAGTTATAAGTGGTTGCAAATCATCTCTGATGGAAACCCAATTCAGGTCCTCTGGAAGAGCAGCAACTGTTCCACTGCTGAGATATCCCTCCAGCCTCTTCATAGCAGATATTTCAACGACTGATTAATTCCTGTAACTAACTTTACACTCCTCACCTTCTGTACTGTCTCAACACTAGAAAGCATTCTGCACTTAGTGTATTCCCTACCTCCCTCTCTCCCAATTACGTCCATTACATTTTTAGCTAAGTGACTCCTGTAGAATCACAGCTTCTCTGGGCTGAAGAGAGGCTGTTTCTGGTACTGGGGAAGATAATAGGTTCTGAACTAATACTTAGATCCGGACTGTCCAGAGACAATTTACACAGAGAACCTGAGTGCCCATGCGATCATTTAAACTTCCCTGTGCTGGGGATGTTCGTGTCATGTGGTGGGGTGGAGGAGAGCTTGCTTAGCATGAGCAAGACCATGGGTTCCATCCCCAGAACGTAAACTTAAAAATCCAGAGCTGATGGAACAAAACATTTTAAACCAGAAGAGACTGCATTTTTGTTGACAAGAAGAAACGTCTACGACTTTCTGCTTGTTAGCGCTCCTTCACAGTAGACATCTTCCCAAGTCAGGGGTGCAACAAATGGTTGTGCAGAACTGTACGCGTGTAGACGCACAGCTGCTTAAGTCAATTCCTTTCAACGGTTACCTAACCCTTAACTAGGGTTTCGCAAGCCTCGCAGGGCTGAAACCCCCGCCCTGCCGACGCGGAGCCCTGGGCCTGGAGGCTGAGGTTGCCGTGGCCCACCGCTTCCTCCCTCCCCTGGTGCGGCTGGGCCGCCCTTCCCGGCCTGCACCTTCATCCCCAGGACGTCCCGGAAGAAACGCGCCGTCTGGAAGCGGTTTCCCACTTTAAATACGAAGTGCAGAGCTCGACGAGCAGCCATGACTCCACGAGGTAAGCCGGCTACATAGGAGCAGAGCCGCCCCACCCACAGACCAGAACCGAGACCGGTGACGTCAGTAGTGCTCGACAGCGCGTTTGCGTGAGGTGACCCGCGGCGTAGCAAAGATGGCGGCGTCGGTGAGGGGCATGTGCTGTGCAGCGAAACCGTTGCTGCCGGTGGTGCAGACTCCGCACCTGGACTGGCGGCGTTGGGTCCGGGCGCTGCGGCGGAGCCCGGTGAGAGTCGTGCTTCCCTCTGGAAAGGTGGAGGAACGGAAGCGCGCTCCTGACCAGCAGCCCCGCAAGGCGGCCTCTGAGGCCAGGTCCCAGGAGCAGCGACAGAAACAGCCACTTGAGACTTCCCCATCCTACACACCTCACACAGGGGAAGAGGCAGGGCTTCGCTACGATAAGGCGTTTGCTGGGGACAGGAGGCTGAGGTGATGTGTTCATGAGGCTTGTCGATATTCCTCATTCTTTTCCTGCCTCACAGCGGGACCTTCCTCCTAGTGGAGTATCTCTCTCTCTCTCTCTCTCTCTCTCTCTCTCTCTCTCTCTCTCTCTCTCTCTCTCCCCCCCTCCCTCCCTCCCTCCCTCTCTCTCTCCCTCCTTCCTCTCTCTCTCTCTCTCTCTCTCTCTCTCTCATATACATACATTTTTTTTTTATATTTGTACTATGCAGAATAACTGCCTTCTTTGGTATTTGTGTCTCTGGGAAGCTCTTCGTGTCTGTTAGAACTAGATGTGCTCTTCGTGCCTGTTAGAACTAGATGTGCCCCAGTAATAATAACGTTAATAATTACCCCTCTTTTTGTTTCCACCTACAGCAGTGTAATGACAATAGTTAAGTCCAGGCCGTTTCGGGAAAAGCAAGGGAAGATCCTACTGGAAGGTCGCAGGCTGATTGCAGATGCCCTCAAGGCTGGAGCTGTGCCCAAAGTGTTCTTTTTTAGCCGCCTGGAATATGTAAAGGAGTTGCCAGTAGATAAGCTGAAAGGTGTCAGCCTCATTAAGGTGAAATTTGAGGATATCAAGGATTGGTCCGACCTAGTAACACCACAAGGAATAATGGGTCAGTGATTTACCGTGTATCAATACCTAGAATTTTTTGTTTATACAAGTGAAGGGTAGAGCTCTAGACTTTCTCTGCATGTGTGTAAGTGCACCTGTGCTGCTGCCCAGTTCCCACAGAGATAGAAGAGGGCATCGGATCTCCTGGAACTGAAGTTATACACCATTGTTAGCTGCCATCTGGGTACTGGGAATCAAACCTGGATCCTCTGCAAGATCAGCTAGTGCTCGTAAAGCTGAACTGTGTCTCCAGCCCTATTCATACTTGTTTTAAGGCAACAAATTTTATATAAACCAAGTTCAAATGTTAGTCACTAATCTTAGATGCCCATAAAAATGGTTCTCAACCTATGCGTTTTAAGGGTATTTTCCAGAGCAACTGAAGTCAATTTTTTACCAGTCTACTATGGGTTGTTTTTTTTTTTTTTTTCTTTTTGAGACAGGGTCTCCCTGTAAGCCCCAGCTGTCCTGGAACTCACTATGTCGAGCAGGCTGGCTTCCAACTCACAGAGATCCTCCTGCCTCTGCCTCCTGAGTGCTGGGATTAAAGGCATTCGCCACCATGCCCGGCTGTTTTGTTTTTGACAAGAGCTCATGTACTCCAGGTTGGCTGCAAGTTCTGGAGGATGATCCTGAACCTCTGGTCCTCCTGACTCTACCTCCTACTAGGGTTATTGGCATGTATCCTACCATGCTGAGCTTTTTGTTTTGTTGTATTTTATTTCTTTTGTGTGTGTGCCTGGGTTAGAGGACAACCTGTGGGACGTGGTTCTCCTTCTACCACTTGAGTCCCAGGCATCACCTCAGGCTATCATTCTTGGCAGCAAGCACTTTTAGCTGCTAAGACATTTCTCTGGACCCATACCCAGTTTTATGCTATGCTGGGGATTGAAGCCAGGGCCTTGTGTGCTCTTACTAGCTGAGCTACATCAACTCTGTAGTCTTTATAGTCTCTAGGAAGAGCCACTGTCACTTAAAATTTGTAGTTTTTTTGGTTATTCACCTTTTTGTGTCAGGTGAAGAATTAAAACACTTACTGGATGGTGGTGTATAATCCTATCACTAGGGAGGCAGAGGGAAGCAGATCTCTGTGAGTTGGAGGCCAGCCTATTCTACATAGTGAGTTCCAGGCCAGTCAGGGGCACACACTAAGACCCTGTCTCAAAAATAAATAAGAACTTCCTAAAAATTTATCTCTCCATTTCTACAAATCCTCTAACAATTTGGTGATAAATATGCATCCCTAGCTCCTTATTTACAAAAATCAGTCTAAGGATCGAGGAATAAGCTGTTATTCATTATCCTTATTGGCTTAACAAATAGAAAACCTTGTCTTCTAGAGTAATTCTTCATTTGGTTGAATCTAACTTAAGGCTTTACATAACCATATCTGTTAGTTCAGAAAGTCTTTTGCCCAACTATGGGAAGGTAATTATAATTTTCATATTACAGTTCTATTAAGAACCAAATGGCAATAAGTGTAACAATTTCTCTTGGGGAATAAAGCATAGTTGGTGTGGGGAGTTTTCACCAAGGTTCCAGTGCATAAGCCAGGGCTTCTCCCAACAGTCGTACATTGTGGTCCCTGTTACAGGCTCATTATTTGATTCTCTCCTTAGGCTATGCAGTCAGTACTTAGAAGAAATGATTCTGGGGATAGCTCATAGAGATCTGTGTCTCAACAAATAGTTCTTGGACCACAGGATAGTGACTTGGGGAACTAAAGAACTTGGAAGAGTTGGACATAGTAGTACACACCTGTAATTCCAACACTCAGGAGGCAAAGGCAGGAGAATCACCACAAATTTGAGGCTAGCCTGGTCTACAAATGGCAAGTTCCAAGCCAACAAGGGTTATGTAGCAGGATCCTATCTCAAAAGAAATAACAAAAACAATCAAAAGGGAGCTGGAGAGATGGCTTAAGAGCCCCGACTGCTCTTGCAGAGGACCCGGGTTCGATCCCCAGCACCCACATGGTGGCTGAGAACCATATTTAACTCCAGTTCCAGGGGAATCTGACGCCCTCTTCTGACCTCTGTGGCATTACAAGGGCACGGGTGCATAAACCTACATGCAGACAGTACACTCATACAAAATAAATAAAATTTAAAAAATAATAATTAAAAAAATCAAAAAGCCTCATAGAGTTATAGTAACTGTACTCCTGTTAGCTGTGCCCCTTTACTCTCTGTGCTGCAGTGAAAGTGCCTTCCATTATTTATTTTTTGAAATTTATTTTATATGTGTATGAATGTACTATCTGTATGCAGGTTTGTGCACCCATGTCGGGCAATGCCACAGAGGTCAGAAGAGGGTGTCAGATTCCTTTGGAACTGGAGTTAAAGACAGGGTTAAGGGCTGGAGAGATAGCCTAGCGGTTAAGAGCGCTGACTGCAAGAGCAATACCCAGCACCCACATGGCTGCTGAGAACCGTCTGTAACTCCAATTCCAGGAGAACTCCAGTTCCAGGGGAATCCGACACCCTCTTCTGACCTCCGCTCCATTGCACGACACAGGTGCACAAACCTACATGCAGACAATACATTCATACACATAGAAAATAAATTTTAAAAATTAAAAAAAGACAGGGTTAAAGACGGTTCTCAGCCACCATGTGGGTGCTGGGGATCAAACCTGGGCCCTCTGCAAGAGCAGTCGGTGCTCTTAACCGCTAGGCCATCTCTCCAGCCCCGCCTTCCATTATGTCTGTTTGTCACTTTAGACTTCTGTTCTACAGCTCATCTTGGAACTTCTCTTTTTTTTTGGTCTTTTCGAGGCAGGGTCTCCCTGTAGTCCCAGGTGTCCTGGAGCTCACTATGTAGACCAGGCTGGCCTTGAACTCATGGAGATCCACCTACCTCTGCCTCCAGAGTGCTGGGATTAAAGGTGTATGCCACCACACCCTGCTCCCATCTTGAACTTCTTTAGCTTTCATAATGATGAATCATTTCACAGCTTTTAAATTTTGTTATTCATCCATAAGATATTAAATTTTGGATTTCAAAAGGGGGATGGTGATGGAGAAATAGGTAAAAATTAGCACTGTTGGGCTGGAGAGATGGTCTAGCGGTTAAGAGCGCCGACGCTCTTGCAGAGGACCCGGGTTCGATCCCCAGCACCCACATGGCTGCTGAGAACTGTCTGTAACTCCAATTCCAGGAGAACTCCAGTTCCAGGGGAATCCGAGACCCTCTTCTGATTTCCAAGGCATTGCATGACATGGGTGCACAGACCTGCATGCAGACAGTACATTCATACACATAAAATAAATTAATTAAAAAAAAGCACTGTCTAGGCATGAAGTAACTAACCAGCACTCTAAAATCCAATAATGAGTTGGGTATAGTAACCCAGCAGCTGGGATGCAGAGGCACAGAATGGCCACAGTCCAGCATATCAAGTTCAAGGCCAGCCAAGGGCCTCATGGATTATAATAAGGTGGAGCATAAGGTGGGGCACAAGTAGTGAGTTCTCATCACCACAGATATCCAAGTAGAAGTTCAAGGCCTGAGGCCTCTGTCCTGCTAAATATCTGTGGCTATCACCATCATGACCCTAAAGTGCAGGATCTTTATGGCACACAGATGCCTGATTCCATTAACATTGCCTTCACCTGGGACTTGTACCCACATGGTCTTTGGAAGAAATCCTAAGTTTTCCTTTGTTTCAGTACAAGTACTATTTTGATCTTTTCTGAACTTAAGGCAAAAGAAACTTGTTAATTACAGCAATTATATGTAAGATGCTTGGAAATTTCATTGTTGGTGTATATGGGTGTTTTGTTTTTTTTCTTTTTTTTTATGGGTGTGTTTTGAAAGAAGGTCTCACATTGTGTGTGTTTGGACACAAGGTCTCACTAGCAGCCCAGATTGGTCTAGAACTTTATATATATATGTATGTATATGTGTGTGTGTGTGTGTGTGTGTATATATATATATATATATATATGGCCAAAGATTCCAGTTGATTGTCCCACCTTCCCCTTCTCAGTAATAGGATTATAGACATGCACTACCACTCCTATTGGTTTTGTGCATGCTATGCAAAACACTTTAACAAATAAGCTATATATCTTTAGTTCTTATTGTTTGCTTTGTGTTTTATTTTTATTTTTTGTGTGTATGAGTGTACTGTCTGCATGAAGGTTGGTGCACCCTCGGCATACAATTCTGACCGGGGAGGTCAGAAGAGGGCGTCGGATTCCCCTGGAACTAGAGTTAAAGACGGTTCTCAGCCGCCATGTGGGTGCTGGGGATCGAACCCTTGTCCTCTGCAAGAGCAGTCGGTGCTCTTAACTGCTGAACCATCTCTCCAGCCCCCGTGTTTTATTTTTTGAGACAGGAGCTTACCCTTTAGCCTAGGCTAGGCTCAATCTTACAGTGATCCATCTGCCTCCTGAGCAGTGGAATTACAGGTGCATGCCACCAAGCCTCTCTTGATGCTTGGCTGGGCGTGGTGGCACATGCCTTTAATCCCAGCAGGGATTAAAGCAGGGGTAGGCGGATCTTTGTGAGTTCAAGGCCAGCCTGGTCTACAGAGTGAGTTCCAGGACAGCTGGGGCTACAGGGAGACCTTGTATCAAAAAGACTCAAAAAAAAAAAAAGGCCAGGTGTGGTGGCCCATGTCTTTAATTCTAGCACTTGGGATGCCAAGGCAGGTGGATCTTTGTGAGTTCAAGGCCATCCTGGTCTACAGAGTGAGTTCCAGGACAGCTGGGGCTACAGGGAGACCCTGTCTCAAAAAAGACAAAGAAAAAAAAAGTTTAAAAAAACCAACCAAGCCAGGCGTGGTGGCGCACGCCTTTAATCCTAGCACTCGGGAGGCAGAGGCAGGTGGATCTTTGTGAGTTCAAGGCCAGCCTGGTCTACAGAGAGAGTTCCAGGACAGCTGGGACTACAGGGAGACCCTGTCTCGAAAAGAAAAAAGCCAACCAAACTATACAGTCCTATGGGAACATGCTTATAAAGGAGATATTTATTTAATTTTAATTTTTATAACAAGCTTAGAATAGTATCTTGACTTAAAAAAATGTGAGTTGCTATTCTCACCTCTATCATACACTGGGGTTCATAAAGAAACGTGGCTGTGTGGCAGGTGCATGAGAATTAACTTCATCTACTCCACAGAATTTTCATATATTCTGTGACCCTTTTTATTTTGTTAGCTTTTTTCCCTGTTTCTCTTTGTTCTCACTAAATACTCCCCTGAAAATTTTGCATGCTGTAGGATCGAGTGCAGAGATTATTAACTAAAGAGAGAATTTTTCACTAATAGGCCACTTAAGATGATTTTCATTTTTCCAGCCTGCTTGTGTCTGTTGTGTTAGATTGAGGAGAGATGAGTCACTAGGTAAATAGGAGTGCTGTCACTAAACCTGAGCTTCTGACCTTCAACATTGCCCTTCTACATGCTCTGGCATCACAACACTGGCCCTTCATTGTGCGGCCTTTCCAGAGCATGTCCCTGAAACAGTGCTTCTGGGTTGGCTTTTGGGAGTTATTTTGAATGAATTTAAGTTTTTTTAAATTTCAGATTCTCTTTCTCAGAAATAGACTTTGAGGGTTGGAGAGATGGCCTAGCGGTTAAGAGCGCCGACTGCTCTTGCAGAGGACCCAGGTTCGATCCCCAGCACCCACATGGAGAACTGTCTTTGACTCCAGTTCCAGGGGAATCCGACGCCCTCTTCTGACCTCCGTGGCATTGCATGACATGGATGCACAAACCTACATGCAGACAGTACATTCATACACATAGAAAAATAAATTAATTAATTAAAAAAAAAGAAAAGAAAGAAGACTTTGAATTTTAAAACAGTGAGGCAGTCAGGTGGGGTCGCACACACCTTTAATCCCAGGACTTCCGGAGGCAGAGGCTGGCAGATCTCTGAGTCCAAGGCCAGCCTGGTCTACATAGTGAGTTCCATGCCAGCTTGGGCTACAGGGAGATTCTTTCTCAAACAGACAAAAACAAAAACAGACAATGAGATGTGATATGTCTGGTGTTTATCTTTTATTTTTATTTTTTAATTTTATCTATTTTTTTATGTATATGAATATACTGTCTGCATGTAGGTTTGTGCACCTGTGTCATGTAATGCCGTGGAGGTCAGAAGAGGGTGTTGGATTCCCCTGGAACTGGAGTTAAAGACAGTTCTCAACCTCCATGTGGGTGTTGGGGATCGAACCTGGGTCCTCTGCAAGAGCAGTTGGCACTCTTAACTGCTAGGCCATCTCTCCAGCCCATGGCTGGTATTTAAATATTTTGGTTGAGCCTACAAATTACTTAAAAGAACAACCCATCTGGTGGGAAAATGGAGAAAGGTCACAGCAACAAGACAGTTCAGGAAAGAGAAAACATGAAGAAACTAATGGAAAAGGGTCACAAGTGGTCAGGAACTAGAGAAGATGTCCTGCCTCCCTAGTAATCAGAGAAAATACAAATTAACATAATAAAATGCCAATTTTCCCTTCAAAGTGGCAAAAATTGAAACCGAATATTCCCTCTGTTCTCTAGGTCTTGAGCTAGGGAGCAGATATTTATCAGTGGAGACAAGGACTCTGAGGAGCCTGTGAGGATGACAGCTGGGTGTCTTTTGCTAACATCAAAAGTGTATACACATTGTTTGTCCATTTTACTTATAGGTGTTAGTCCTAGAGAAGTTTTCAGACACCTCCAGAGAGTCCTCAGTGAATCCTCATTCTAGGGTTGTTTTTTTTGAAATAGGGAATTTTAAAATCATCAATAGGGAAAGCATTATCTCTGATACATGCAGACAGTACATTCATACACATACAAAAATAAATAAAATTTAAAAAAATGTAAAAAAAAAAAATGGGGGCTGGAGAGATAGCCTAGCGGTTAAGAGCACTGACTGCTCTTGTAGAGGACCTGGGTTCGATCCCCAGCACCCACATGGCGGCTGAGAACCGTCTGAAACTCCAATTCCAGGAGAACTCCAGTTCCAGGGGAATCCGACACCCTCTTCTGACCTCCGCAGCATTGCACGACACAGGTGCACAAATCTACATGCAGACAGTACATTCATACACAAATAAATAAAATTAAAAAAAAAAGAGAGATGGGAAGCAGATGGAGCAGGGTGGAGATTAGCACTGGTAGAAGTTTATGTTTGAAATCTTTTGGTCAGATTGTACTGTTGTTTTGTCCATGTAGGGTGAATCCCAGCACTTGGGAGGCAGAGGCACATGGATCTCAAAAAGTCCAAAAAAAAAGTCAAATTGCTGGGCGTGGTGGCGCACGCCTTTAATCCTAGCACTTGGGAGGCAGAGGCAGGCGGATCTTTGTGAGTTCAAGGCCAGCCTGGTCTACAGAGTGAGTTCCAGGACAGCTGGGGCTACGGGGAGACCCTGTCTCGAAAGACAAAAAAAAAAAAAAAACAAAAAAACGCTGACTGCTCTTGCAGAGGACCCAGGTTCGATCCCCAACACCCACATGGCGGCTGAGAACCATTTTTGACTCCAGTTCCAGGGGAATCCGACGCCCTCTTTTGACCTCCACGGCATTGCACAACACGGGTGCACCAACCTACATGCAGACAGTACACTCATACACATACAAAAATAAATAAAAAAATAAAATGTAAAAAAAAAAGTAAGGTAGATCCAAATATACTGATGTAAAAATTTTAAGACATTGAATGAAATAAGCAGTTACAGAATGAGAATGTTTTTTATTAGTCTATATTAATTGTTTAGATACCAATTTTAACTGCTGGTTTCAGGTCTTGTTTTTGTTGTTGCTGCTGTTAAGATCAAGTCAAAAGCCTTGTGCTGACCAAGCAATCACCCTGTTACTGAGCCACATCCCAAACCCTAAAAATATGTTTTTTTGTGAGAGGGGCAGGAAAGAGTTTATTTCATCTTGTGCTTCTAGATACATCCATCACTCAGGGAAGTCAGAGTTGGAGCTCATGCAGGAACTTGGTTTTTATTTTTAAAAATAATTATTTTATGTGTATGAGTACATCTACATGTATGTAAGTGCACCGGTGTCATGCAGTGCCTGTGGAGGTCAGAAGAGGGCGTTGGATCCCCTGGAACTGGAGTTAGGGATAGTCTGTTGTCACATGGGTGCTGGAAACTGAACCCTGGTCCTCTGCAAAAGCAGCCAGTGGTCTTAACCACTGAGCCATCTCTCCAGCACCTGTGTTTTATGTTTTATAAAAACATAAACCTTTTATGTTTTATGACAGAGTCTTATTATGTAGATCAGAATGACCTTGAACTTGCTACATAGCCTATATTGTCCTCAAATTTTCAGTTGTTTTCCCTTGCTTCAGAGTGCTGTGGTTCTACCCAATCTGCCGGCACACCCATGATGGTTACTGTTAGTGTTGAACAGGCAGCTCTATATGGGAAGTGTGCTGTGTAGGTAGATGCATACAGTTCAGAAAAGAGACAGATGGGGGCTGGAGAGATAGCCTAGCGGTTAAGAGCACTGACTGCTCTTGTAGAGGACCTGGGTTCGATCCCCAGCACCCACATGGCGGCTGAGAACCGTCTGAAACTCCAATTCCAGGAGAACTCCAGTTCCAGGGGAATCCGACACCCTCTTCTGACCTCCGCTGCATTGCACGACACAGGTGCACAAATCTACATGCAGACAGTACATTCATACACAAATAAATAAAATTAAAAAAAAAAGAGAGATGGGAAGCAGATGGAGCAGGGTGGAGATTAGCACTGGTAGAAGTTTATGTTTGAAATCTTTTGGTCAGATTGTACTGTTGTTTTGTCCATGTAGGGTGAATCCCAGCACTTGGGAGGCAGAGGCACATGGATCTCAAAAAGTCCAAAAAAAAGTAAAATTGCTGGGCGTGGTGGCGCACGCCTTTAATCCTAGCACTCTGGAGGCAGAGGCAGGCGGATCTTTGTGAGTTCAAGGCCAGCGTAGACTACAGAGTGAGTTCCAGGACAGCTGGGGCTACAGGGAGACCCTGTCTCGAAAAGACCAAAAAAAAAAAGGGGCTGGAGAGATGGCCTAGCTATTAAGAGCGCTGACCGCTCTTGCAGAGGACCTGGGTTCAATCCCCAGCACCCACATGGCGGCTAAGAACCGTCTGTAACTCCAATTCCAGGAGAACTCCAGTTCCAGGGGAATCCGAGACCCTCTTCTGACCTCCGCGGCATTGCATGACATAGGTGCACAGACCTGCACACAAACA
>VZQC01009724.1:953754-985121 GCA_009823505.1 Rhizomys pruinosus
AAAAAAAAAAAAAAGTCAAATTAATCCCATGCCCACACCAGACAAGTGAACCTCCTGTGTTGTTTCCTTAGGGATTTTTGCCAAACCTGATCATGTTAAGATGGCATATCCAAAGACTCAGCTGCACCATTCACTGCCCTTAGTGTTGATTTGTGACAATCTCCGTGACCCTGGGAATCTGGGGACAATTCTGAGATCTGCAGCTGGAGCAGGCTGCAGTAAAGTCTTACTCACCAAAGGTAAGAACAATTATTTTTATTTTTCATTTTGTGTGTGTGGGGGGGAGGTGTGCACATGAAAGCAGGTGCTCTCTGTGGTCAGAGACATTAGATCTCCTGGAGCTGAAGTTATAGGCAGTTTTGAGCTACCTGATGTAAGTGTTAGGAATTGAACTCTGGTCTTCTGCAAGAGTACTATGCAGTCTTCACCTCTGAGCCACTTTTCTATCTAAAAGCACCTCTTGCCAGATGGCCTGATTATTAAGTGAGCTAGGGCTCTGGGCAGACACTCAACGGTCCTGACTCTGATCTGCCCTGTGTTATCTGTATGTCCATAAGCAATGTACCAAATATCAATTCCCTTATCTGTAAAAAGGTAATAATCATTTTTTTGAAGATTACTCAAAATGATGAAAATAACAGTAAATGTTGATTATCTTTTAAAATTATTAGTCCAGGTGTGGTGGCGCACGCCTTTAATCCTAACACTTGGGAGGCAGAGGCAGGCGGATCTTTGTGAGTTCAAGGCCGGCCTGGTCAGTTCAAAGAATGAGTTCCAGGACAGCTGGGGCTACAGGGAGACCCTGTCTCAAAAAATAAAATAAAATAAAATAAAATAATTCTGAGGGCTGGAGAGATGGTCTAGTGGTTAAGAGCACCGACTGCTCTTGCAGAAGATCTGGGTTCGATTCCCAGCACCCACATGGTGGCTAAGAACCATCTTTAACTCCAGTTCTAGGGGAATCCGACACTCTCTTCTGACTCCCTCAGCTTTGCATGACACCAGTGCACAAACCTGCATGCAGACAGTACATTCATACACATAAAAAATAAATTAAAAAATTAAAAAAAAATAAAATTATTCTGAGACCTGCTGCATTATTGAAGAATTTTAAGTCCGGGGGGCTGGAGAGATGGCCTAGCGGTTAAGAGCACCGACTGCTCTTACAGAGGACCCGGGTTCGATCCCCAGCACCTACATGGCAGCCGAGAACCGTCTGAAAGTCCAATTCCAGGAGAACTCCAGTTCCAGGGGAGTCTGACACCCTCGTCTGATCTCCACAGCATTGCACGACACGGGTGCACCAACCTACATGCAGACAGTATACTCATACACATGAAAAATAAAATAAAATATCTTAAAATTAAAAAAAAGAATTTTAAGTCAATCATGGAGGAAATAGATCTAGATTTTTTTATAACATTTGCTTATGAATGTTAATGGTATAGACGCCAGCTTTAACACTTGGTTTTATATCCTGTATTTAATTATCATGAGTTCCCAAGGTGTTGGGTATGAGACCTTCCTAACCATTGAGTTCTGAATCCTGCGGAAGGAGGGCTGTCACTAGGGTGATTATATGTCCTGATACATTTCTCTTAGCCTCCAGGAACTATAGTTACACAAGCCACACACAAATTAACCTTATTACATAGCTGTCTCTTCTCACCAGAAGGGGATTAATAGGCTTGGTTCTAAACACATTTGCCAAACAGTTGGGACATGTTTAAAATGCCTATTATTACCCTGGGAGCAGAGAGGGGGGAGGGTATTTGTCATCAGAAACACCTAAGCTGCCATTAAATATAAACTAATAGTGGCAGCTGTCGCTGAGACTTGCCTAAATTGCTCCTTTCCAATCTTCCTGGACACACCTTGTTGGATTACAGGTCTCTGGCAGTGTGAGACCTAGTTGCTGGGGTTCCATTATCAGTACCTGCCCATTCCATTGTTGAGTGCTCTGGTAGCAGTGTGGCTTTGGAAGTGTGTTGACTTAGCCCAAGCAGTATGGTTTTCACATTGATACTGTTGACTGCTGTGATGGAGGTAGGGAAAGATTAGGACAGTCCGTGCAATGCCTAGTGTCAAGGACACGAGGAGCAGGAAAATCTTATCTATCTTCCTTACTCCCCACCAGGGGAACAAGAGAGTGGACAGCTGCTCTCACAAATCACGGCCCATCTCGTTCCTTTCCCTCATCTTTGCCCTGTAGCCCAACTCCCATCTGGTTCCCTGCAGTACGTGGAAAGCCCACCAGTGAGGGTATGTCTGGTCACTGTTACATTCTCTGTGTTTCATTTTCCTTACAGAGTCTGGTCTGCCTGATACTGTCCTAAGTTGAATAAGCTAACTTTTAAGATAACTTGTCACGAGAACACCTGTGCTGTTGGGTCCAGGAGGATAGCAGGGATGTGATACTTATGGTGAGATGCCCACTTCTGGCATGCCAATGGCGAGAGTAGGCACAGGGAAAGGTCCAGTGCCTGCTAGGCAGTCAGAGCAGGTTATTCCAGCCTTCCCACTGCAGGAGGAGGAAGGGCATGTGGCAGACAGGGCAACTGCCTGGTCTCAGTTCCTCCTTCCTTCTGAATTGCTGAACAAGCTTCCTACCTGCTTTCCTGTGTTTAGTGCGGGGAATCTCTGCTCTAATCCTGACATTGACATCTAATGGGTCTAAAACAAAGGTCAGATTCTGCCATCGTTTTGCTCAATCTTTTGGTGGACCATTTTCTGATAAAACCCACAGGTCTCAGCTTAGCACGCTTGGCTCCTTTATACTGGCCACTGCCTGCTTCCCACCTGCTTTCCCACCCCATCTTGCTAACCAGCTGGCCTGCTTGCTTGCTCGATCCCTATCTCTTTGTCCTTTCCCTGGGCCTTTCTCCAAAAAAGATCCATTTGTCCTTTAAGAGCCAGGTTGGTGTCATGACTCTTAGATGTTTGATGGGTTTTTGTTTTATTTCCTGAAAGCCCCGCTTTGTACCAGGGCTATCGCTGATGTTGCAGGCATCTGATCATTTCTCTATCTGACCACCCGGGGTATCTTGAGTTCCTGGAGATTGGGAGGTGGTGTTTTAAATTCCCATCGTCTGATGTATGTGTATGGACAGGGTCAGGGGGTAAACAAAGTTAGTTTTCAGTGCCTGTGGCAATTAATTCTCTAGGTCTCTGGATGGAGCCATCCCTGGGGAGGTTCTGGAAGATCCCAGCCATGGACAAGGCTCTAATGGAAAAACTTTTGTTTTATCTCCTGATCAAAGTTAGTGGGATGTACTCTAGAGTTCGCTCACTAGTCTGTAAAGTCTTGATTATACCCTCTCTTTATTTTCTAGGGTGTGTGGATACCTGGGAGCCCAAAGTGCTACGGGCAGGTATGGGGGCACATTTCCAGATACCCATTGTGAACAATCTGGGATGGGAAACAGTACCCAGTTACTTGCCGCCTGACACCCGGGTCTACGTGGCAGACAACTGTGGCCTCTACGCCCAGGCTCAGATGTCTGATAAAGCTAGTGACCATAACCAGGCATGTGATCGCCGATTCCTGAAATTTCACAAGTTTGAGGAAGAGGACTTAGACACCAAAGCCAGTAAAGACTGGCTTCCTGAACTTGAGGTCCAGCGTTATGATTTGGACTGGACAGAGGCACCAGCAGCTGTGGTGATAGGTGGGGAGACACATGGTGTGAGCCTGGAGTCCCTGCAGCTGGCCGAGAGCACTGGGGGCAAGAGGCTGCTTATCCCCGTCGTGCCTGGTGTGGAAAGCCTGAATTCAGCCATGGCCGCAAGCATCCTGCTTTTTGAAGGGAAAAGGCAGCTTCGGATAAGGGCGGAACACTTGAGTGGGGACAGGGGTCACCACTGAGGGAGCACAGAAGTACTTGTGGAAGGGGCCTCCCGCCCCTGCTGTACCTGAACCATGTTAGGAGCCTGGCCAAGGAGGCAACGCAGGAGGCAGGAGGTAGGCATTGCCTCCATTATGCGGTTCCTGGGAAAATAAGGATTTCTATTGGTATCTGCCATTCCTTATTAAACAACAAAGGTCACAATTCTTGTTGAAATCTCCATTAGTTTTAAGATTGCATCTTCCTCCTCTTTGTCGGGGAAGTAGGAGATAATAAAACCAGTGGATGATTCCCATGGCTCTGTGTGTGCCCATTTTGAAAATTGTCTCCTGGCATTACGGATATGACTTGGTGGTTGAGCCCAGTATGTATGAGACCCCAGGGAAAATGTAAATTGGTACTAACATAAACTTTATTGCCTCGGAAGTTCCTGAAGGCTTCCTTTGCTCTTTTGACAGAAATGACTTCTTGGACTAGCTGGAGGATATTTTGCAGTTTTAAAACTGTCGTTAGCCTTGTTTGTTAACCAGAGTTCTAAGTGTCGCACAGTGCTTTCTTCACCCCAGAAGATTGAAGGTTTTAAACGTCTTGATTGCCAGAGTGCTATGTTCAATGATTACAATTTTGTTTTTACCAGTTTTGCTAAGAAGCAGCAACAACAGCAGAGTTGATTAAGAAAAATGAAGAAAAAACGCAAAAAGAGAAGACACATAGAAGGTGGTGGCTGCTTTCTAGATGTTGGTACTGGGGGCCGAGCTTTCCATGACCACCACCTTGTAGCTGCAGAAAGCCCTAGGTGTAATGATAGTGTAATCATTTTGAAGTGTATGCATTATTATATCAAGGAGTTAGATATCTTGCATGAATGCTCTTTTCTGTGTTTAGGTATTCTATGCCACTCTTGCTGTGAAATTGAAGTGCATGTAGAAAAAAACTTTTCCTATATGAAACTTTACAACTCTTGTGAAAACAATTCAATTTGGTTTATGCACAGTATAATATTTCTGCAAGTATCGTCCAAAATTCCCCACAGACAAGGCTTTCGTCCTCATTAGATGTTGGCCTCAGCTAACCATTTGGGACTGTTCAATTAATTGCTGCCAGAATTTTATGTCCAGTTACCTCCACTTTCTAGAACATATTCTCTACTAATGTTATTAAAGACAAATTTTTACTTCATACAGGTGTTTTTGCAATGGCAATTAAAGTTTTTCTTCAACAACAACAACAAAGAAAAAAAACTGTCGTTAGGAGCTGGAGAGATGGCTCAGCGGTTAAGAGTGCTGACTGCTCTTGGAGGGACCAGGGTTCAACCTCCAGCAGCTGTCTTTAATTCTAGTTCTAGGGGAATGCCGCGCCCTCTTCTGACCTCCGTGGCATTGCACGATACGGGTGCACCTACCTACATGCAGACAGTACACTCATACATATAAAAAATAATAAATTTTACCCGGCGTGGTGGCGCATGCCTTTAATCCTAGCACTTGGGACTCAAAGGCAGGTGGATCTTTGTGAGTTCAAGGCCAGCCTGATCTACAGAGTGAGTTCCAGGACAGCTGGGGCTACAGGGAGACCCTGTCTCAAAAAGACCAAAAATAAAAATAAAAAATTCTTGGGGCTGGAGAGATGGTCTCGCAGTTAAGAGCACCAACTGCTCTTGCAGAGGACCCAGGTTTGATCCCCAGCACCCACATGGTGGCTGAGAACCATCTGTAACTCCAATTCCAGGAGAACTCCAGTTCCAGGGGAATCCGACACCCTCTTCTGACCTCCACTGCATTTTGTGCACGACACAGGTGCACAAACCTACATGCAGACAGTACATTCATACAGATAAAAATAAACAAAATTTAAATAATAAATTTTAAAAATTAAAAAAAAAAACACATCTGTGGTTAGTGCAGGCATGGTAGCACATGCCTTTAATCCCAGCACTTGGGAGGCATTGGCAGGCAGAGCTCTGTGTGAGTTCAAGGCCAGCCTGTCTATATAGTGAGTGTCCACGGTTTCAGGACAGCTGGGCTACAGGGAGACCCTGTCTCAAAAAGGCAGAAAAAAAACAAACTCCACACATCAAAAAAAACCCCAAAAGACTATGGTTATAGGTCATGACCTAGTCACTGTGTCTGATTATTGGTCAGTGGAAAATAAATTCCTATTAAGTAAGTATAAAACCAGATTACATTACAAAACATTTGTGTAGGCTAGAGAGGAGAACTCAGTGGTTAAGAGCACTGATGCTCTTGGAGAGGACGGGGCTTGATTCCCGTATATCCATTGTGGCTAGCAATTGTCTATAACTCCAGTTACAGGGGGTCTACATGCCCTCTTCTAGATCCCTGGCCATTGCACAACTCAGTACATTTCAATACATGTAGGCAATACACCTCATACACATTGTACCAGATAACTTTAGTGTCAGCTTTACAAACCTGGGTTGAGGAGCCTCAACTGGGGAATTTCCTCCCATTAGACTGGCCTGTGGCCACAATCTATGGGGTACTGCCTTGATTTGCTGAGTTGATGTGGGAGAGCCCAGCCCACTATGAGTGGTGCTACCCCGGGCAGGTTGTTGTGTATTGTATAAGAAAGAAGGCTGGGGGCTGGAGAGATGGCCTAGTGGTTAAGAGCGCCGATCGCTCTTACAGAGGACCAGGGTTCGATCCCCAGCACCACATGGCGGCTGAGAACCATCTGAAACTCCAATTCCAGGAGAACTCCAGTTTCCAGGGGAATCCGAACACCTCTTCTGACCTCCACGGCATTGCACAACACGGGTGCAACAAACCTGCATGCAGACAGTACATTCATACACATACAGAAAAAAAAAAAAAAAAAAAAAAAAGGCTGGCTGGCATGGTGGGCGCACGCCTTTAATCCTAGCACTCGGGAGGCAGAGCAGTGGATCTCTGTGAGTTCAAGGCCAGCCTGGTCTACAGAGTGAGTTCCAGGCAGCTGGGACTACAGGGGACCCTGTCTCGAAAAGACCAAGAAAGAAGGCCTGGGCATGGGCCAGGGAGCAAGCCAGTAAGAAGCATTCTTCCATGGCCTGTGGCCTCAGCTCCTGCCTCCAGGTTCCTGCCTGGAGTTCCTACCTTGGAGTTCCTATCCTACTGGGGTTCCTAAGTGATGAACTGTGACCTAGGAGATGTAGCCAAATAAACTCTTTCCTCCTCAAGTTGTTATTGGTCAGTGTTTGTCACAGCAAATTGAAGAGAAACTAGAACACAACGTAAATTTTTCGGTCTTTTGAGACAGGTCTTCTGTAGCCCCAGCTGGCCTGGAACTTACTATGTAGACAAGGCTGGCCTTGAACTCCAGATCTGCCTGCCTCTGACTTGGAGTGCTAATAAAATACTTTTTTAAAGATTAATACATTTAGACTGGGTCTCCCCCGAGCCTTAGCTGGCCTAGCCTCACTCTGCAGAACAAGCTGGCCTCAATCTCAAGATCCACCTTCCTCTGCCCTCTCTGACTGCTTGGTTTAAAGGTGTGGCCCACAACTGCCTGACATTTTTTGTTTTTTTTAGATGAAAAAGTTACATTTGGGGCTGGAGACGATGGCTGAGTAAGTAAGGGCAGGCTGTTCTTGTAGAGGTCCTGAGTTTATTCATTTACATTAAGGCTAGATGTGGTAGCACATGCCTTTAACCCCAATACCTCAGGAGGCAGAGTCAGGCTGATCTCTGTGAGTTTCAAGGCCAGCCTGGTCTACATAGTGAGTTCCAGGCCAACCAGGACTACATAGTGAAAGCCCTGATCTCAAGTCAAGCAAACAGCCAGGGTGAGGTAGTATACCTTAATCCCAGCACTCAGGAGACAGAGACACTCTCTCTGTGATTTAGAGCCACCTGGTCTATGTAGCAAGTTCCAGCCCAGCCAAGGCTACACAGTGAATCGTGTCTTAATAAAAAAAAACAAAACAAAACAAAACAAAACAAAGAAAAAAGAAACAACAAGGCGTGGTGGCACATGCCTTAAACCTAGCACTTGGGAGGCAGAGGCAGGCGGATCTTTGTGAGTTCAAGGCCAGCCTGGTCTACAGCAGTGAGTTCCAGGAGAGCTGGGGCTACAGGGAAACCCTGTCTCAAAAAGACCAAAAAAAAAAAAAAAAGACGAAGAAAAAAGAATTTGAGCTGGGAGAGTTTTGGGGCATTTAAAGGTGCTGCTGCCCTTTCCCAAGGACCCAAGTTCAGTTCCCAGCACTCCATACCGCCTCACCTGCAGCTCCAACTCCAGGATCCAGTGCTCTTCTTCTGGCCCCTGCACTTGAACTAAAATGTGCACAAACCCACATATATACATGCATGCATGAAAGTACATATTCCACACAACTAAAAATTAAAAAATCTTTAGGGAAAACCTTTCTTATTTAAATGTAGTAATATGCTTCTATTTACCCCTTCCCTCCCCCAGACAAGTGAGGAACACAGACTGCGAGCAGAGGACATCCTGAATGGGTGGGGTTGCTGAGGTTCTTGGAATCTGACGCCCTCTCCTGCACCCCCCTCCGGCAGCGTTGCACGACACGGATGCACAAACCTGCATGCAGACAGTACACTCATAGCAGATACAAAAATAAATAAAAAAAAAATTTATGGAGAGATGGCCTAGTGATTAAGAGCACCAACTGCGCTTGCAGAGGATGGGGTTCATCCCAGCACCCACATGGCACTGAGAACCGTCTTTAACTCCAGTTCCAGGGGAATCCAACGCCCTCTTCGACCTCCGCGGCATTGGCAGGACACGGGTGCACAAACTTGCATGCGACAGTAATTATACACATACAGAAAAAAAAAATTGTTTTTAAAAAAAAAGAAAACGGGAGTCCAAAGCCTTTTAATTTAGGGTTGCCCACAAAGTCGAACATAGTTGGCCAACAACAGGAGCCAAGGCGCACTGTCCCAGCAGGCTGGAGAATGCCCGGCACTCCACTGGACCTGCTGACCTGACAGTCTCCTCCACAACACCTTAGCAAATGCTAAAGAAACAGACGTCACTAAGAAAAAAACACATCTTCCCAGTGTAAAGCTGTTTTGCTGTAATTTCTGTTCACTGGCTTTTGTTAGAAAATAAATCAATGAAAAAAAAATCAATGAAGGAACACATCTCATCCTTGAGAATAACAGCGGGGTAGGAACACTGGCTTACAATAATTCTTTTTTTCTTTTAAATAAGTCTTTATTTTTTTATATGTTGAGTGCTGTCTGCATGTAGGTTTGTGCACCCGTGTCGTTCAATGCCTCGGAAGTCAGAAGAGGGCGTCGGATTCCCCTGGAACTGGAGTTAAGACAGTTCTCAGCCGCCATGTGGGTGCTGGGGTTCAAACCCAGGTCCTCTGCAAGAGCTGTCTGCGCTCTTAACCACTAGGCCATCTCTTCAGCCCCCTGGCTTATAATAATTCTTAAGCCCATTTTGCTACCCTGGGTATACAGGGGAAAGCAATGTGCTTAACATCTGCTTTAGAGTCAATGGTGCCCATCTGTACTCACGGCATAATTTAGCCTGGGCGTGGGGAGAGGAGTGGGAGGCAAACAGCCTTTGAAATGACCACGGGGGGCGGGGGGGGGGAGATGTCTCAATGGTAAGAGCACTGACTGCTCTTGCAGAGGACCGGGTTCAATTCCTAGCACCCACATGGTGGCTAAGAACCGTTCCAGGACAGCCGGAGCTACAGGGAGACCCTGTGTCAAAAAGACCAAAAAAACAAAAAAAAAAAAAAACAAAAAAAAAAACGTTTTTTAGTGCCAGCAGAGGCAGGTGGATCTTTGTGAGTTCAAGGCCAGCCTGCTCTACAGAGTGAGTTCTAGGCCAGCTGGGGCTACCGGGAAACCCACACATACACACACAAAAAGAAATGATCACAGGGGAGGAAGTTGTGGTTAAGTTCTTGCTGAGTGAAAGTGGAAAATCACTCATGAATCTCAGTTTTGAGAACAATGCATGTTCTATCACCGTTTCCTCAGTAATAGAGCTGAGCAGTCTGACAAGAAAAACACTGACGACCTAGAAGATAAACGTGAGAATGCTGGCCAGGGCTCCAGCTCGCCTGTGTCCGCCCAGCTGTAGCACTGGCTTTGGCCGCAAGGTGGCAGAGCTCACCTCACAAATCGCTACCTTTGCTAAAGGGAGGCTGGGACTTTTCCTGGTTTAAGTTGTTTCAAAGGGAAAAAGAATGAAGTCCCATCTCCCTCTGCCAAAGAGCACTTTTGCAAGCTTGGATTGTGTCTTGGTCTCAGAAGTCAGAATCTGAAGTTCAAGAGAACGGTAACAGGAAGTGGCAAATGGCACAGTGTGTCCATATGATGGCCTCTCGGGGAACAGCTCTGGGTAGACACTATGGGCTCGTGTCACTGAGGAGTGCACACGTGGCCTTGGCCAGTGCTGCAGGGCAAGAATCCCAGTCATTAAGGCCCATGGGGCAAACATCACCAGGAAACTTGTACCACTCGCCCCAGGGCTCAGGGCCACTCCAATGTCACTGCCACCTTAGCTTAGCTGCATCCAGGGCCAAAGACCCTGTAACAGTGTTTACTCACGTTCTCTGGCCAGTGCTAAACACCATGGATTGTGCCTCATCTTGGTTAACTTTCAAATCAGCAAGCCGCCGCTTTAAAACAGATTGTACTTTCTCCTTTCTTAAAGAATATACAAATATATTAGGAGCCGAAGCAACAGATGAACTGTTTAAACTGTTACATCTGAGGTCACAGCTGCAAGCCAAGTCCTCAGTGGACTCTCAGGAGGCACTGTTGATGCTCAGGGGCCCAGTGTTCTGTGTGGGTTCTGCTCAGGCTTCCTCTTCTCTGAGATAGCCAGCTGTGTCAGAAAAGTGCTCCTCTGCTTAGAGAAACCCCAGAGTTGGGGTGGTCCATCGCCAGTGCTGCTCCTTCCTCAGAATGCAAGAGGGGAACCAGATGTTGAGGAGGTAGAATTCCTTACTCATCTGAGATGGGGAGGGAGGCACAAGTGTGTGATAGCCAAGCCCTGAGTGGCTAGGTAAGGAGAGAGCACTTTTGCCTCTAAGATGACATCTTCTTTTTGTTGTTTTTGGAACAGGGTCTGCCTATAGCCCCAGCTGGCCTGGAACACTCTAGACCAGGCTGGCTTGAAGTCACAGAGATCCGCCTGTCTCTGCCTCCCAATGTGCTGGGATTAAAGGCATGCGCCACCATGCCCAGCCGAAAGATGGTTCTTAGCTGCCATGTGGGTCTGTGGAATTGAACCCGGGTCCTCTGCAAGAGCAGTCAGTGCTTAACCATGAACCATCTCTTTAGCCCCTATTATTATTATATATTATTACTTACTCTTTTTTGTCTTTTTTGAGACAGGGTCTCCCTGTAGCCCCAGCTGTCCTGGAACTCACTCTGTAGACCAGGCTGGCTTTGAACCCAAAGATACGCCTGCCTTCTGGCCTCCCAAGTGCTATGATTAAAGTCGTGCGCCACCACGCCCAGCTTATTATTTTTTTTTATTATTTTATGTTTGTGTCATGTCTTTTTGATGCACCCGTGTCGTGTCGTTCATTCGTCAATGTTGCAGAGTTGTCAGAAGTATGGCTATCGGATTCCCCTGGAACTGGAGTCAAAGACGGTTTCATCAGCCGCCATTGTGGATGCTGGGAATTGAACCCCGGGTCCTCTGCAAGAGCAGTCAGTGCCGGNATCATGTATTTGTGGATAAAATGAGATGGGCCATACTTAAAGAAGTAATCATATTATTTTTGCTAATTTTTAAAATTAATTAATTAATTAATGTGTATGAATATACTGTCTGCATGTAGGTCTGTGCACCCAAGTCGTGCAACGCCACAGAGGTCAGAAGAGGGTATCGAATTCCCCTGGAACTGGAGTTCTACTGGAATTGGAGTTACAGATAGTTCTCAGAAGCCATGTGGGTGCTGGGGATTGAACCCGGGTCCTCTGCAAGAGCGATTGGCGCTCTTAACCTCTAGGCCATCTCTCCAGCCAGGAAGTAATCATATTCTTAATACTAATAGTTAGGCCATCTCTCCAGCCCAGAAGTAATCGTATTCTTAATACTAATAGTTGGGGCTGGAGAGATGACCTAGTGGTTAAGAGCGCTGACTGCTCTTTCAGAGGATCCGGGTTCGATCCCCAGCACCCACATGGTGGCTGAGAACCATCTGTAACTCCAATTCCAGGAGAACTCCAGTTCCAGGGGAATCCGACACCCTCTTCTGACCTCCACTGCATTTTGTGCACGACACAGGTGCACAAACCTACATGCAGACAGTACATTCATACAGATAAAAATAAACAAAATTTAAATAATAAATTTTAAAAATTAAAAAAAAAACACATCTGTGGTTAGTAGCTAGGCATGGTAGCACATGCCTTTAATCCCAGCACTTGGGAGGCATTGGCAGGCAGAGCTCTGTGTGAGTTCAAGGCCAGCCTGTTCTATATAGTGAGTTCCAGGCCTCTAGGACAGCTGGGGCTACAGGGAGACCCTGTCTCAAAAAGGCAGAAAAAAAACAAACTCCACACACATACAAAAACAAACCCCAAAAGACTATGGTTATACGTCATGACCTAGTCACTGTGTCTGATTATTGGTCAGTGGAAAATAAATTCCTATTAAGTAAGTATAAAACCAGATTACATTAAAAACATTTGTAGGCTAGAGAGAGAACTCAGTGGTTAAGAGCACTGACTGCTCTTGGAGAGGACCGGGGCTTGATTCCCAGTATCCACATTGTGGCTAGCAATTGTCTATAACTCCAGTTACAGGGGGTCTCATGCCCTCTTCTGATCTCCTTGGCCATTGCACAACATCAGTACATTTCCATACATGTAGGCAATACACTCATACACATTGTACCAGATAACTTTAGTGTCAGCTTTACAAACCTGGGTTGAGGGAGCCTCAACTGGGGAATTTCCTCCATTAGACTGGCCTGTGGCCACATCTATGGGGTACTGCCTTGATTGCTGAGTGATGTGGGAGAGCCCAGCCCACTATGAGTGGTGCTACCCCTGGGCAGGTTGTTGTGTATTGTATAAGAAAGAAGGCTGGGGCTGGAGAGATGGCCTAGTGGTTAAGAGCGCCGATCGCTCTTACAGAGGACCAGGGTTCGATCCCCAGCACCCACATGGCGGCTGAGAACCATCTGAAACTCCAATTCCAGGAGAACTCCAGTTCCAGGGGAATCCGACACCCTCTTCTGACCTCCACGGCATTGCATGACACGGGTGCACAAACCTGCATGCAGACAGTACATTCATACAACTACAGAAAAAAAAAAAAAAAAAAAAAGGCTGAGCTGGGCATGGTGGCGCACGCCTTTAATCCTAGCACTCGGGAGGCAGAGGCAGGTGGATCTCTGTGAGTTCAAGGCCAGCCTGGTCTACAGAGTGAGTTCCAGGCAAGCTGGGACTACAGGGAGACCCTGTCTCGAAAAGACCAAGAAAGAAGGCTGGGCATGGGCCAGGGGAGCAAGCCAGTAAGAAGCATTCTTCCATGGCCTGTGCCTCAGCTCCTGCCTCCAGGTTCCTGCCTGGAGTTCCTACCTTGGAGTTCCTACCTTGGGGTTCCTAAGTGATGAACTGTGACCTAGGAGATGTAAGCCAAATAAACTCTTTCCTCCTCAAGTTGTTATTGGTCAGTGTTTTGTCACAGCAATTGAAGAGAAACTAGAACACAACGTAAATTCTTTCGGTCTTTTGAGACAGGATCTTCCTGTAGCCCCAGCTGGCCTGGAACTTACTATGTAGACAAGGCTGGCCTTGAACTCACAGATCTGCCTGCCTCTGACTTGGAGTGCTAATAAAATACTTTTTTAAAGATTAATACATTTAGACTGGGTCTCCCGAAGCCTTAGCTGGCCTAGACCTCACTCTGCAGAACAAGCTGGCCTCAATCTCAAAGATCCACCTTCCTCTGCCTCTGACTGCTGGTATTAAAGGTGTGGCCCACAATGCCTGACATTTTTTGTTTTTTTTAGATGAAACAAAGTTACATTTGGGGCTGGAGAGATGGCTGAGTAAGTAAGGGCAGGCTGTTCTTGTAGAGGTCCTGAGTTTATTCATTTACATTTAAGGCTAGATGTGGTAGCACATGCCTTTAACCCCAATACTCAGGAGGCAGAGTCAGGCTGATCTCTGTGAGTTCAAGGCCAGCCTGGTCTACATAGTGAGTTCCAGGCCAACCAGGACTACATAGTAAGATCCTGTCTCAATACAAGCAAACAAGCCAGGGTGAGGTAGTATACCTTAATCCCAGCACTCAGGAGACAGAGACACTCTCTGTGAGTTTGAGGCCACCCTGGTCTATGTAGCAAGTTCCAGCCCAGCCAAGGCTACACAGTGAAATCGTGTCTTAAAAAACAAAACAAAACAAAGAAAAACAGGCGTGGTGGCACATGCCTTTAAACCTAGCACTTGGGAGGCAGAGGCAGGCGGATCTTTGTGAGTTCAAGGCCAGCCTGGTCTACAGAGTGAGTTCCAGGAGAGCTGGGGCTACAGGGAAACCCTGTCTCAAAAAGACCAAAAAAAAAAAAAAAAAGAAGAAGAAAAAAGAATTTGAGCTGGGAGAGTTTAGGGCATTTAAAGGTGCTTGCTGCCCTTCCCAAGGACCCAAGTTCAGTTCCCAGCATCCATACCGCCTCACCTGCAGCTCCAACTCCAGGATCCAGTGCTCTTCTTCTGGCCCCTGCACTTGAACTAAAATGTGCACAAACCCACATATATACATGCATGCATGAAAGTACATATCCACACAACTAAAAATTAAAAAATCTTTAGGGAAAACCTTTCTTATTTAAATGTAGTAATATGCTTCTATTTACCCCTTCCCTCCCCCACAGGACACAACTGCGAGCAGAGGACTCCTGAATGGGTGGGGTTGCTGAGGTTCTTGGAATCTGACGCCCTCTCCTGACCTCCGCGGCGTTGCATGACACGGATGCACAAACCTGCATGCAGACAGTACACTCATACGCATACAAAAATAAAAAAAAATTATAGGGGCTGGAGAGATGGCCTAGTGATTAAGAGCACCAACTGCTCTTGCAGAGGATGGGGTTCAATCCCCAGCACCCACATGGCACTGAGAACCGTCTTTAACTCCAGTTCCAGGGGAATCCAACGCCCTCTTCTGACCTCCGCGGCATTGCAGGACACGGGTGCACAAACTTGCATGCAGACAGTACATTTATACACATACAGAAATAAAAAAATTGTTTTTTAAAAAAAAAGAAAACGGGAGTCCAAAGCCTTTTAATTTAGGGTTGCCCACAAAGTCGAACATAGTTGGCCAACAACAGGAGCCAAGGCGCACTGTCCCAGCAGGCTGGAGAATGCCCGGCACTCCACTGGACCTGCTGACCTGACAGTCTCCTCCACAACACCTTAGCAAATGCTAAAGAAACAGACGTCACTAAGAAAAAAACACATCTTCCCAGTGTAAAGCTGTTTTGCTGTAATTTCTGTTCACTGGCTTTTGTTAGAAAATAAATCAATGAAAAAAAATCAATGAAGGAACACATCTCATCCTTGAGAATAACAGCGGGGTAGGAACACTGGCTTACAATAATTCTTTTTTTCTTTTAAATAAGTCTTTATTTTTTATATGTATGAAGTGCTGTCTGCATGTAGGTTTGTGCACCCGTGTCGTGCAATGCCTCGGAAGTCAGAAGAGGGCGTCGGATTCCCCTGGAACTGGAGTTAAAGACAGTTCTCAGCCGCCATGTGGGTGCTGGGGTTCAAACCCAGGTCCTCTGCAAGAGCTGTCTGCGCTCTTAACCACTAGGCCATCTCTTCAGCCCCCTGGCTTATAATAATTCTTAAGCCCATTTTGCTACCCTGGGTATACAGGGGAAAGCAATGTGCTTAACATCTGCTTTAGAGTCAATGGTGCCCATCTGTACTCACGGCATAATTTAGCCTGGGCGTGGGGAGAGGAGTGGGAGGCAAACATCCTTTGAAATGACCACGGGGGGCGGGGGGGGGAGATGTCTCAGTGGTTAAGCGCACTGACTGCTCTTGCAGAGGACCCGGGTTCAATTCCTAGCACCCACATGGCGGCTAAGAACCGTTCCAGGACAGCCGGAGCTACAGGGAGACCCTGTGTCAAAAAGACCAAAAAAAAAAAAACGTTTTTAGTGCCAGGCAGAGGCAGGTGGATCTTTGTGAGTTCAAGGCCAGCCTGCTCTACAGAGTTGAGTTCTAGGCCAGCTGGGGCTACCGGGAAACCCACACATACACACACAAAAAGAAATGAACACAGGGGAGGAAGTTGTGGTTAAGTTCTTGCTGAGTGAAAGTGGAAAATCACTCATGAATCTCAGTTTTGAGAACAATGCATGTTCTATCACCGTTTCCTCAGTAATAGAGCTGAGCAGTCTGACAAGAAAAACACTGACGACCTAGAAGATAAACGTGAGAATGCTGGCCAGGGCTCCAGCTCGCCTGTGTCCGCCCAGCTGTAGCACTGGCTTTGGCCGCAAGGTGGCAGAGCTCACCTCACAAATCGCTACCTTTGCTAAAGGGAGGCTGGGACTTTTCCTGGTTTAAGTTGTTTCAAAGGGAAAAAGAATGAAGTCCCATCTCCCTCTGCCAAAGAGCACTTTTGCAAGCTTGGATTGTGTCTTGGTCTCAGAAGTCAGAATCTGAAGTTCAAGAGAACGGTAACAGGAAGTGGCAAATGGCACAGTGTGTCCATATGATGGCCTCTCGGGGAACAGCTCTGGGTAGACACTATGGGCTCGTGTCACTGAGGAGTGCACACGTGGCCTTGGCCAGTGCTGCAGGGCAAGAATCCCAGTCATTAAGGCCCATGGGGCAAACATCACCAGGAAACTTGTACCACTCGCCCCAGGGCTCAGGGCCACTCCAATGTCACTGCCACCTTAGCTTAGCTGCATCCAGGGCCAAAGACCCTGTAACAGTGTTTACTCACGTTCTCTGGCCAGTGCTAAACACCATGGATTGTGCCTCATCTTGGTTAACTTTCAAATCAGCAAGCCGCCGCTTTAAAACAGATTGTACTTTCTCCTTTTCTTACCAAGAATATACAAATATATTAGGAGCCGAAGCAACAGATGAACTGTTTAAACTGTTACATCTGAGGTCACAGCTGCAAGCCAAGTCCTCAGTGGACTCTCAGGAGGCACTGTTGATGCTCAGGGGCCCAGTGTTCTGTGTGGGTTCTGCTCAGGCTTCCTCTTCTCTGAGATAGCCAGCTGTGTCAGAAAAGTGCTCCTCTGCTTAGAGAAACCCCAGAGTTGGGGTGGTCCATCGCCAGTGCTGCTCCTTCCTCAGAATGCAAGAGGGGAACCAGATGTTGAGGAGGTAGAATTCCTTACTCATCTGAGATGGGGAGGGAGGCACAAGTGTGTGATAGCCAAGCCCTGAGTGGCTAGGTAAGGAGAGAGCACTTTTGCCTCTAAGATGACATCTTTTTTGTTGTTTTTGGAACAGGGTCTGCCTATAGCCCCAGCTGGCCTGGAACTCACTCTAGACCAGGCTGGCCTTGAAGTCACAGAGATCCGCCTGTCTCTGCCTCCCAAGTGCTGGGATTAAAGGCATGCGCCACCATGCCCAGCCGAAAGATGGTTCTTAGCTGCCATGCGGGTGCTGGGAATTGAACCCGGGTCCTCTGCAAGAGCAGTCAGTGCTCTTAACCACTGAACCATCTCTTTAGCCCCTATTATTATTATATTATTATTACTACTTTTTTGTCTTTTTGAGACAGGGTCTCCCTGTAGCCCCAGCTGTCCTGGAACTCACTCTGTAGACCAGGCTGGCTTTGAACTCACAAAGATACGCCTGCCTCTGCCTCCCAAGTGCTATGATTAAAGTCGTGCGCCACCACGCCCAGCTTTATTATTTTTTTATTTATGTATATGAGTGTCCTGTCTGCATGTAGGTTGATGCACCCATGTCGTGCAATGTTGCAGAGGTCAGAAGAGGGCATCGGATTCCCCTGGAACTGGAGTCAAAGACGGTTCTCAGCCGCCATGTGGATGCTGGGAATTGAACCCGGGTCCTCTGCAAGAGCAGTCAGTGCTGAGACCGCTGAGCCATCTCTTCAGCCCCTAAGATGGCATCTTATATGGTATCTTAGCTCTGGTCTGAGTGATTATCTCATCTGAGGTGCTGGGAGTCCATACCTGAAGTTCCCACTGCCTACTTTGGGCTGCACATTAGTCTTTACAGATGGTTGCCACTGTTAATTCATGGGAATTGCAATTGTTCCTTAGACTGAGTTTCACCCACACCTATTGATGCTTTCCTGGCTTAGGAAGTATTCCAAAACACAAGGGGTGGGGAGCCATGTATAAGGCTTTAACAGTGAAGCAGACCTACTTACTGTAATGGTTAGTTTAACTGTCAACCTAACACAATGTAGAATCACTGAGAGTCCAATGAGGAATTGTCTAGGTTGACCCATTGGCATGTCTGAGGGGATAAGGTAGTTAGCATTATTTTGGGGGTGAGGGATCCTGGATACTATAAAAGTGGAAGAATTGAGCTGACCACTAGTATATATACATTATAATCATTGCTTTCTGTTCCCAAATATGGAGGCAAGGTGATCAGCCCCCTCAAGCTCCTGCTACAGCGACTTACCCCTCTGATGGATTACAGCCTGGAACCGTGAGCTAAAATGAAGTCTTACATAAGTTGTTTTAGTTGGTTGTTGTTTTGTTTTGTCTTTTTGAGACAGGGTTTCTCTGTAACCCCAGCTGTCCTGGAACTCACTATGTAGACCAGGCTGGCCTTGAACTCACAGAGATCTGCCTGCCTCTGCCTCATGAGTATTGGGATTATAGGTGTGCACCACCATCCCCAGCTAGTCTGGGTATTTTATCACAGCCACAGGAAATAAGAATAAGACACTTGTCTCTGAGACCAACTTTCCGTTTCCATTCCCCAGTGGCAGAGTTCCCAGTCACAAAGCGTAATCTCTGTGTAATTCCGCACACAGTGTTTTGGTTCCTAGAAAGTCTATCACAGGCACTAATAAAGAAGTTCACAGTGAACAGCTACATTTCCCTTAGAAATTTCCCTGAGCCACCTGCTTGGAGGCATTGTCAGTGAGGGAATAGATGAGATGGTCACTAATGCAGAGCTTTCAGTTGGTCTCAGTCCCCACAAGGCAGTTGGAGCCCCAGGGATGCGGGGGCTCTCCTGAGCCTCTGCACTGCCACCCCGACATTTGTGCTCCAATGCCATCAGGCAGGCACAGGCCTGCTCAGGGTAGCAGGAGAAATGCCTCTGTGTGCAGAAAGAGACCGGACTTGTGTAAGGGACCAGATGCTAGCTCAGGCCCCTCCCTGTGTGTCAACTCTGTGTGGAGCCTTTCTACACGCATGTCCTCACATGCCCACGCTTTCTCTCTACTTCAACCAACGCGATGCTATTGCAGGTCCCCCAGACCCACTGGGAACTCCGTCATGCCGTCTCGGCTGTGGGATTCAGTCTGTTGTCCTGAGCGTGGCAGCAGGAAGGGGGAACAGCTTTTCGGTGTCTTTAATTAGGAAACAGGAAAAAACAAAGTCTGGCTGAAAATTACCACTTGGAGCTAGCCAAAAAAAGCACTGTTGGCTCCCTGTGCTGGAAAAGTGACAGTCACTGATTTCAAGCATACGTGGTGGGACACAGCAGACACCACCTGACTACCGGCAGCCTGGTTTCCATCTGCCCGATGTGCATCACAATCCCAACGTGTGCCCTTTTTCTTTGTATGGATTCTTCTTTTTGTTTTTAATGTTTAGAGATGGGTATTGCTGTTTTAGCCCAGGCTGGTTTAAACTTGTGGCCCTCTTTCCTCCCTTCCCAGTGCTAGGTCACAGGCACGCACCGTCACATCTGGGAGTCCTTAGATCTTTTATATGATGAGCAGGCAAGTAAAACGTCCACCTTGCTGGGCACTGTAGCTTATGTCTGTAGTCCCATTACTTGGGAGTCTGAGGTAGGAAGGTTAACATGAGTTTGAGGCCAGCCTTGGCTATATTGTGTTTTCTGTAGGCTAGACTAAGGTATAAAGTAAGACATCTGTCTCAAAATATAAGAATTAAAAAAAAAATCTATTGTGGGACTGGGATCTGGAGGTCATGGTGAACACAAACCTGGGATTCCAGGGTGGCATTTTTATAGCCACCATCCCGCCTCGAGCTGCAGGGAATGGTGTTTCCTTGGCTGCTGTCGGAAGCCTGTGAATATGTCACAGCTGGTGTTTTAGCCTGTTTCCAATTAGTAATGAGAATCTGAAGGTATTGGAGCTGCCTGGTGGGAGCTGTCTGCCACCCACTTCGTCCACAGCAGCAGCCTGGGTAGCTCGCACTGTGGAGGAACAGGTTGTTCACTGGCACTGGTGAATGACTCTTCCAAAACACTTTCTCCCAGGGAAGCAACTATAGAGATCTAGGCTTTTATTATAAACCCACCCCAGTGGTCTAACCCACAAATCCATTCTAAAAGGGGAGTCTGACACGAGTGGCCAGCAGTTCAGAAGAGTCAGCCCAGGACAGGCCACCAAAATCGGACTGACAGCAGCTCGTACTGGACTTTGTTCCTTTTGGCCCCACAGAGAAGTAACGCTGGGAAGGGCAGCTTTCCCCGAGACAGTCACGACCCGGGGCATGCACTAAAACCTGTGTACTTTCCAGGGGGGGCGGACTCCATCTCATTGCTCACTCTCTCCACCTGGTTGCTAACTCTCTCCATTCCCTAGAGACACTGGCAGAGAAGGCCCTTGCCCTAGGAGAGCTGGACCTGGGCGTCCTACCCCTTGCCCTAGTCGCAGTGAGGCTCGTGTGATTCCTTATGTTTCCCCATGAAGGTGTCAGCCTCTACTTCCCTGTAAGGAAGGAAAGAACAAAATCTCTAGCAAGGTCTGCAGTCTGGGAACTGACCCTCTCCACAGACACAGTGTCAAGTCAGACCAGGAGAGATGGCTGGAGCTCCACAAGGGCCTTTCTTGGTACAAAATCCAATGAAATTTCTGCCTTTGGAAACCAAGGAGATGGACAGATGGCCATAATTGTTTTTAGAGTGTATCTGTGGGGGGCGGGAGGTGTGGCGTGGAGACGCTTGGGATTGAACTCAGAGCTTGTTCATGCTAGACAAGCACCCTACACTAAACTCTGTCCAGTCTTAGTTCAATGGATTCTTGAAGACTCTAGAACATCCCCCTGACCCCTGTCCATCTCAAATAGCACACTCAACTGAAAAAGACTGTCATAATTGAGAACAGGAAGGGCCAAGTGAAGGATAAGGTCAGAGATGTGCATTTCAGGCTGGCAATATCCAATAGTCTAATTACCAACTAATTTTGTACCTCTGAACTACAAATCAACAATCCAATTCAGCAAGGAACAGGTATCAACAGCTTGTGGGGGAGGGGCACTGGGTTTCCCAAAATAGATGGTTTTGGCCGATAGAGTGTTGGGTGGAACTGAGGATAATAAGTCATGGATGATGCTGGGAGTGGTGCACAACTTTAATCCCAGCACTTGGGAGACAGGAAGGCAGACCTCTGTGAGTTCAAGGCCAGCCTGGTCTACATGGTGAGTTCCAGGCCAAGCTGGGGCTACAGGGAGACTCCTGCCTCAAAAAAAAGCCCTTAGATGGTTTAAGTCCCAGGCATCTGACAGATAGGCTGAACTCCTGGGAATCCCTCTACCCAAGATCCTCTTTGTGGTCCAGCTCTACCTGGGCCGTGCAAAGGAGGTCAAGGCCTACTGAGGCTGACGTGCCCTCTGCCCTCACCTCCACCTTAGGACACAGCTCCTTCTGCAGGCTCTCATTGAAAAGCTAGGATTCTGATCAATTCTCAGGTCCACTTTGAAAAGCGGGGAGCAGGAAGGGGGCTGTGGCTGCCTCAGGGCAGAGGTCAGTGCCGGCTGGGCAGCTCTCCTCTAGAGCTCAGAGTTGAGTTCTCGGGAAGATGTCCAAGGGAGAATTCATCACCCGAATTCCTAGATGATAGGAGCTGTTCTTACAGACACGCAGAAACTTGGGGAAGGTCAACAGCCAGGAAGAAAGATAAAGAGATGGAGAAACTAATCACACAGTCAGCAACTACTATATAAATCATAGCTCAACTACTTATTTTTCTCACCAAAACAAATGCCCCACAAGCTCCCTTGCAGATTTGGAGGACCCCCGCCCCAGAACCCACGGATGCACTGCTCTTTTCCCTCAGACCAAGAAAGAGTACGTTCCTAAAAAGCATGTTCTCACGGTCAGCTCTCAGCTGATGTCCGCTGAGGCCACAGCCTTTTCCCTGTGACGCCCAAGCAGTTCCCTTTGGCTTGGGGTGCACGAACTGACTTGAGTCAAGCCAGAGCCCCAATCCACTGTCCCCGCCTGCTCACTAAGCAGAACAACGTGACAAGCCCTTCACCAGCAGCTAGTGGCCAGGAGACAAAGTGGCAGTCCCAGTTCTGGCTAGTCATGCCATCCCCAGGAATCCCAAGCAGTCTCCAGACACCATGGGTTCCGCTGCCACTGTGAGGATGCGCACCCTTGGGTGCTAGCTGAGGAGTTAATGCAGAAACAAGGCACCACAGAGATTGGACACTTGGGTTGTGTGATTCAGGACACGCTGGAAAAGTCTGAGGGTGGAGGGAAGGAAGGAAGAGAAGGCTGAGTCTTAAATACTGTCTCAGGAGGCCAGAGCCCACTAGATGGGCTCTGGTTTGAGCTTTTCTGCTAGGAAGTCATTAACAAACGCCTCCACAACGGTCGGGGTGATCTCTTCCACATCCATCACGTACTTGGCACGAGCTGACATGTCCAGAATGGTGAGCAAAGGGGCAGCCTCGGGCAGGTTGGTGTAATCGCGCAGGGAGTCTGTCATGTCATCCTGGAAGTCACCAGAGGGGCAAGAAAAGCAGTAAGTTTATCAGCATCTCCTGAGCCCAGTCTTCCCAGACAGCAGAGGGGACAGCTCCACCATTCTGGAGAGATGGGCTTTCTTAAAAAATTATTTATTTATTTATTTATTTATTTATTTATTTATTTATTTATTTATTTATTTATTTATATGAAGGTATTGTCTGCATATAGGTTTGTGCACCCGTGTCGTGCAATGCCGGGGAGGTCAGAAGAGGGTCTTGGATTCCCCTGGAACTGGAGTTAAAGGCGGTTCTCAGCCACCATGTGAGTGCTGGGGATGGAACCAGGGTCCTCGGCAAGAGCAGTTGGCGCTCTTAACCGCTAGGTCATCTCTCCAGCCCGGGAGAGATGGGCTTTTATCAGAGCAAACAGAGTGCTGTGCTCTGCCCTGCCCTGCCCTGCCCTGCCCTGCCTTGAGGAGGAGGCCACAAAAATTCCCTGCATCCTCCAACCCACAATCAAGTCATCTTTCTTCATTAGTAGGAAAGCAACTTTAGCATTCCCTTTGCCTCTTAAAACTCTGCTGTCCTAACGGCTTATTTTTGCAATCAGCTCTCAATTATTTGTAGCCTCACTGTGGATTAATTGAGGCCATCTGGACTTCAGCTTTGGCATCTTAAAGCTAAAACAACTCACTGCCTTCTATGCCCTATGTTGAAGGAAGGCAGGGGTGCCCAGCTAGCCTGCAGCTCTGAAGACGCCACATGTTGACACTGCTTCATGGCATGTGAGAGAGAAGTCGGTGCTTTCTCACGCAGTCCCAGTGGCTTTCCAGCCAAGTTTCTTCATATCAGATACTGCCTCAGTCAAACTCAGGAAACATGGATCCAAAGACAAAAAAAGGGTTTGTCAAGGAGCAACTATTTGAGGTTACTGTCCAAGCTACTGACCTCACTTAGTGGCTAACAGTAATGGACTTCACACTATAAAGTACACAATATTAGAATTCTAATAAAAAAATTATGTCGTCCTGCAGAGAAAGGGCTCAGGTCATTCCTGGCCTCACCCGGGGGCCAGCAGGGGGCATGAAACTTGGAGCTCTCTGCGTCTTGAGATAAACCCATAACTTTCAGGCACTAAGGAGATCAGTGAGAGTCTCTCCTCCCTGTGAAAGAGCATATGAGGGCTGGAGAGATGGCTGAATGGTTAAGAGCACCAACTGCTCTTGCAGAGGACCCAGGTTTGATTCCCAGCACCACATGGCGGCTAAGAACTGTATTTAAGCCGGACATGGTGGCGCACACCTTTAATCCTAGCACTCAGGAGGCAGAGGCAGGTGGATCTCTGTGACTTCAAAGCCAGCCTGGCCTACAGAGTCTGACTTACAGAGTGAGTTCCAGGCCAGCTGGGACTATAGGGAGACCCTGTCTCAAAAAAAAAAAAAAAAGTGATGTTAATAAAATATTTCTAAAAAAATAAATAAATCTTAGAAAAAAAAAAAAACCCTTCTTGCTGGGCATGGTGGCACATGCTAGCACTTGGGAGGCAGAGGCAGGCAGATCTCTGTGAGTTCAAGGCCAGCCTGGTCTACATAGAGAGTTTCAGGACAGCTGGGGCTACAGGGAGACCGTGTCTCAAAAAAAGACAAAAACAAACAAACAAACAAACAAACAAAAAACCCTTCCTGATAAACAGAGGGAGACCCTGCATCTTATCCCGGTAGGAGGCCAGTACCAAGCCAAGCCCCGCTGCCTCCACGAACCCCGTGAAAATGAATTCCACTAAGGCTTCAGATCAGCTGCTCTGTCACAAAAGACAGGATTAGGACAGGGGAAAAATAAGCAAAAAAAACACAGGTTTCCTTTAGCCATAGGCCACAGTGCTGGGCTTAGTCAGTGTCCACCCTTGCATCTGCCCCACTTCCAGACCACTTCCTCCTAAACACTGGATCAGAGGACTGGACCAGGACAGCTGCCAAGGCCCGAGCTGGACTAAAATGACACAGGGGCCTCGCCTAGCTTTCTGGTCCATGGAACTCTTCCCCAGTTAGTGCCTGTCCTTGTAGGTATTAGCTGGTCCATTTGCCAGAGCACAGAGGTGAAAAGGGGATGGCGTCTGCCCCTAGAGTCACAGTGGCCTCGCTTCACTTCTTTGCTGCCTACTTTATGTGTGACTTTGGCAAGGGGCATCATAGAGCCCAGGTACATCCTGGGATGCTGTGTGAGTAAACCAGCCAGCAGTGCTCCCACCCCTGCCTGGGAGCCAGCTAGTCCTTCGCCCTGGGAGCCTCACTTTCATTGTCTATGAAACAGGACAGAGTATGTTCCCAGGCAGAGGTGAAGCTCTTGGCTGGGTGCCCAGGATGCAGAAGACCTGCAGAGGCTCCTTTCAGCTGTGCTCCTGAACCCCTGCCCCGCCCCCAGTGTGGCCCTTTCTCTTCCGCACCCATCTTTTCTTTGGAGCCATTCTCCAGGGGTTAGAGTTTAATACATGCAGAACAGGCTCACTGGGCTTTGTGTGCAGTGTGTCTGAGCCCCCAGGCAGGGCCTGTGAACCCTCTTTGTTTCCCTCTACCCCGGGGCTGAGCAGGGTGACAGGAACTGCCTGCCAGGGGCCCAGCAGGGCAGCCAGGGGCAGCTTTGGAGGAGATGATGAATGGGTGCCTGAGGGTGTCTGGCCTCGCCTGCCTGTCTTTCTGCACTTCTCCAGGGATCCAAATACAGCACGAAGAGTACAGGCTCCCACTAACTGGAGGTACAGACCAGTTGCTGGGAGGTCAGAGGTAGCCTTATAGGATCTGGTGATTCGGATCTCAGAGAGGAACTGGGATCGGGTAAGAGGATACGCGCATGCGCACAGGGGGCTTCTAGCAGGGAAACAGAAGAGCGCTTGTGCTGCTGAGCACAGCCATCTTGCAGAACGCAGGTGTCTGTAGGACCCAGGTTCCTTGCCTCAGAGGGGGTACCTGCACAGGGAGTCTCTATAGACCTGCCTTCAGACCCTGGAAAAGGTCTCCCGATTGGCCTGGTGCGGCAGAGCCTTCGAGGGCCAGGGCCTGGGTGTCAGAGATGGGGAAGAGCAGCGCTTTTCAACCTCACCAAGCTTCTTTGGCTGTGTAGGTGACTGCAGGTCTCAGCTGTGTCCCAAGTCAGGATCCCTATATTGGCCAAGCCCACTGCACAGGCTGGGGTGCATCTGCAAAGCATCTGGGCTGGTTCTGACACAGCACCAGTGATGGGAGGGAGGGAGGGAGGGTCAATGGGTGTCTGTGGCTGCCCTGCTCTCTGCTCTCCCAGCTCTGGGAGGCTTCCTACTGTTCTGAGGCTGCCAAGTGTGAAGGAAGGGAGAAGGGAACAGCAAGGAGTAGGAGAAGGTTTCCCAGGACTAAGGACACACTTCCTTCTATATTTATGTCCAGTACAATCGGTAGACCCAGAAGTCCCTTCAGACCTCCCCAGCTGAGCAGTCCTTCCGGGGGCCACGCCCTCCCTCCACACTCACCTCCCCAGCCACAAAGAACAGCAGCGGCGCCTCCTCTTCTTTGGCTTTGTACTTGGCAATGATTTTCTCGGCTATGGGCTGGATCAGCTGTTTGGCTGCCTCAGACTCTCCATCATCCTCAGAATCTGTGACGGGTGAAGAGAGAAAAGAAAGACAAGAGACTCTGGGTTGTCACATAGTGATGTCCTCAGCGGATGATCAGTGTGGGGCTGAGCTACATTGGGTTTACTGAGCACAACTCAGCTCACTGGGCAATGCCAACCCCCCCAGCAAACAGACCTTGTCACACAGTTCTTCACAAACACACCCGACAAACTAGGTTTCCCCTATGCAAGACCTGAGGTCCCTTGTAGCTTTTCTCTTGGTCACAGAATGAGAGGCCGTGACCTGGGACCTCCAGCTTCTAGTGAAATGGCAGAAAAACTGGCAGTGAAGGGTTAGAACTCTGATCCCATCAGCAGCTTTGGTAGTGATGGAAAACCACGGATGCTACAAAGCCCTGCTTGGCAGCATGCACAGAAGAAGAGGGCCCAAGATGAGTAGCCACACACAGGCTCCTAAGGCTCAAGCTCAGGCTGCTGAAACCTGTGGCCAAGAGCCAGGGCGACATCCCCAAGTCATAAAAGCAAGCTAGGGGATGGAGGGATATTCCTGAACCACCGAGAGGCTCACTGTGCACAAAAGGACAGGACGCCTGGGGTCTCATCTATGTGCACACGGGCAGGACACCTGGGGTCTCATCTGTGCACACAGGGGCAGGACACCTGGGGTCTCATCTATGTGCACACAAAGGGCAGGACACCTGGAGTCTCATCTATGTGCACACAGAGGGCAGGACACCTGGGGTCTCATCTATGTGCACACAAAGGGCAGGACACCTGGGGTCTCATCTGCACACAGCTAGCCTTCCTACCCACGACCAGACCCATTTGCTTAAGCTTTCCCTTGGGTTAGCTTATCAGCTCCCATTCTGGGGAGCTCAGAGAATACAGCAGGGTGCTGAGCACACTCCCCAGTCCAAGTGAAGCTGGTATGCTCTACTCCAACCAGGGTCCTAATACAGCAAATCAGTTGGAGGCGACCAGCAAACTCCAAGTTAGAGAGAAAGAGGACTCAGGGCCAGGGTTGTAAGAAGCAGCCTGGGCCATCCCACTGGGGCGAGGGGACTGTGGTGTAGACGCCCCTCCCCTCCGTCTGGCTGGCTGGGGAGGGAGAGCCAGGGCTGCCTGCGGCCCAGGGCAGCTCCCTGGAGCTTTCACTAGAGCACAGGAGAGTGGCAGGACAGCCCGGGGTGAGCCGGGTGAGCCGTGGCCGAGGGGCCCCACCCCTGCAGATGCTATGCACGCAACACCCTCCCCCTTTCCAACAAGGCTCTGTTCATGCGCTGGGGCTGGGGCACCCCCTGGCTTGACCTGTTTTGCCCAGCCGGCAGCAGGAGCAATACAGAAGGAAAGCTGAGCGCGGCATCCCAGAGCATCCCCAGCCCCGCAGGGGCATAGCCGTGAATAAACCATTTGGGGTTAAAAGCAAGGCTGCTGGGGAGACAAAGGCCCCAGCTCAGCATAGTCAGTGGCAGAAAGAGGCTACAGGGACAGACCCACCCAAGTGAGGTCCATTCTGGCCTGTCTCCCACCCCCTTGCCCCAGCTCCATACCTACAAAAAGGACAAGGCAGGGGCCTTCATTGAGCTGGACAGCATTGGAGTCGGACAGTTCCAGCACGGGCTTTGGGTGCCATGGGAACTCCCTGCAGTCCTCGTCGTTGAGCACCTCCACCCGGCCCTGCCGAGTGATCACCTCCCCCTGTGGGTCCAGCACGATGAGTGTGGGGATGCCTGTAAGAGAGAGCACTCACTTGGCCGCTGTACTGAGACACCGTAAGAATCCAGGCCTGGAGCGGGAAAGCCCTGGGCTGCAAGTGGGTCCAGCCGCTGACTCGCCGAGGCACTGCTCAGGGACTGCATGGAACCACTCCATGGAACTGGAAACGGGTCACCTGGCCTGCCTGGCCTTTAGTCTTCTCAGTGACAACATGGTAAAGGATCGATATAGTTCCTACCTTCCAGTTCCATCAACAGCAATGTGTATCACATTAAAGAACCTCAGTAGTCAGAGGTGTGGCTCAGAGGCAAGCACTCCCCTACTACACACAAGGCTCAGGGGTCAATCCCAGTACCACATATACACAGAACTGAGCATAGGATCTTGACAGGAGCAGCCAGTCAGTGGTAAGCACACCATAAAGAGGCTCCAAAGATATAGCAGAGGGACTCTTGGGGACATTGGCAAGACCAATGGGGACATTGGCAAGGAGTCAAAAGCCAACAGCGGTGGCCTAAGAACATACTCAGACCGTCTTAAGCAGGCACTGAGGGTCCCCTCACCCCATGAACATCCATGAATACAGCCCTGATGAGCATAGCTGCAGGGGAGGGAGGAGCCTGGACTTACGGGACGGCTGCACAAGTGAGGGAGGGTGAGGACCGCCAAGCCAGAAGCAGCCTTTTGCAGTTTCCACTGCTAGCCCTGCTGACTGGAAAGGCACCAATGCATGCCAAGAGGGGCAGTCCACGGACCGGAGAAAGAAACTGCAGAAAGCTGTCCAGTGAGCCACCCACCCCAACTATAAAGAAACTCCAGACAAGGTCTTTGCTGTTTGTGCCCTGGAACTCACGGGTAGACCGGGGCAGAGATTGTCCTCGAACTTGTTGTGATATTCATGTTTGCTTTTGCCTCCCAAGTGCTAGAATTCCAGGCATGTGCTGCTGTGCCTGGCTGATGAAGTAGCTCTACAGAACAGTACTAGGAGCATTCCCAGGCCTCACCCAGGCTGAGCCACCTCTACCTGGCTTGTCTTTGTACCTGTGATACTTGATCTGACAGTCACATGGGGCTTCCCTGTGGTCCTGGCAAGCTTGAATGAAAAACATTTAATACAAAAGGGACCTGTTCTCTGAGCCTCCTTGGATCTGGGCCTGGAGGGCCCCTAGATCTGAGTTTCCTCCTCCAGAACAGCCTTACCAAATGCAGTTAGTTGAGGTGCCCCAGGGAGCAATACCCTTGAGGCTGTGCTCCTTGGGTCCTTCCTGTCACAGGGTGGCTACACTTGTTGCAGGCATAGAGGACAAGTTTACCCTCGGGTAGAAGGACCCAAAGTCCTGCAGGTGCCAGGTCTGTTCCCTGGCTCCCTTTAGGTACCTTGGCTGAGCCCAGGCTATATGAAACTAGGCATCACAAGACCACCCTGCTCACCAAGGACCTGGCATTTGGCTTCCCTCTGCCTCCTTTGTCTCCCTGGTAAAGCTGCCTTCCCCAGAGTCACACGGCCTCCCTGCTCCCAGAGCTTTCTACAGACTGGGGTATTTGTGGCCCTATAAGCTGTTTAAAAATGCCTTTCTATGAGAATCATTTAGACACACTTGGCAAAAGGCAAATCTCATTAGCCATTGTCTCCGTAATCCTGGCTGTCAGTGAACACCATGTTCTTTGAGAGGAGTCTTAGGGGCCCTCTGTCTTGGCTAAGAACCCAAGGGATTTGATTCTCTCCTCTCTCCTCTATTCACGGGCTTTGGGAGGGCAGAAAGGTGGAAGGGCAGGAGATGGCCCTGTGGCCACAGCGTGGAGCCCTCTGCTGTCCCCAGCATCTCGCTGTTCCTCCTTCCCCCTTTCTCTGTCTCTCTCCTACTCTTTCTTCTCCCTCTCCATCTTCCTTTCTCCCTCCTTGCTCCTCTCTGTCCCTTCTTTTGCCTTCTTCCTCACTTCCTTCCAAAGCTGGATTGAGGCAATCTGCAGAAGGACAAAAACGATCCAGTCAATAGACAGCAAATGGCTGATTGTGGTGTTATTTGTTAAAAAAAATCTGTGTATTCAAAGGGCTGGCTTGGGCTGTGGGGCACTTCCCTGTCTGTTGGTGAGGGCAGGCTGGCCCTGTCTGCTGCCGAGGGCAGGCTGAGGCAGCCTGGGAATCCACCAAGTGGCCTCGGTGTTCTGTTTTGTCTGCCGCCTTTCATTCTGTGAGCATAAGAAGAAAAATCCAGAAGAGGGCAGAGAATAAGGTACCAAACGCTGAGCAGCTATAGCCGGAGACATTGATGGTCATGTGTGTAGAGTAGAATGTAGGATATAGGTCCTGTGTCCGCTCCCCAGCATGAGAGAGAGAGAGAGAGAGAGAGAGAGAGAGAGAGAGAGAGAGAGAGAGAGAGATGAGGGGAGGCCCTTGCACTCTCCTGCCCCCCCTCCCTCCCGTGGGAATGACTGCCATACATTTAATGTGTAACTTCATAAGCCATTTCTACATTTCCCTGCATATGTATGAACCCATGAATAATAGATAGTTTTGCTTGCTGTATCTTTTAGAAGCACACTTTAAATGTTGTCATGGCGTAATATCATTTTCCAACTTGATTTTCTCAAATATTTTCAAAATTTATCTCCGTTGATATTCCTATCTATTTCATTTATTTTCAGGTCTGGAAAATGTTTCATTGTTTGACTGTGCCAGTTGACTTAATTGCTCCACTGTTGTTGGACAATGGTTGTATCCGAATTCATACAGACATGACTAGACATGTCTCTTGATACAACGTGAGCAGTTTGAATTCACTGGGAAAATTCAGGTTGGCCCAGGCTGGCTCCTTCTGACCCCACTCGAGTTTCTCTGAGCTGTGCCACCTGCCCTGCTGCTTCCTTCCTCTCCTTAGCTCTCTAAGCAAGCCAAAGCTTGGGGGGGGGGCGGGGGGGGGCTGGAAGCAGCAGAGAAGATAGATCGATGGCCAGGTCTGTGTGGATTTAGCCGAAGCACTGGCTTGCATTTGTCACCTCCACCCCAGCCCACTGCCCTTCAGTTCTGATCGCCATTTTAATTCTCATGACATCACTTAAAATCCAGACATATCTATATCTCAGCTGTATTCTCATCTTGTTCATATAACTGTTTCCACTTTTCAGAGTCCTTTTGGTCTCTTGTCCACACGCACACATACTTATACATGGCTGTAATACACACGTAGCTCCGTGTGCTGTATTTTACCCTTTCCACTGGCTGCACTCTTCGTAATGACCGTTTTCACCATCTCACAGTATTGTTTGTGCCCTGCAGTGTGCCCTAGCTTGCACTTCCTGTCCCAAGGATCTGCTTTTCCTCCATGTCTCCTCCCCCCCACAGAGCTCTTTGGGGGCTGGGAGCCCTTCCAATCAGATGCAGGCAGAGCTGA
>VZQC01009724.1:986634-997858 GCA_009823505.1 Rhizomys pruinosus
CAAGTTCCAGGCCAACTGGGCTATAGGGAGACCCTGTCTCAAAGTGAACAAAGAGAGAGAAAGAGATGAGGAGAGAAGAAAGAGACTGAAAGAGGAAAAGAAAGAAAGATAGATAAAGGGAGAGAGAGAGAGAGAGAGAAACTTGCTGTTCCCTTGACAGTTTTCTCTTGAGGCCTTGCCCTGCTTTCTTTTACATGTTGACTTTGGAAAGCCTGCTTCAGGGACTGTGTGCCTGGGAGCAGAGGAGGGGGTGGTGACACTCTCGGTCTTCTTTGCCACCACTTTGGGGACAGAAAATGAAATGGGAGAGGAGCTCAGAGAGTTGAGGTTCCCAGACCCTCCCTGGCCTCTACCAGATGCTGGGAGGGTCCTTGGCCAGGGCAGCGTCCCAGAGATGGAGCAGCAGCCTTTGCGACAGGCAAGCCAGATTCCCGGTGCAGCGGGACTGGCTGGGTGATCTTGGGTGGACAGGGGCGGGTAGTGGCGCTCTGCACAGCCTCCTGGTAAGGCGACTGCAGAAGCAGCTCCTTCTCTTCACCAGTCCTCTGATTCCGCAGCAGAGGACATTATAGGTTAGAGGGTTCTAGAATCAAAACTCCAGGTCACCTCGAATGGGAGGTTAATATGGTTGGGCATAGATGTTTCTTTTTCTTTTTTCTTTTTTGGTCTTTTTGAGGCAGGGTCACCCTATAGCCCCAGCTGGCCTGGAATTCACTATGTAGACCAGGCTGACCTTGAACTAACGGAAAACAAATAGAGATCTGCTTGCCTCTACTTCCCAAGTGCTGGGAGTAAAGGCGTGTACACCCACACCTGACCAATGTTTTCTGTTAACATGCAGAGCCAGAGAGTATCTCTGAGTCCAAGTCTGACTCTGAGTATTTCATATACCATAGTCACAGTCCTGATACTGTCCTGTCCTAGACAGGAGCCTTGGTGCTCAAAGTACCAAAACTAAGAGAGGACTTTGTCTTTGCATAGCTGAGGGAAGTGAGGGAAGAGGTTGGGAGACCCAGGCTCAGGAGACGTGGGCCTTGATGGAATCAGCCATGGACTCCTGAGCAGCTGGCCTAGAGCTCTGTGTCCTTGTTTTGCTGTCCTGGTCCCTTACGATCTTCTTGGAAAGGCTGGGGAGGTGGAGTCCTTGGCCACCAGACTTCCCTTCTCTCCCTTCCCCAAGCTCTGCACCTGTCTGTTCCCTCCAAGACTGCTCCACATCCCACCCAAGTCCAGGCTACAACAGGTTCGCTGCTGTGACCTGTCAGAGCAGTGCGTGGGCTCTGGGTTACCCAGTGCTCATAGATTGCCCAATTTCAAGCCGGGCGTGGTGGCGCACGCCTTTAATCCTAGCACTCGGGAGGCAGAGGCAGGCGGATCTTTGTGAGTTCAAGGCCAGCCTGGTCTACGGAGTGAGTTCCAGGACAGCTGGGGCTGTCTCGAAAAGACAAAAAAAACCAAAAAAACTGCCCAATTTCAGAAACATACCAGCTCTATTAAAGGACTGTGCTAAGGCCAGGCATGGTGGGCCCACACCTTTAAATCCCAGCCCTTGGGAGGCAGAGGCAGGCCGATCTTTTGTGAGTTCAAGGCCCGCTGGTCTTACATAGTGAGTTCCAACAGCTGGGAGCTACGGGAGACCCTGTCTCAAGAGACCACAGGAGGAGGGGAAGAGGAGGAGAGGAGGAGGAGGAGGAGGAGGGGAGGAGGAGGAGGAGGAGGAGGAGGAGGAGGAGGAGGGGAAATGTTGTGCCAAAGCTTTTTAAGGTTGGGGACATGGCGGTGTGGAATAATCCTATCCCCAGCCTGTCCCCTGTGGCCCCAGCCGTGGCCCCCTTTGAACCACTGGCTTAAGTCCTGCTTTTGCTCCCCAGAGAGAAGAGATAGAGCCCTGACTGGAGAGATGGCTCAGCAGTTAAGAGCACTGACTGCTCTTGCGGAGGACCTGGGTTTGATTTCCAGCACGCACATGGTAGCTAAGAACCATCCTTAACTCCAATTCCAGGGGAATCCAGTGCCCTCTTCTGACCTCCGAGGCATTGGTGCACTCACATACATGCAGGCAATACACTCACAGGCATAAAATAAAATCATAAATAAAATATTAAAAAAAAATAACAAAGCTGGTGTTAGTGACACATGCCTTTAATCCTACCACTTGGGAGGCAGAGGCAGGCAGATGTCTGTGAGTTCAAAGCCAGCCTGGTTTACATAGTGAGTTCCAGGCCAGCTGGGACTAAAGGGATACCCTGTCTCAAAAAGACCAAAAAGAAATAAATAAAATAAAAATAGTAATAATAAAAGACACAGCCCATGAGGGCCCAGGCTTCAGGGAGAGGCAGTGGATCAGGACAGTGTCTCTGACTCCTGTTCAAGGCTGAGCACCTCTTAAAAGCCAGAAAGGAATGCTTGCTGCCTGGATCTATGCAGCAGTGGGAGTCCTCAGGAGCCAAGTCTGTTAGCCTGTTCCCTGACACATCCAGCCACTTCTTCTAATAGGTGTGAACATAATGATTCCTTTATTCCTTTTGAAGATAGGCCCACCACTTCGTGCCCACTGGGCTGCTACTACAGCAGTCACAAAGCACCAGGCCATACTTCTGGTACCTGGCTGTCTCCCCCATGGAGAAGTAAAATGTCAGTGAAACAAATTACTGACCGAATACTTCGGAACCTATAAATAGTAAATTGCTCTGACTTTCATATAAAATTCAAGCTCTGGTCTACCCCTGAGAAGAGGTGCCTGGAGAGCTGTAAGGGGGAGGGGGACCTGCTACCCACGGAGGAACAAGTATCCCCAAAGGATAGAGCAGAATCTGACTCTGTGGCCAGTAGGGGGCAGCGCTGGCTGGAAGAGAAGCTGTGGGTAGTGAGGCACAGAGAACATGAGAACAGAGACTGTGAGCCCAGCTGGAAACCAGGTTGGGGTTTTCCCCAAGGGTTTGGTTGGGGCTTTGTAGTTGGGGTGTGTGTGGCTCACTGGACAGCTTCTGTGAGTTTTCTTTTTTTTTTTTTTTTTTTTTTTTTTTTTGTTTCTTTTCGAGACAGGGTCTCCCTGTAGCCCCAGCCTGTCCTGGAATTCTCTCTGTCGACCAGGCTGGCCTTGGACTCACAAAGATCCGCCTGCCTCTGCCTCCCAAGTGCTAGGATTTTTAAAGGCGTGCCCACCAAGCCCGGCTTATGTAGTTTCTTTATAGTTGGGGTTTGTGGCTCACTGGACAGCTTTCTGCTAAAAAAAAAAAAAAAAAAAAAAAACAAGAGAGAACCAAATAAATAAATAAATAAATAAATAAATAAATAAATAAATAAAAACTAAAAAATGCATCCAACCACGATAGTAACAAGGAAAGCCAAAAGTGGAGTGAGAGTCCCAGGCAGACACTTACCGCCACATGCACAAGGCTTAGGGGCAGGTCCCCAGTCCGCTCAGTAGAACCTGCTAGGAACCAGACACTCACAGACCTAGAAACCTACTGTGACTGTGTGCATGGACACGTGAGTGCATATATGTGAATACAGACATATCAGTAACATGATCAGAAGTTATAACAATAGTTTACAAGACAGAAATATTCAGAATTCCATCTAACTTATCAGTTGTGTGATTCTATGAAGACCATGAAAGAACACACAGACCCTTCAATTCCAAAGGTACTATGAGCCTTGCCAGCAGTTTACAAACAGCCCCTCCAATCTTCCTCACGTGTCCAAGGTCCAGCTGAACCATGAGGCTCTTGACCTCCACTTATAAGATGTCTCCTGTGCTGATCACTCTCAGCCTCCTTGGAAGCACCTCACAGCACAATGGGATAGATGCTCCTGACCCAGTCGGACTAGCTATGTGTATGCAAGGCATACTTTGGGAATTTATGCTTGCACAGGACCCCACAGCCTTCACAGTGCTCGCCAGCCACACTTGTGTTGCATCTCAGTGGCTTCCAGAGGAGACAACGCCCCACCTGTGAGAGGAAAAGATTCTGCTGTACTGAGGACAGCAGGCTCTACTACCTGGGCAAGCGGCTGTCAACCAAGACCCTCTAGAAAATGGTAATTACTTGACCAACAATTTTTGCCTGCCAAGATATCCGAGTACTCTGTCCTTTATTTCCCACTATAAATCCTGCCTTGTCTGCTCAAGAGCAATAAGCTTAGAGCAGAGAGCGCTGAGGGGCTGACTCCGTCAAGAAGTGGAACCTGGGCCAACGAGACTGCTTAGTGAGTAAAGAAAGGTGTTTGCCTCCACACCAGGCCTGACAACCTGCATATGATCCCTGGAATCTACATGATAAAAGTTGTCCTCTGATTTCCACACGTGTGCAACAGCGTGTACACCCCTTAAAAAAAAAAACTGTAAAAAAGAAAAAGTGGAATCTTTGCCTTTAAATTTACCAAGATGCCCACCTTGGATTCCATAGAGTCGGTTGAGGCGTGACCGCCGAGCCTCATCAGTGTAGGGAACAGCAAGCCAGGGCATCTCACTGAAGTACTGTTTGAAAGACTCCTCTGACCTACAGAAGGATAGGGGAACAAGGTTCTGTTATCCCGTGTGCACCTCCACTTGGTCCTCCCCACCATTACTAAGATGTCTCCAGGCTCCTGCAAGGCCGCAGTTTCTATTCTTGAGCTCCTCAGACACAAGGCTAGAGTGGTGTGCTGTTCACCAAGAGGCAGACTCCATCTATCAGGTGAATCCCAAACTAGAACGACAGCCAGGCCATGTGGGCACCCCCTCCACCTGCATCCTACCAGTCACACGCACGTTCAGCTTTTCATTGTCAGCACAGACATATTTATTTATTTTTAGGTTTGCTTTATTTTATTTGTGTGCATGTTTGTGTCTGTGCAGGTACCCACAGAGACCAGAAGAAGGTGTCGGATCCCATGAAGCTGGAGTTACAGGTGTTTGTGAGCTGCTTGACGTGGGTTCTGGGATCTGAACTCTGGTCCTGACACAGCAGGAAGTGCTCTTAATTGCTGAGCCATCTCTCCAGCCCAGGTACTTGATTTTTATAGCATGTTAGGACACACACAGCTATCGCATTCACCATGGTATTTCTCATTTGCATACAGAGCTCTGGTATAGAGAGCCATATACCATGAATCAAACCTACATTGTGGCTGGACTTTGGAGATGGAGAATGACCAGAAAGGGGCACAAAGGAGTCTTCTGTGTGACAGACATGTATCTTGCTGTATAAAGATGATGACATGAGGCAAGACTCACTGAAGTACAACCATAAAACCAATGTAATTTATTATATACAAATTAAATTCCAATAAATGTTATGCTTTCCAAGTGGGGGCTCCCTCCAGCCTGTTGGGATTTGGGGTGGGACCATGGGCCAGTAAACTGAGCACAGAAAGTACATCAAAGACCTCTCGATGTGACATCTGTAAGTCTGCTGTGACCAGGACTTTAGGAGGGAGAACCTCCCGGGGCCTCAGTCTAGCAGCATGGTTGGAGTTCTCCACTGAAGTGGAGGGCGTGGAGGGGAGGAACAGGCTTGCTCGGGGAAGAACGCCTACCCTCCTTGCTCGTGTGATTCCTTTTCCAAGTTCATTCAAATAGCTCTAGACAGAGTACGTGACCAGAAGGAAGGAAATCAATACATATCCATCAAGACAGAGTCGAGCTGTGTCAGTCTCTAGCTCCCTTCCATCCTCCCACACATATTATTTCCTCACAAACTGAATGTACATCTTAATTTCAACTGACCCAGACCCCGACTGGGACAGGCCCCAGTACCTGCAGCAAAACTCAGGCAATATCCCAGCTTTGTTTTCCCCATCCCCTACTCCATGGCCTACAATAAGGAAGAAATATGAGGAGGAAAGAAATGGGTGTGAGCCATATAGGACAAAGGGGGGTGGCACCACTGCCACTTCAAGAACACACGATACCTGTCTGCACTAACAAAGATGATCTCAAACTTCTGGCCCGCTTCCTTGATCTTCCGGTAGGATTCGACCAATACTCGGGTAAGGCTTCGGCAGGGAGGACACTGAAAGACAAGAGTCCCTGCCACATGACAGGCCTTCTCTACTTCCAGCCACTGGCCATCAGGGGCCAGACTGGAAGAGCTAGGTAGGACTGGAACAGCAAAGCCCAGTTTATACCAGAGACAGAAGCAAGCTTGTGTCTCTTCATGGCAAGCACCTGGCTTGGTCCGACCCAGAGGATTTGTAGCAGACAGAAGTGAGAGCGCTCCCTTAGGGAGCCCTAGAAATCTCATCCAGATGAGTTGGAGAGGCATTCACAACATTAGCATTTATTGCATGTCAACAGTGCACAAGAAAACACAAAGCCAATGAGCTTCTGCCAGAGCCGTCACTCCCCCAGAAGCCAACCACATCCAGCCCACAGCAGTGACATTGCTACTTCCTGTCTAGACTAAGGAGGGACCAAATACTCACCCAGTGTGCGGAGAAATAGACTCCCACGTGAGACCCCTCCAGGCTGCTGCTCTCTGTCGACTGCCCGTTACTTCGAAGCAAGGGCCCCGCAATGACTTCCCGGAAGGGCTTAGGTCCCCAAGGGAATTCCAGACCTGAAACAGGCAACGGATGGTGAGAACATCACTGCAATGGCCTGGGACCCAGGAGTCCTCAGAACTATAGCATAACTTTGTCATCATTTGCTTATGAACACAGTCACAGGATCTGTAGCTAATACAGAAACCAAAGAACTTGGGCCAGCGAGATGACTCAACAGGTAAAGAAGGCATCTGCTGCCAGGCCTGATAGGCTGAGTTCAATCCCTGGGATAAGCTGCCTTCTGAGGGTTGTCCTCTGACCTCCACATGTAAGTGCACACATGTATGTACGTATACACACACGCACACACACACACACAAACGCACACACACTTTTTTCTTTTTTTTAATTAAAATTTTTTTTTAATTTTATTTATTTTTGTATGTGTATGAATGTACTGTCTGCATGTAGGTTTGTGCACCCGTGTCATGCAATACTGCGGAGGTCAGAAGAGGGTCTCGGATTCCCCTGGAGCTGAAGTTCTCCTGGAATTGGAGTTTCAGACGGTTCTCAACCGCCATGTGGGTGCTGGGGATCAAACCCGGGTCCTCTGCAAGAGCAGTCGGTGCTCTTAACCGCTAGGCTAACTCTCCAGCCCTTTTTAAAATTTTATTTATTTATTTATTTATTTATTTATTTATTTATTTATATGTACTGTCTGCATGCAGGTTTGTGCACCCATGTTGTGCAATGTCTCGGAGGTCAGAAGAGGGTGTCGGATTCCCCTGGAACTGGAGTTCTCCTGGAATTGGAGTTACAGACGGTTCTCAGCAGCCATGTAGGTGCTGGGGATCGAACCCAGGTCCTCTGCAAGGGCAGTTGGTGCTCTTAACCGCTAGGCCATCTCTCCAGCCCCACACTTTTTTCTAATGTAATAAAAACAAAGAACCCATCTATCATCTGTAAGAGCCCTATTATCCTCTAGGCTGTGGTTCTGAAGCCTGGAAGATCAGAAGGCCCATCTCCTGAGGGCCATCTCAGGATGTAGAAACAAGGTTGAAGGTGGACACGCAAAACAGGACAGGACAGGGCAGGGCAGAAGAGGAGAGCAGACCAGATTCTGATGGGGCTGGGTCTAGGAGTACTTGCTTCAGATACTACCCAGAAGGCTACTCAATCCTGTCCCCAGAGCTCCATGGCTCTCAACTCTGAATGTACGTTAGAATCCACTGGGGAATTTAAAAATCTGATCTTCTAGGCCACACTCCCAGAGACTCTAAAGAAACCATCCTGGGTCTAGGGGCTCAAGAAACCAAGTGAGAAGTAAGGTATAATAAAAAATGAAAATCTATCTACAAAACCCAGATGGTCAGTGGTTCTGATGATGCTTAAACTCCCAGCAGGAAGAATAACTAATGTGTTCCCAGCTCAGTGCAACAGAATTTTCTCATAGGGTGGTCCATGGCCCACTGCCTCAAAATTATCTGAGGGGCCAGAGAGGGGAGAGAAAAACAGAGGCCACTTAAAAATGCAGGTGGCCAAGTCCGCCCCAAACCAAAGGATACAAAACTTTGGAGAGAGGTGGCCAGGCCAGCTATATTGTTAACAATCTTGGGAGTGGGGTGTGTGTGTGTGTGTGTGTGTGTGTGTGTGTGTGTACACTATGCCTGGTTTTTATAGAGGGAAATTCTTCTACATGGGTATTGTTTTCTTTTTAATTTAATTTAATTTTATTTATTTATTTTTTTAAGTTTTATTTATTTCCGTGTGTGTATGAATGTACTGTCTGCATGCAGGTCTGTGTACCCGTGTCGTGCAATGCCGCGGAGGTCAGAAGAGGGCTTCGGATTCCCCTGGAACTGGAGCTCTCCTGGAATTGGAGTTTCGGACGGTTCGCGGCCGCCATGTGGGTGCCAGGGATCGAACCCGGGTCCTCTGCAAGAGCGGTCGGCGCTCTTAACCGCTAGGCCATCTCTCCAGCCCCTGTTTTCAGTTTTTGAGAGCATCTTACTATGTAGCTCAGGGTTTGAATTCAGAATCTTCCTCTTAGCCTCCTGAACACTGAGAAGGCACCACCATACCCAGCTCTGGGAGAATTCTTTATTGAAAAAAAAAAAAAACAAACTCATGATGAGGGATGAATCCTCTATTGGATCAATAAGAAAAGGAGAGGAGATCTTGCAACATCAATTACATCAGTGTAAGTGTAAAAGAGCAGACTTTGGCCAGCCACGAGCGAGTGGTCCAGGCAGCCTTCCCAGTACATAGCAAGCAGCCAGCAACTCGCCAGAACCAACACCAGAGGGAACTGGGACTGAGCAGAGCCAAGGAAGTATACTCACTACTGACGCCCAGAGAAAAGGAGAGAGGAGACTTTGCTGGGTGACACAGGTGACCTTTCTAATCCCAAATCTAAAAATCCAAATTTACAATTATTAATTTTTGTGTGCATATTTTGCCTGCATATATGTAAAAGCAACCGTGTGGTGCAATCCCAGTGGAAGCAAGAAGAGCGGAGCGGACCTGACCCCCTGAACTAGAGTTACGGAAAGTTGTTACCTGCCGTGTGGGTGCTGGGAACTGAACCCAGGTCCCCTGCAAGAGCTGAGCCATTTCTCCAGGACCTCTATTATTTTAAAGAGGAACTCCTTCCACATATACACGGACACACACGCACTCACACACAGCAGGCCACTTACTGCTAAGGTGACAACTGTCACTGAAACAGCATTATAGGTCAGTATCTGGGTTCTTGCCAGTTTTCAACAGCCTCCTCACTCCTCAGAGCTGAACTTGTTCCCTTTCCAGATCCCATCTGCTTTGGCCCATGAACTAAAACCCCCCGGAGGGACATTCTAATCCCTTTAAAAATATTAAGCATGGGGCTGGAGAGATAGCCTAGCGGTTAAGAGCACCGACGCTCTTGCAGAGGGCCCGGGTTCGATCCCCAGCACCCACATGGCGGCAGAGAACCGTCTGAAACTCCAATTCCAGGAGAACTCCAGTTCCAGGGGAATCCGAGACCCTCTTCTGACCTCCGCGGCATTGCACGACACGGGTGCACAGACTTGCATGCAGGCAGTACATTCATACACATACAGGAATAAATAAAATTAATAAAAAAAAAAAATTAAAAAAAAATATTAAGCATGACCTGGAGAATACAGTAATTTCATCAAGACAACATTCTCTAGCAATTAAACCTACATAGAGATATTTCATCAGTACTTGTCTACCATTGAGGAGTGGTTTAGGGCAGGGGAGGTGACTGAGTCAGGCAGGCCAGGCCTTACCTTCGGGGTCATCGCGGATCACCAGGAGCCCATTTCTGCACACAACCTTTCCCGTGGTAGCGTCTAGGAATATTAGTGATGGAATGTTGGAAATTCGGTATTTGTTCCAAAGTTTAAGCTATAGAAAGAAAAGTAGAAGGTTGTTAAATCAAACCAAATTAACTGCAGAGTTCTTTTGAGTCTCTGAGTCCCAAGAAGAGAGGTCTAAGAAAGAACTACAGTATAAAAGTACTACCAGAGTAACTGGCTCAAAGTGGGGCTACTGAGCAAAAGAGACAGGTTCATTCCAACCCCACAAGCTCCTGTGGTTTTACAGGGCACAGGGGACCCCCAAGTCCCAGACAGGTTCAAGCCATGGCGGAGGCAGCTGGTGGAGGGACCACACTGAGTCTCTCCTATCTGTCCCCAGAGAACACGTAAGAACCATAAAAGTCAGGTGTGGTGGTGTATGCCTTTAATCCCAGCACTCAGGGGGCAGAGGCAGAGGCAGGTGAGATTGAGGCCAGCCTGGTCTATATAGTGGGTTCTAGGCCAGCTGGGGCTATGAGGAGACTCTTATCAAAATTGGAAGAAAAAAAAAGAGAGAGAACTGATATCTTCGGAATGCACTGTGACCTCAACCCGGTGGCATGGGAAGGAGGGGCAGCTTGTGTACCCAGCTTCTGCACCAAGCACTCCCAGCCCCCTGCCGTACGGAACAGAGGACAGTTTTCAACAAGAACGAATAGGTAAGATGTGCCCCTCCCCACTTGATCAAGCCTGCTATGGAAGAGCATCTCTCTCTCTCTCTCTCTCTCTCTCTCTCTCTCTCTCCTTGCTGAACACAGGGCAGCTACATCCTGAACCTGCCCCAATCCTCCACTCTTGGTGCCACTCCAAACAGCCTCCAGGCTGTTGGCAGAGTATTGATGTTGGCAGACTGTCAGAGGCTCAGGGCAGGTTCTAGGAAGAAAGTGCAGCAGAAGCTAGGCATGCACAGGGCCCATTGTCTGCTCACTCCTGGGTGTGAACACCCTTTTGGTGGACCACTGGGTGTCTGAAATGCAACTGCCAAGCCCCAACACCAGCACCATGAAGAGAAATGTTGGGCTAGCAGTACAGCTCCAAACGGAAAGAAGCAAAGAGTGGCTGCCAAGGACGATGAGCCTCCCTCGGGGAGAGCACAGATATGCCCCAAGGCAACAGGCCTCAGAGGGGCTGCACACAGAGGGGAAGGAGTGTATGCTCAGGCTCTACTGGTATTTAATTCAGTTTTTTTTTTGGGGGGGGTCTTTTTTGAGACAGGGTCTCCCTGCTGACCTGGCTGTTCTGGAACTCGATCTGCAGACCAGGCTGTCCTTGAACTCACAAAGATCCACCTGCCTCTGTCTCCCAAGGGCTAGGATTAAAGGCGTGCGCCACCACGCCCGGCTAAGCCAGGTTACTTTTCCAGGGGGTGGGGGCACTGAAGAGATGGCTTA
>VZQC01009724.1:1000559-1077326 GCA_009823505.1 Rhizomys pruinosus
TCACTTAGGAAAGCTTAGACCATGTTCCACTCAGCAGCAGCAAAGGAGAGAGTGCATTTCCTACCTCCCTCACCAATGTTATCACTGACATTGGTTTTTCCAGTTTGATAGGGAAAATTCACCTTGTTTTTGCTACTTTTACTTGCTGTTCAGCAGGCACAGAGTTACTAATATGTAGGGTTTTCTTCCTCTATGCTTTTCCAATTGGCGGTTTTTGAAATTCACAATGCAGATAAACACTGAGTACCTACTAAGTGCTAGGCCTCTTCTAAACACAAGAGGCATAAGAAAGAGCAAAGCAGGACTTGCTGCCCCAGTAGAGCCTCTGTGGTCATGAGAGAGAAAGACATAAACAAGAACAAAAATGGAGCTCAGTGTGGTACGTGTGCCTTTAATCCCAGAAGTCTGGAAACACAGACAGGCAGATCTGTAAACTGGAGGCTAGCCTGGTCTAGGTATTGAGTTCCAGGGCAGGGAAAAATAATTTCAGACACTCAAAAGGCACAGAAAGAAATACCTAGTAGGGAAAGAACAAAGCTGTGGCTAAAGGAATGGCCCATATTTTAGTGAGAGGCTCTGGGAGCATCTGAAGAGATGGCGCAGGGGACAATATGACAGGCACAGACTTCAGTCATGCTGTGAAGCAAGCCGCAGGCACCTGTGGCCTAGGGACCCTGCAGAGGGGCGGGAGGCTGGCTTACTCGTCAGTGAGGTCTGTCTGTGGTTGGTACTGACTTTCTCAGGCTATCGATCAACGATACTCGGCTCAGAAAGAGTGTGAAAGGTCCAGAAGCGATCATACCGACCCTGATTTTAAAATTTATTTTCTTTTTAAATTATTTATGTGCATGGACACGTCTGTGGGCACATATATCACTTGAACGTTTGTGCCCATGAAGGCCAGAAAGAAAGCATCGGATTCCCTGGAGCTGGAGTCAATGGGTGGTTGTAAGCAGCCCAATGTGGGTGCTCGGAACCACTCAGGTCCTCTGGAAGAGCAATAAGTGCTTTTAACTGCTAAGCCATCTATCCAGCACTCCATCTTGATTTTGAGACCTGGGTCAGAAAGCTGATCCTTAGGTTCAAGAAGTCATCTCGGCCTGCCCTGAGTACTCTATGAAACTCAGTGGATATGAGAAAAGCTTGCCAATAAAGAATTATCCACTCTGCCTCAAAGTCCACTAAAAGGTCTCCCAAAAGCCTCTGAAAACAGGCCTCTTAATCATTTGGGTGTCATATATACATGTATGAAACTGTCAAAGAATATGCTATGGATCTTTCTACTAAAGAAAAGTGTATATATACAAAAAGTCTGTGTATATCACAGAACTCATGAATCCCAAGACCCACTAGTGGGACCTGCCAGGCTGCAGAACGTCTGTGGACCTCAGATAAAGACCCCTTTGTCTTGAGCTGATTTCACTGAGGATCTTGACTTAGACCCAACAGGAAGGCTATAACATTGCTCCATCTTTAACCCTGCCACTCAAGTCTGTAATAAAATCAGCATTCACTTGCTAAGACATATGGCACCAGCACAGTGAAGAGAGGATGGGTAGTAAACCCCAATGTCCTGCTGCCAGAGCCCTGCCCCCTTTCAGGCTGGTGAATGCCCATGGGGCCCAGGTCATCCTTTGTATTACACATGTCAATATTCAAATAACCTTAGACTGAGAGCCAACTGCACTTTTTAAAAAGCATCCCCCCAGGGCTGGAGAGATGGCCTAGCGGTTAAGAGCGCCGACCGCTCTTACAGAGGTCCTGGGTTCGATCCCCAGCACCCACATGGCGGCTGAGAACCGTCCGAAACTCCAATTCCAGGAGAACTCCAGTTCCAGGGGAATCCAACGCCCTCTTCTGACCTCCGCGGCATTGCACGACACGGGTGCACAGACCTGCATGCAGACAGTACATTCATACACATACAGAAATAAAAAAAATAAAATAAAATAAAATAAAAAAAAAGCATCCCCCAAGGGGGCTGGAGAGATAGCTCAGTGGTTAAGAGCACTGACTGCTCTTGCAGAGGACCCAGGTTCCATTCCAAGCACCCACATGGTGGCTAAGAACTGCCTTTAAGCCAGGTGTGGTGACACACGCCCTTAATCCTAGCACAATCCTAGCAGAGGCAGGCGGATCTCTGTGAGTTCCAGGCCAGCTGGGACTATAAGGAGACTAAAAAATTAAAAAACAAACAAACCAAAAACAAAAAGCATACCCCCAAATGTGAGTTCGCACTCTTCCTTGGTATTATAGTTGAGCTTTTGTTTGTCCTGAGAATTGAACTGAAGGCCTTGTGCGTGCCAGGCCAGCACTCCACGACTGAGGCCCCCCGCCCAACCTCTATGTTGTTTAATCATCAGCACTTCCGCATCTTCTTAAAGTTCCATCTGAGAGGAAACATGTCAGTGTGGAAAGAAAGCAGGCCTCTGAGGGGCGGGCCCTGTGCTTGCCAGACATCAGTGGAGGACAGTGGACTAGATTTGGCTGGGCTGTGCCTCACTCTGGATACCATCACACTCACACCAAACGATGAGTCTGAGCCCAGGGAAGTGACCCGTGTGAAAACACTCTGAACTTGAAAAACACACGACAATGGATGCTTCTTCTTTTTAAGTTTTTTTTTTAATTTTTATTTATTTATTTTTTGTATGTGTATGAATGTACTGTCTGCATGCAGGTTTGTGCACCCATGTTGTGCAATGCCGCGGAGGTCAGAAGAGGGCGTTGGATTCCCCTGGAACTGGAGTTAAACACGGTTCTCAGCCGCCATGTGGGTGCTGGGGATCGAACCTGGGTCCTCTGCAAGAGCAGTCAGAGCTCTTAACCGCTAGGCCATCTCTCCAGCACCAATGGATGCTTCTTTCTCAGTGTCAGCATCGTCTTCAAAAACTGTTTCCCATCAGTTTTGCTTTAGAGTTAACCAATCAGCTGCACAGTTACAGCCTGTAAATGAAATGACTTACACAATGGAGTCTGCTTCTGAGTAAGCGGTTCTTTTGCCATAAGCACCTTCTGCAAATGTAGGTATTTACAGGCCTTGTTTTATGTCACCTGTTTGCTGTTCCCTCTTTTATTTCACTCATCATTCTAACTTTTAGATTTTCAGTTCACGCGCGTGCACACACACTTTTTTTTTGTTTTGTTTTAAAGACAGGGTCTCCCTGTAGCCTTAGCTGGCTTGGAACTTGCTATATAGACAGGCTGGCTTTGAACTTACAGAGATCCACCTGCCTCTGTCTCTTGAGTGCTGGGATTACAGGCATGCGCCACCATGCCCAGCAACTTTTTTGTTTTGTTTTGTTGTGTTTTTTTTTTTAAGGCAGAGTGGTATTATGTTGCCCAGGCTAGCTTTGAACTCCTGCTCTTAAGTGACTGGGACTACTACAGGTGCATGCCCTGTGCCCAGTGGGAACATTCTTTTGCTATGGCCTTTGTGGGTTTTGCCAAGAGAACTCCGATACCACATCTGGTTCTGCAAGGAATTCCTAGTTGGTTTCCTGCCCCCGGCTCGAATGACTAGAGCGTGAAACACAGCAGAATCTGGTGCAGACAGTGTAGGAGGGAGAAGGTGCTGAGTCAGGCTCTTCTCTCCAGCTGCCTTTGAACTTGAAGCGGCAAGAACTCATATTCCACTGGATTCGGGAGGTTTTTTTTTTTTTTTAAGCCCAATGGCAAAGTAAGCATTTTCTTTTCTTTTCTTTTCTTTTTAAGGTAGTGCTGGGATCAAACCTAGGCCCTTGTGCTTGTTAGGTGAGCACTCTACCACTGAGCTACATCCCCAGTGCAACCTAAGCATTTTAGTAAGCACATTGACTGTCACTGGTGCAACTAGAAAAACACAAGTGACTTTTATACCCACGGCTGGTCGGTCTCTCTCTCTCTCTCCCTCCCTCCCTCCCTCCCTCCCTGGACTATGAGTCTACCCGAAATTCATCTGCAACAGACCTTTTTCTTCCAATTACCTAAAGGCTAGGTGACTGCAACAGGATATGTTTCAGCAAACTCCCCAACAGTAGAGCTCTAAATGTTGGTAATCAGGACTGGAAGCCAGCGCAGTAACAGAGCTTGCCACATAAACAAGAGGACCTGAGTTCAAATCCCCAGCACCCATGTAAAACAGCCAGGTATGGACCCATGGGCCTGTAGTCCCAGTGGGGCTAGGGGGCAGCAGGGGTGTGTGTGGCACGGAGGATCACTGGGACTTGCTGGCAAGCCAGCCTAGCCCCAAACCAACAAGGCAAGCTCCAGATTTAGTAGAGACCCTGTCTTAACGGAAATAAGGTGGAGAGTATTAGAGCCGGACACCACATCCTCTGGCCCGCACACACATGGGTACATGCGCCCACTCACACACATGCATATACCATCTGTAGACTTGGTCCTCATCCACCAAAAAAAAAGGGGGTGGTTAATCCAGAAATAAGGCAACAAGGATGACACAGAAAAGAAGCACAGACAGGACAATATTGGCTCGGCTGGGCAGAATCCAAAGGGTTGAGCAAATGGGCTCTCCAGTTACTTGAAAATTCCCATCCTAGGCCTGATGGCTGGTTCTGGTTCCAAGGTTGTGGTTAGAACTAGCAGTCTAGGGATGCGGGCCAGAAAAGCTTTCATAGTGAGCCATGAAGTGATGAGGGGACTACCGCAAGGGACAGGCTGGGAACTGGTGAACGAGAGTGGAGGAGAGAGCTGGGCTCATCTGAAATGGATGTGAAACTCAGGATTAGTCACCACTGCAAATGCTGCTAGGAAGCGTGACCTGGTGATTTCTGAGAAGGCCCAGCTCCTGAGCTTGACCCCAAATCTGCCTCCCAGACTGACGACTAGCTTGAGCACTTGACAGAGGGGCTAAGCTTTTCTTTCTCAACAGCTGCTGCAGATCTGTGGGACAATGCCAAAGCTAACACAGATGTAGGATTAATCAGCAAACTTCTTGGGCAAGTCAGCGGGAGCCTTCTCAGACTCCCTGCCCTTCTACCCAACAACACTGGCCACAGTCAAAACCACCCTTTCTGTGAGCGGCACCCAAGAGACAGATCCTTGATCATGTCCCACCCTTCTTAAACAAACATGACCAAAGACCACTACAGACACAGCCAGAGGGAAAATTCCCTCCTCCCACCTCCAGTGTCCAGGCACAGATACACTACTGAGGCTACTGAGCTCTGGAGCCAGACTGTTGGGTCTAAGTCAGCTCCAGCCACTCAGTGGTGGGTGATCTTGGGCATATCTAACTTCTCCCTCAGTTTCTTCATCTATGAAATGGGTTAACAGAACCTATACTTTCTTTATTGGACTGTTATGAGATTAAATGAGTTACTGTGAGTGCTTAGACCAAGGCCTGGCACAGATGAGATGCTATATAATACAAAAGGACCACTGGTGTCCTTCACAATGATGACTACTGGTGGTGGTATTGTCCCAGCACTACCTTCTAGATGCTTCTGTACATTCTCTTCGAATATCGCCAGAGTTCAGACCAAATCTTTGATCCCCTTCCCCTGAAGCATGACTCCCGGAGTGTAATTTGGACCATGACTGAAATTGCACAGTCTGGGAGAACACTCTGCTTTTATGTCTTCAATGAATGACATTGTTCACAATGGTGAACTAACATGGAAGGGAGGGAGGGAGGGATAAGAAGAAGGGAGGACTAGGAGGGAGGAAGGAAGGGAGGCATAGGAAGGAATGCCAGGGAAGAAGTTAGAGGGAGGCAGGCCATGTGGGTCTTGGTCCATAACTGAGCCATCTAGTCAGGCTGTTTAAACAGCTTCTTCCCCTAGTCCTCTAGTTCCCAGGCGGAACGTTCTTTCTCTTGCATAATAAATGTCCTGCTACAGATGTCCGTGGAATCCAGGCTCTTCTCCTTATCTAACAGAGCCTTCGACCCTGCTTTCTGCTCCCTCCCCCATCCTTCGTTTGCCTGGAGCTGCCTCAGAGAACAAAACAGCACAAGACCAAGATGCATGTCACCTGGGCCAGGCTGGTCAGCCCCACAGCTAGCTTGAGAGACCCCCAAGGCGTGCTCCTAGTGTGCAGCTGTAATGTTGGGTTTGGAGTTGGGGGTTTCCGCTGTATATTCTAGGCTGATCTAGAACTCTCTCTGTAGCTCAGGCTGCCTTTGAATTTGAGATCGTCCTGCCATTGCCTCTGGAGTCCTGCGGGTTGTAGGTGCATAGCAACATCCCTGATGTAGGATTTTTATAGCTGGTTCAGAGTGAACCTATTGCTCCACCCCCAAGAGTCACAAGAGTGTGAGGTTTATAAAACAGTGGTTCGGGCTTTAATACCAGCTACTTCTGAGGCTGAGGCTGGAGGGTTGCATGTTCAAGACCTTCCTGGGCTTCAGAATGAGTTCGAGGTCAGCCTGGGTGACTTAGAGAAACCTACTCTCAAAACAGTATACAGGGGCTGGAGAGATGGTTCAGCTATAAAGAGCACTGGGGTTCAGTTCCCAGCACCCACATGGTGGCTATAAGTACAGTTCCAGGGTAATCCAACGCTCCCTCCTGCACTCTGCCAGCATTCCATGGCATGGGTGCACTTACACACATGCAGGCAATACACGAATAAATGTAAAATAAAAATAATAAAAAAGGGGTTGGAGAGATGGCTCAGTGATAAAGAGCACAGGCTGCTCTTGCAGAGGACCAGGGTTTGATTCCCAGCACCCACTTGGCAGCTAACAACTGTCTGAAACTCCAGTTCCAGGGGATCCGACTCCCTCTTCTGACCTCCATGGGCACTGTGTGACATGGGTGCACTTACATACATGCAGGCAATACACTCATACAAGTAAATAAAATAACACATAAAATATTGTAAAAAATAAAAAATTTTTAATTATAATTAAAAATTAAAAATGGGTTTGGAATATAGCTCAGAGTTAGGGCACTTTCCTAGCATGTGCGAAGGCCTGCTTCAAACTCCAGCATTACAGTAAAATAAGACAAAAGAAAAGAAAAGAATGAGTTCCCTCTGCTTCCTGCAGACAAATGTACCAGGCATGAAACAAACCACAGGCCCTGCTGGGATGCCCTTTGCCACTGAATTAAAATGATTAGGTAGTGAAGACATTGAAATTTTAATCTTCATTCATTTACATACCAGAACAGTGAGTTTTCTATTAATAACTGATTTACAACTGACCAAACTAGCCACGCGAGGTGGCGCATGCCTTTAATCCTAGNGCTGCTCTTGCAGAGGACCAGGGTTTGATTCCCAGCACCCACTTGGCAGCTAACAACTGTCTGAAACTCCAGTTCCAGGGGATCCGACTCCCTCTTCTGACCTCCATGGGCACTGTGTGACATGGGTGCACTTACATACATGCAGGCAATACACTCATACAAGTAAATAAAATAACACATAAAATATTGTAAAAAATAAAAAATTTTTAATTATAATTAAAAATTAAAAATGGGTTTGGAATATAGCTCAGAGTTAGGGCACTTTCCTAGCATGTGCGAAGGCCTGCTTCAAACTCCAGCATTACAGTAAAATAAGACAAAAGAAAAGAAAAGAATGAGTTCCCTCTGCTTCCTGCAGACAAATGTACCAGGCATGAAACAAACCACAGGCCCTGCTGGGATGCCCTTTGCCACTGAATTAAAATGATTAGGTAGTGAAGACATTGAAATTTTAATCTTCATTCATTTACATACCAGAACAGTGAGTTTTCTATTAATAACTGATTTACAACTGACCAAACTAGCCACGCGAGGTGGCGCATGCCTTTAATCCTAGCACTTGGGAGGCAGAGGCAGGTCGATCTCTGTGAGTTCAAAGCCAGCCTGGTCTACATAGCAAGTTCCAGGACAGCCAGAGCTACAGGGAGACCCTGTCTCAAAACAACAACAACAACAACAACAACAACAACAACAACAACTAAGGTGTGCAATTCAATGGGGCTTTTATAGGGAATTTTACTTAAAATATTACTCAAAGGCCTGGGAGTAGGTGCAAGTTGGTGAAGAACCATGCCTGCCTTCAGAAACGTTAGAGTTTATCAGTGGAAAACGGCTGACATAAATTTTATCTTACTTATCTACACTTATGTATACAATAAGAACTCTGTGGAGCCTTGACTACCTATGTATAAGGTAGGTGGAACTACTGCAGAGGAAAAGCAAATGGGACAGGAAGGAAGACTGCCTCAACTTCACTGAGTGACTAGGCCAGGGAGGGCTCCGCAGGTTACATCAAGCCTCCATCACACGACCACCTCCATTGTAAACCAGCAGCCCGTGGTTGATATGATTCTTATCTTTCAGCCAAATTTTAGTCAGCACTCCGTTTGTTGGAGGGCAGTACACAACAGTAAAATGGTCAGAATGTGTTGTGGCGCTGGGCTGCCTGGGCCCAAATCCTGACCCCGCAGTACACTGGTGTGACCTTTGGCTAGGTTACCATCATCTTTCAGAGCCCTGGTTTCTTCATGGGTAAAATGGGGATGATTAAGACTGCTTCACATCACGCTGCGAGAACTAGGTTAACATGTCTGCAACGTTTGGACTTCTGCTTCGTGGTCTAAGTGCTCAATGATTGTCAGAAATAATGATAAAGGTGGGACTGTAGCTCAGTAGTAGAACACCTGCTTAGCATGCATAGGCCCTGGGTTCCATCCCCAGCAACAGAGAGAGAGAGAGAGAGAGAGAGAGAGAGAGAGAGAGAGGAGACAGAGAGACAGAGAGACACTGCCAGGGCTGGAACAATGACTCAGCAGTTAACACTGGCTACTTGGCAATTAAGAACACTGGCTGCTCTTATAGAAGAACCAGATTTGGTTCCCAGTACCTACATGGCAACTAACAATTGCCTGTAACTCCAGTTCCAGGGGATCCAAAGCCCTTCTGGCCTCTCTGGAGGTGCTGAATGTATGGTACACTTACATACATGTAGACACACTGCCACTTCTCCTAGACCACAAGTGGAATAACGTGGTATCCTCTCTAACCCCATCTAGCACCTGTGTCAGCTGCAGGTTCTGGTCTGGGGAGGAGGGGAGGAGGGGAATGACTTGGGCCTTGTGAGCATTTGGAATGCTCATGGGCACACCCCTGCCTGGTAAACGCTAGCTCCTCACTGTCTGACATGTAGGGACTTAAAGCCTTACTTTTCTTGCAAGATACTTTTTTTTTTGTCTTTTTGAGACAAGGTCTCCCTGTAGTCCCAGCTGTCCTAGAACTCACTATGTGAACCAGGCTGGCCTTGAACTCACAAATCCGCTTGCCTCTGCCTCCCAAGTGCTGGGATTAAAAGTGTGTGCCACCACACCTGGCCGCAAGATACTTTCTGTAAGGGTCACTCTGGGGTTGGTAGGTGAGGCAGAGACCTCATTTTGTTCCGTCCATCTCTTCCCTGAAGAGACGTCTGTCCTCTGCTGCAGCCACCGCACTCACGGTGCCCAGCAAGCCTTGCTTCCATCTTCACGGGTCACTCCAAAGTGCCGGCAAAGGGCCACACACTATGCTTTGCTTAGCTGGAACACAGCAACCACTGCCCCTCACACTCTGCTTTAAGGAGACCACTGTGTTTCTGCAGTATCAAGGCAGGAAGCAGAGGACAGGGAACAGGAGCACAGGCCCTAGAATTTGAACCCTGCTTCTGTCACCTTGACAAAATGACTTACCCTCCCCGTGTCTTACCCTATTCCAACCAAAACCTGGCCTTGTGGTCCCGACCACCTGGAACACTGAAGAGCAGGTGCCATACACACATGCTCAGAAATGTCTCTGGCGTGTGGTCAGCAGCCCCATTCGTTTCAGCTCAGGAAGCCCACGCTAGGACAATGAAGACATGGTCCTCAAACTCCAGAGCACCAGGGAAGTAGCACCGAACTCCGTGCTGAGGTCACTCGGTGCCACTGGCCCCTGTGAGGCCTGGGACCCAGAGTCATCCACATAAACACAAAGTATTCACAAGGGACTTCCTGTGGAGGATAGGTATGTGGATTCTGATCAAGTAAGAGAACCGATATACAGCAAGTTCTGAGGCAGCCCAGGCTGCCAGCGATACATGGTTTTTTTAAAAAAAAAAAGGTGTGGAGTGGGAAGGAAGAGCAGGCTACTGCAATTCTGAGGGGAGCGAGACACACATGGGATGGAACTGAGGCCCATCCAGGAACCCCTGGCTTCATTACAGACATGAAGACTTTTCCAGTCGGCTCCGGCCTGTGGAGAGTGACTGACATGGAGTCACCAGCTGCAGCCACAACCCAAGACACGCAGGATGACGGGCATCACGCAGGTAGGCACCAGAAGGTGAAAAACAGAGGCAGAGTTTTGCCTGGCTCAGAAGATCGCATTTGGCAGCCAGCACCAGGAGCCAACTGCCTTGACAATCGTGCTATGTAGCCCGAGCTGGCCTGGAACTCGAGATCCTCCTGCCCTGGTCTCCTAAGCGTGGGGACGGTGGGAATATGTTCGACACTTGGCAGAGCAGACTGGTTTGGTGTCCCGGTGGTGAAGCAGGATACTAGCAAGGCTGAGCATGAACTTGAGACCCCAGCGGCTCTATGACAGGGGTACAGGGCTGGAGGGGGTCAGATAGAGGCCTGTGGGACTGAGGGGCATCCTGAGAACCTGGCCCTCCTTGGGCTTCCTCTAGAGTCACATGAAAAGCAACTTGGTTGGTAAACTCCATTCAGAAAACCCCATCTTCAAACTGGTTTCCACCATCAACAATTATAAATATGTGAGATTAAAGGAGGGGGCTAATGTCTACAAATATAAAGGCCCTCTTTTAAAAGTGCTAAAATTTGGCTGGAAAGGTGGCTTAGTGGTTAAGAGTACTGACTGCTCTTAAGAGGATCTGGGTTCAATTCTCAGCATCCACTTGATGGCTGAAAGCCTGTAACTCCAGTTCCAGAGGATCCGACACCCTCTTCTGAGGTCACTGAATAACACAGGTGCACTTACACACATGTAGGCAACATACTCATACACATAAATTGCCAGGTGGCGCATGCCTTTAATCCTAGCACCTGGGAGGCAGAGGCAGGCGGATCTTTGCGAGTTCAAGGCCAGCCTGGTCTCAGAGTGAGTTCCAGGACAGCTGGGACTACAGGGAGACCCGGTCTTGAAAAGAACCCCTCCCCCCCCAAAAAAAGTGCTAAAATTAAAAAATGCCTCTGAATCTCTCTACTCCAGGGCTGGCTTGGAGATGGGTTCCTACCACTTGGAACTTGGACGTTCTAGTCCCCATTAAGGAGGTTCGTTAACTATGTTGTTCAACTTCCTGCCCTAGTGACTAACAACCAGGAGATGAACAGTGTTCTGAGTACAAAGTGCCATATGGCTTCCAGACTCTTCCCAGCCAGTGCCGCAGACACAGCCGAGGGGAAGCATCCAGGCTTCCCCACACTGCGCTTCTCACAAGCTGACAGAGGGATTTCCTACAGCCCATCTGGTTCCCAAACCTCCACTGGGCAGAGTGGCTTGGACCAGCGAGGAGCGCCTTGTAATAACCGGCCTGAAGAACTAAAGAAGTGGCTGGGAGTTTTCCTCTAACAGCAGGACAAAGAGCCAGTGTGGGTCTAGAATCTGAGGGACGTGTGTCTCAACCCCAAAGGCAAGCTTCTAGTGGAGGGCAGGGTTTCTGTGGCTTGGGTCACTGTGGGTCCCTCTGCTGACAGAGCTGGGAGAGTTCAAGCTTCCCCACGTTCACTCTGGGCAGTGCCTTTCTGCTCAAATACTGGGTCCTTGGTCTGTAGCTCTCTTTGAGAAGCACGTCACCACCCGAGTAAAACCCGGAACATTAGTGGCATACCAAGAGGAACACACCAGACCCATCCAGGCTACAAGGTGAAGAGAAGAGAGAAAAGGACAAAGAATCCAGGAACAAGGGCCACTGGGAGGATCACATCCTGAAGATCTGGGGATGGGAGGGAAGAAGCGGGGCTTATCCAGGCAATGCTACCTCCCACCCTGTCCCTCCTTAGCTGGAAGGTAGGAGATGGAGCCAATTCACCCCAATCAATCCAACCTTGTGCTCCACGGCAGGTAGGTATAAGGCACTCACTCTAGAACTTCCTAGAGCTGATAAAAGAACTTTGTAAAAATAGGTCACTGAGGCTTCTGTTAAATTTTTAAATTGAAAAGTAACTGGTACCAAAAAGTCTTTTGTGAGTGTGTGTGTGTGTGTGTGTGTGTGTGTGTGTGTTTTCAAGACAGGGTCTCCCTGTAGTCCCAGCTGATGTGGAACTCACTCTGTAGACCAGGCTGGCCTTGAACTCACAAAGATCCGCCTGCCTCTGCCTCCTGAGTGCTGGGATTAAAGGCATGCACCACCACACCTGGCCCAAAAAGCCTTTCTAGTCTGAAAATAGATCCCCCCACACCTTATCCTCTCGGCAGGAGTATTAGTCCAGGTTCTGGGGGACAGGACAACAGGACTTTCCCAGACTCCTCAGCGCTGGCTAGGATGACCAGCTAGGGCCTCACAGCTGCAGGCTGACTCTGTAAACTGTCTGTGAGATCAGCACTTCACTTGCAGGTTAAGCCTGGCATGCTCTCGCTTCACATGTCCCAACCTCAGCACCAGGTACTGCCGTGAAAAGGTCCCTGAGAAAGGGAAGTCTACCTCACAAACTAGGGTGGGGGCTTAGATGTGATCCACCCCTCAGCAGCAATAGAGAATTCTATCCTTCTAGAATCTGCCCTTCATCATACAGGGCTTGCACACAAAGACCATCTCTGGTGAGTTCCTGCAACGAACCAAACCCTATGCTGCTTTGCATCTTCGGGGCTTTCTGTGAACCGTACTTAATAAACGCCCAAGACGATGTCTTGGGCCAACAGAGTGTGCTGGCTGCTTTGTACATGTCACTCCACAGATGAAGCCTGAAAACCAAGCAAGCCCTTATTGTATTTCACACATTCATCATGGTTCCTAAACAGCTATTCACCAAGTTGCAATCCAAAAAAGAAATCAGGCAAATAGTCTCAAAATGTTGTGCAGCTTCCAGTAGATCAGGAATGCGATTGCGTAACGCCTCCTAAACCAAATGCTATAAATTACAAGTCATCGGGCTAAGCTTTTCCATGTCCGTTTTCCAAAATGAAAAGAAGAGCAGGAAGTGTGGTTTGTGAGGATGGTGGCCGTGTTTATCATTTCAGTGCCACCCATACCTGCTCCCGCACCGAGCTGTCAGCACCCAGCACAGCACTTTCCAATTTCCTTCTTGATTGTTATTTCATCAGGGATTTCTGTCCCCTCCCCCCTCCCTGGTTGCCTAGAGAGCTCTGTTTCTTGGCAGAATTTTCTGAGCGCCCAGTTATAAATCCCTTGTTACCACTTTCCTGCTTCAGGAAGTCCCCACTGAGCTCAGGCCAAATGACAAGGAGAGGAAAGGAAACATTTACAATGATGTGAGAAATTCCCATTGGGGGGGGAATCATAGATCAAAGATGCTAATCATAAGGGCCTGGTCTGTAAGGAACCTGGCAAGTGAAGACCCCCTCATAAACTGGCCTGGACTGGTCCAAGATGGTAACATCACCTCTCTGGGAAGCCAGCAAGCCAGGCACCTCCTCAGCTCTGAAAACTGCATCAGCCATACTGTAATGGGCCAGCTGTGTCCAGAGTGAAAGGAATCGGATCCTAGCCTAAGAAGCTAGCTGTGATCGTCCCAAGATGCCTTTATATAGAAACAGACTGTGGCCTGCATTGCTCCCCTCCACCAGCTTTTGAAATGAAAGGATTCCATAGCACAATGAAATAAGGAACAGCAGGGAAAAAGAGAGGGAGGTAAATTGTTTAGAAACCAGAAGACAGGGTAGAAAATATTGGAAAAGAAGAAATTCAAGACAGATGTGTATGAGCCGAAAACATATGTCCTTGAATTTATGCATCCAAAGGATTCGTGTAGAATAAGGGACTGGGGGGAAGCAGAACTTGCTCCATACAGAGATAGACACAGGAGGAAACACAGGACATAACACTGTGTCCTTGAATTTATGCATCCAAAGGATTCGTGTAGAATAAGGGACCGGGGGAAGCAGCACATGCTCCATACAGAGATAGACACAGGACATAACACTGCACTCCCCTTGTCTTACAAAGAAACATCAATTCATCTCTCTCTGCTAAATAATGCTACTGTAAAACGGTGTGTGAAGGATCCGAGATGAAACACTAGTAATTAAGCAGAGGTTGTCTGAAGTCCCTGTCATTCTCAAAAGGATGTCAACCACCAACAATTTATTTCCAATTACTGAGTGTTTTTTTTTTTCTTTCCTCTCTGAAAAGAGGTACAAATAAATAGTAATACTGCTAGGTTCATGCCTAGCCATTAAGAAAAAAAAAGCAGGAAATTCAAATGGGCGTTTCCATTGAAACACAAATGTCTGAGACTCTGGCTGGAAAGACATTTTTATAATGCAGTTATTAGCATGTGTTGTTTTACTTCTAAACAGCTAACTCAAGGGGCAATTGGTTCCAAATGCCTCACATGCAGAGAAAAGCAACCATAAGCAGACTTTTGGGCAGGTTAACATCTCTTGGTTTGAGAAGTTAGAAAGTGACAAGAAAGAGGACTAAGTTCACTTGGACGGGTCAAGGGCCACATTTCAGGATGCTGCATTTCAGGATGCTGCTCAGCAGCACTTCAAGTCCACACCACGCATGCCCCTAGTGGGCTGTCATTAATAGGCATTTAAAGAACATCAAAATCCTCCCAACTATTGTGCCAGACAGTACAGGAACAGAGACTAAAACAGAACTCTCAGCCTTTAAGGGGAAGCAAAGAGCCCAGTAAGCATGCGAGAGCTGGCTTCCTCTTTGGTGCCTTGTCTGAGGTGGCCTCTGCCTCGCACAGTCCCTGCCGCTAAGAGTCCAGCAGCAGGGCTTTCTTCCCCGCACTCCACCCTCAGACCATGGGTGATGTAGCAGGTGTGGACACTTGATCCTCAAGAGCCACCATTCTCTCTCCTGGGAATGTAGAAATGGATATAAAGATGAATTCAGTGAGATCGGAGGGACAGCAGAGTACAGGAGGCACCACAGTGACCTCCTACTTAGCCCTTGGGGCAACTGCAGCCCTCTCTTCCTTCAAGCTCCTGGCCCAGGCAGGCAGCTGCTTTGTTCCTTTGTCTTTGGAGACAGTGATCATTTCCCAAGTTTGGCAGAGATGGGAACAAGGCAGAATGGCGCTGACGGTGTCTGGTGGGGAAAAACCTCACACTTACAGAAAGGGCAGACAAGATGCTCATCTTGTTGGGCCTGGGCTGAACAGAGCTGACAGAGATCAAGGCAGCAGAGAGGGAGAGACAGTAGCGAATGACAGAGACCGTGGCCCCAGCGCTGGTAGAAACCTGTTCCTGAATCCTACGTCTGGTCTCTCTGTGTCCCAGCTGCACTCCATTTCCTGAATCTGGATGCCCATGGCATTAAAGACTGTTCTGAGAGTCTGCGCCAATCTACATATGCTTGAGTGCATTTCTGTTCTTGTAAACAACCCCTAAGACAGACAGAGGTGTCAATATATCCATGTACGGAATGCTCACGTGCATCACAAAATCCTTTCTGCTTAACACAACAGTGAAGGAAAAGCAAAGCTACCTGGTATTCTCAACCCTTCGAATGCCTTTCACGATCATATATGACAGCCCCTCTCCCCCACCTGCAGGGGTTACATCCTAACACCCATCTGTATATACTACATTTTCCCTACATGTACACACAATTTTCCATCTCAACTCATCATCTTTGTCCACACTTTTTGTATTTTTGAGGTATGAAAGCAAAACTAGCATGAATTTCTTTTTTCTCCTTCAAAATTTCACACATGGAAGGTTCATCCACATGCTGGGTCTTAGTAATTTCAGCATATTGTTTGTCTTTCCTTATTAACGTTTTTTTCACCTTTCCACTTAAATACTTTGTGGCTTCTCCTTGGCACATCTAAATTGCTAGTGTTGCTACCCCTGTGTTTGGGAGGCAATTATTAAGTAAAATAAAGGTTGCTTGAACACAAGCATTACTGTCCCTCAACAATCTATCTGGGAGGGTAGCATATACAACATGGATACACAGGATAAGGGATGAGCTTGCAAAATTCCACAATAACATGCAATTGAAAACCTATGAGCTGTTTATTTTTAGAAATTTCCATGCAGTATTTTCAGATTGTGGGTAACGAAAGCCACAGGAGGTGAAACTTCAGTATGAGGAGACTACTGCTATCATTTTTCTATCCTTCCCCGAGACCCCTGGGGCCCTGAGGAAGACGTTTTTCCTCATGCTGAGGATGCACACACAGGGACAAGATGACTTGGCTAAGATGAAAAAGCAAATTGGTCCTAGAACCTCTTTACTCCCTGCCAACCACCAGCTCTGTAAATATAGGACTTTAAAAATATAAGCCAAGTAGCTGGGCGTGGTGGCGCACGCCTTTAATTCTAGCACTCGGGAGGCAGAGGCAGGCGGATCTTTGTGAGTTCAAGGCCAGCCTGGTCTACAGAGTGAGTTCCAGGACAGCTGGGACTACAGGGAGACCCTGTCTCAAAAAGACAAAAAACAAACAAAAAGAGTGCCAACTGCTCTTGCAGAGGACCTGGGTTTGATTCCCAGCACCCACATGGCGGCTAAAACCGTCTTTAACTCCAATTCCAGGAGAATCTGACACCCTCTTTTGATCTCCGCAGCATTGCACGACACGGGTGCACCAACCTACATGCAGACAGTACACTCATACACATAAAAAATAATAAATAAAAAAGAAAGTTCTCTGTGTCCTCAATGCCATGAACACTTTAAAATATATATATATATATATGAAAGCCGGGCGTGGTGGCACGCGCCTTTAATCCCAGCACCTGGGAGGTAGAGGTGGGTGGATCTCTGTGAGTTCAAGGCCAGCCTGGTCTACAGAGTGAACTCCAGGACAGCTGGTACTAAAAAGGGAGACCCTGCCTCAAAAATACCAAAAAAAGGACACTCATACACATAAAAAATAAAATTTTTTAAAAATTAAAAAAAATATGCCAAACATACAATACAGATATGAGAGAAACCAGCCCATCTTTTTGGCTCTGGCTCCATGGGAAGGTCGCTGTGAGCAAGCCCCAAAGTTGCCAAGGAAAACTATTCTTTTGAGTCCCCTAGTGTGGACCCCTCCTCCAGAAAGTTCTTTTTGTCTCCAAGCAGTGCCTCCTTAAAGCTGAGGGAAGAAAGTCTGAGGTTTCTTCCACAGAGTATACGAATAGACAGTTAAAAAAAAAAACAAAAAAGACAAAGTAACATCAACAAAAAGCTATGGTGGCACATACTTGAGATCCCAGCACTCAAGGAGGCAGAGGCAGTAGGCTTACCTTGAATTCAAGGCCAACTGGGCTACATAGTGAGTTACCAGGCTACCTATCCAAAGCTACCTAGCAAGACTGTTCCTTGAGAACAATGGATGTCCCTTACCACACATTCCCAACGTAGTTTGCTATTGTTTTGTTCTTTGTGATGCTGCAGGTTGAACCCAGGGCCTCACACATGCAAAGTGAGTGTGTTCCACCTCTGAGCTATATCCCCAGACCAGCGTGTTCCCAAGGAATGAAAGCATGCAGGACATGAAGCAGTAGACACAGCGAGCCTCTCAACTTTAGTGTTAAATAAAGCTCTCCAGCCAGGTGTGCCAGCGCCTCCCCCTGAGCTGGTACCACAGAACCCAAATGGGCAGAGGAGTGTGAGTTTCTGAGACAGGAGCAACTTTCTCTTCCATGAGAGAAATGTCCCCATGAATCAGACCTTGGAGAGGCCACTAATCACTTGCTTAGGAAACTGAAACTGCTGTGCCTTCTGAACAGAAACCACACACAAATGAGTTCTCCATGAGGAGGACGGGCTTTCTGGGACATGCTGGCCATTTTAAAGAGCACAATAATCCTGTCAACCTTCAGCAGAACCAAACTGTTAAATGTCAACACATTTCAAACTGGTCTTCGGACCACCCATATAAGAGTCTTGTGTCCAAAAAGCAGGGAAATTTGGTGGAAAAGCCCGGCTCTGGCACTCTCGAGTTCTATTCTTGGCTAGCAACAGGGAGCCCCTGAACTCCTGGTCCGGAAGTTGAGCTGGAGATGCCAACAGGAAGGGAATGGGGCATGAGAAGCCTTGTACACTTCTCCAGGGGAGAAGTGCTTAGAAAGCCAGGGATGGGACAAGAAGGTTGGGGGGCTGTGAGTTAAAGAAAAACAATGGGCTGCAGAGATGGCTCAGTGGTTAAGAGTACTACCTGGGTTCTGTTCCTAGCACCCACATGGCAGCTAACAACTATCTATAATTCCAGTTCCAGGGAATCTGACGCCCTCTTCTGGCCTCCACGGGCACTACAAGCACATGCTGCACATGCATACATACAAACATTCATACTCATAAAATTAAAAAAAAAACTTAAACAGCAACGGTAAGGCCCCATATTCTCCCCATATGAAGGCCAGGCTGGAAGAAAAAGAGGTGTGAAGTCACGGGCTCTGAGATCTTTTCATTTCCCTGAGAAAGTCCCTTCCACTGTCAGCTGAGGAAATCACCTTTTGCTCATAGGTTTGCTGTGAGGTTAAACCATATGTGAAGTCCAGATGTTCTTTCTGGTGTCTCAATTACCCAATGAAGTCTCATAATACCATCCACACCCCCAGCTCACTCTCATTTACTTATTTTGCTTTAAACAGACTCTTTCTAAAATGCCAAATGTATTTGAAAGGAAACTTTACACCACTACAGAGCTCTGCTTATCCTAAATAGAGGGTAAATGTCAACGTGAAAATAGGAGTGATCAGCCCTGCACAGTGGCACACACCTTTAATCCCAGCACTCGGGAGGGAGGCAAAGGTAGGTGGATCTCTGTGAGTTCAAGGCCAGCCTGGTCTACATAATGAGTTCTATGGAAGCCAGCTGGGGCTACAGAAAGACCATGTCTCAAAAGACCACAAAAAAAAAAAAAAGGAGTGATCAAAGGATTCTTAAATCTGATCTGGCCCTGTCACCTGCAGAGGGCGCTGGGGTTGCCTTTGTGAACTGAGGAGAGACTGCTGTGTTTTCCAGAAGTTTAACGATGAGGCAGCCCATCAAGATTTTCTGGTGATAGAAGCAGAAACTTGGAAATGGAGAATGGAAAAAGCATGATGTAGTTAAGGCAGGAGCGCCAATAGCCCTAACACTCTTGCCACCATAAACTCCTCAGGCCCTGTGCCAGCCCAGCTGGCCGTGGTGAGGAAAGGGAACAAGAGTCTGGTAGGCTGGCCATTACTCAGGTTCCAAAGCCAAAGAGCAAAGCTTCCTGGCTCTGTCTTAGTTCTGCTGCAGCCAGGGGCACTGCCTCCCCACAAGCCCTGTCATTGAGAGCCCTCAGCAATGGTCAGGTCACCCATAGGAAGGGACCTATGAACTCACCCCTGCCAGGAAGTGCGTCACACTCTGCCCAGAGTCCTTCCTGCCCATAGCTGTGTCTCCTTCCCTAACACATTCCTGACTTTCCCTCTTTCTACCTCTGTAGAGCTAGGAGGAAATGCACCTCCTACTAAATGTTCATATTGATGGCCAAAGAGTCTGATGGGCTGCGAGGCCTTACAGCCGGTATCTGAGTCGGAAGTGTATATGGAGCAGAAAGTGGAGCTATGGTCTAAATGGGTGGAGAAAGAATAGGAAGGGGAGGGGCCGGCTCTGGCCAGGGTGAGGGTAAGATCTGCCCGAACAGCTGGAGTTATGCCAAACCAAACGGAGGCCTGGAGTTGTCTCCAACACAAATTGTAAAAAGCAAAAGAAGAAGGGGCTGGAGAGATGGCCTAGTGGTTAAGAGCACTGACTGCTCTTGCAGAGGACCCAGGTTCAATCCCCAGCACCCACATGGCAGCTAAGAACCTTCTGTAACTCCAATTCCAGGAGAACTCCAGTTCCAGGGGAGTCTGACACCCTCTTCTGACCTCCGCGGCATTGCACGACATGGGTGCACAAACCTACATACAGACAGTACATTCATACAAATAAATAAATAAATAAATAAATAAATAAATAAATAAATAAATAAATATTAAAAAAAAAAAAAAAGCAAAAGAAGGTTTCATGGTGTTTAATATAGTTTCCCAGTCCACCTGTATCAGAATCCCAGGGTAGCTGCCAACTTCTGAGTCCTACTTTTGGATCTCCTTGAGGAGGGCAGGGTAAAGCATTTTAAAAAATGCAAGATTTGCCAGGTGTGGTGGCACACGCCTTTAACCCCAGCACTCAAGAGGCAGAGGCAGAGGCAGAGGCAGAGGCAGGCAGATCTCTGTGAGTTCAAGGCCAGCCTGGTCTACAAAGTGAGTTCCAGGCCAGGTGGGGCTATAGGGAGACCCCTTCTTAAAAAAAAGCAAAATTTAAGCCAGGTGTGGTGGCACATGCCATGTGCTGGGTGGGTGGATCTCTGTGAGATCAAGGCCAGCCTGGTTTACAAAGCAAGTGTCAGTCCATCTAGGGCTATATAAGGAAGACCCTGTTTCAAAAAGACAAAAAAAAATTAAGCATGTTCCCAGGTACCTCTCAGGTCCACTAAGTTTGATGTACACGTATTCGGTGCCATAGGCACCCCTCTATCAGAACTTGGCTCCTCGTTCCCTAGTCAGTTCCCACATATCCAGCAGATCTCAGGTCGGATTCCCCTTCCAAGGAGGAGCCGGCTCTGCCCCTGCCTGTTCCAAGTCCAAATCAGGTCTCTATTAGCTGTGCAAGCCTTTGTAGTGTTTATAAGAGTGTTCACCATGTATTATATTAGCATGACTTTTGCAGAGGTGTCTTCCTCAGTTAGGAGAGTGGGATCCTCTCATCACATGTGAATCTTAGCTTCCAGCATAGTGCCTAGCACTACAAAAACAAAACAAAACAAAACAAAAACCACTCCCAAAAGGAATGAATCTGAAGTGGCCATTCTAGTTCCAGCTTCTCACCATCTTCACTGATTTTTACCTCTGCTTTTTTCTTTGACCAGCTAGGAATTTTTATTTTATTAAATTTTATTTATCTTGCTGAGTGGCCTAGGATGGCCTGTGAACCCCTTGCTTCAGCCTCCTGGGTAGCTCAGACTATAGGCATGAGCCAACATGGCCACTCATACCTCACTGTTCTCAGGAAGGCTTTTCAGATATTGGAAAGTTATGGCAGGTGCTAAGAGCAGAGACCTAATCCCTGAGGTCGTTTTTTTGTTGTTTTCTGTGCTTGTTTGTTTTAAAAACACTTTATTTAGCCGGGTGTAGTGGCACACATCTTTAATCCCAGCACTCAGGAGGCAGAGGCAGGTGGATCTTTGTGAGTTCAAGGCCAGCCTGGTCAACAGAGTGAGTTCCAGGAAAGGCTGGGACTACGGGGAGACCCTGTCTTGAAAAGACCAAAAAAAAAAAAAATAATATAATAAATAAATTTAAAAAAAAGGACAAGTGTTAGTCACTGCGTGGGTGCTGAAAACACACGGGGCTAGAGAGCTGGCTCAGCAGTTAAGAGCACTAGCTGCTCTTGCAGAGGACCTGGATTCAATTCCCAGCACCCACATGGCAGCTAGCAACTATCTGTTCCAAGGGATCCAACACCCTCTTCTGACTCCCACAGGCATTGCAGGACATGGGTGCTCCTATGCAGGCAATTCACTCATAAATGTAAAGTAAAAGTAATAAAGTGGTTTTTTGTTTGTTTTTTGTTTTTATCAGATCTCCTTATAGCCCCAGCTGTCCTGTACCTCACTCTGTAGACCAGGCTGGCCTTGAACTCACAAAGATCCGCCTGCCTCTGCCTCCCGAGTGCTAAGATTAAAGGCGTGTGCCACCACACCCGGCAATTTATTATTTTTTATGTGTATGACTGTACTGTCTGCATGTAGGTTGGTGCACCCATGTCGTGCAATGCCACAGAGGTCAGAAGAGGGTATCAGATTCCCCTGGAACTGGAGTTAAATACGGTTCTTAGCCACCATGTGGGTGCTGGGAATCAAACCCAGGTCCTCTGCAAGAGCAGTCAGCGCTCTTAATTGCTGAGCCATCTCTCCAGCCCCAACACCTGTCCTTCTTAACTCTAGTTCCAAATAGGTCTGATGCCCTCCTCTGGCTTCCAAGAACATCAGATAACCATGTGGCACAATTACATACATGCAGGCAAACATACACATAAAATTAAAAAAAATTAAGGATGTTTCATATGCTAAAAGAGCAAGAAGACAGGCACCCTTGAATATCTCAGGTCTGGTTATGCCTGAGGGCCTCCAGAACGTGTGGAAAAGTGTGTGCAGCTTGAACTTAGCATAGCTGAAGGTTACCTGGGAGCTCACTACACTCAGAGCTTCAATCACAAGGATGTGAACATTTTCTATCTACCTCTAGGATGGCTTCTCAAAAGATAGTAAAACTTGCCTCCCATCCCAGGAATGAAACCTGGGTAGAGTTTCCCCCCAGAGCCCATAAATGGTTTTGACCTGATCTCTGTCTGTCTGTCTGTCTGTGTGTCAAGGCAGTAGTCCTCTCATTCTTCATCAAGTATAGGCTTAGTCCCATCTGATCCACCACTACTTCTGGAAGTCAAATACCCACAAATGGTTAGCTCTGTCATGGGATATGTAGAATAAATTAAGTTTAGGGGGGAAAATCATAAAACAAGTCTCTGTGCCTAAAGACTGTGTACCTTGGCAGGGGGAATGTATGTGTTAGAACAAATTCTATCCAGCGAGACACAGAGCTCAATCAAAACCAGAGGAAACGATTCCTGTCATAGAAACAGACAGCTTCACAGCTGTTCTTGGGAGATGCAGAAACTGGCTCCAGTCTCACCTTGCATCAGCCAAAATTCTCCATGATAGCTGAGGAGAAAAAGGCCCCCAAGCCCCAAATAGGAGATGGACAGCCTAAGGTCCTGGCTTTGTGAGAGAGGGCTTTACATTTGGGACTCTTGGATGTATTCTAATGAAAGAAGAATTGTCAGCCACTGCGGAGAGGGTTTGTGGTGGGAACCTACCAAGCCATACAGTTCAGTTTTGGGTCTTAATGAGTACTTGGATTTCTCTAGAAATGTACATTTCTATGGCTGAGGCTGCTCTGCCTCTGGGTGGCCAAGTTTACATGGGCCACGGCAGACTCTGGCCAATTAGTCCACAAAGCCCAGCCATGTTGTCCACAGGAGAGTGTATGAAACACTTGCACACTTGTAGGAAACACTTGTATGAAGCCGCAGCAACAAAGCACCTCTTGCTCGTTCTTCTCAAAGCGGTTTATTCAGGCAGGCAGGTCTTGTCAGAACGGTTTATTCAGGCACATCTTTTCTCCTTCTCCAAGCCTCTCCCTCTAAGCCTCAGGTCTTTCCCTCTAAGCCTTCTCCCTTCTCCAAGCCTTCTCCTTCCTCAGGCAAGCAAGCTTCTCTCCTAAGACTAGAAAGGAGAGAGAGTCCCTCTATCTAGAAAGTCCCTCTATTTATCCACCTTCCCAGCCCAGGTTGCGTGGCCTTAGTCTATTGGTATCATCTGGTCTGATCTTGTATACAGGGTGCACCTGCACAGCTCAAACGGTGAGCGTGACTTTACTTTGAGGTAGGAGGGAATCAGGTGTTAGTCATAAGACTCAGGTGTTAGTCATAAGATTTTGCTAAAGTCTCGGGCGCTATCCTAGGACCCTCGCCACACCTGCTCTCCACAGGAGAGCAAGACTTCACAAGCAAGAGGGCCCCATCACTATCAAAAGAACACCGATGATTTGCTACTCTCTTAATTGAGGGTTTCTTTTTATTTTGTTGTTGTTCTTTTGGTGGTGGTTGGGGAGTAGCATGCTTGATTTTTATTGTTGGTTTGTTCTGAGATAAGTTAGTCCAGGCTGGCCTTGAACATGCTATGTAGCTGAGGATGGCAGTCAAGTCCCGATCCTTCAGCTGCTGCCTTGCAAGTGCTGGTATTACTGGAGTGTGCTACCATGCCTGGTTTACCAGCAAGGCTTTCTCAGGCTAGTGTTTTGTGTGTGGCAGGCTACCTCACAAGGCCTTTGGGATCTTTTTTAATCACTCTGGAGAAACCCACTAGAAACATTAGATTATGTTGCAAATTTTATGGACCTTCACTTCAGGCAGGAAAAAAAAAATCATAAACTCATCCCAAGGCTACTGAGGTGTACTGAGAACCTGTGCTGCATTCTTTCTGTAAGAATCATAATCAGAAATATTATCCTGAAGGACCGGATTCTCTTTGATACTTGTTCTTTTAAAATATTTTATTTATTATTTTTTTATTTTATGTGCATGAATGTATTGCTTGCATGGATCTAAGTGCACCTGTTCTAGTCTGTCTTCTATTGCTGTGACGAAACACTCTGACCAACACCAACTTGGGGAGGAAAGGGTTTATTCAGCTTACATCTCCTGGTTCATAGTTCATCACTCAGGGAGCATAAGGCAGGAACTCAGGGCAGGAACCTGGAGGCAGGAGCTGAAGCACAGGCCATGGAGGAATGCTGTCCACTGGCTTGCTCGCTCTGGCTCATGCCCAGCCTGCCTTCTTATACCATACATAACTACCTGCCCAGGTGGCACCACTCACTGTGGGCTGGGCCCTTCCACACTGCTCGACCATCAAGACAATACTCCACAGATGTGGCCACAGGCCAATCCAATGGAGTCAATTCCCCAGTTGAGGCTCCCTCAACCCAGGTGTGTCAAGTTGACACTAAAGCTATCCAGCACAGCACCCATGTTGCACAATGCCAGCTGCAGAGGTCAGAAGAAGGTATTGGATCCCCTGGAACTGGAGTTACGGGCAATTGTTAGCTGCTATGTGGGTGCTGGGAATCAAACCCGGGTTCTCTGTAAGAGCAGTCAGTGCTCTTAACTGCTGAGCTATCTCTCCAGCTCCAAAACTTGTTCTTAATGATCCAATTAGCACCATTCAATAACAAAATCTACAACTAGCTTTTATTCATTATATACGATGCAAGTTTATCATCTCCGGGGTACAACTGACCTTGCTGGTTAACTGCAGCCAGAAAGGGTGGTTGCAACTATTGCAAACCTAAAGTTATTACTTGTAGTGGACACCTGCTCAACTTAGAGCTGATTTTGTAAGTTAATTTGTAACTTAAGTAATAATCCCAGATGACAAGCTACCTTTTTTTTTTTTATTTAAAAAAAAATTTTTTTTTATTTATTATTGTATGTGTATGAATGTACTGTCTGCATGTAGGTCTGTGCACCCGTGTCGTACAATGCCGCGGAGGTCAGAAGAGGGTCTCGGATTCCCCTGGAACTGGAGTTCTCCTGGAATAGGAGTTACAGACGTTCTTAGCTGCCATGTGGGTGCTGGGGATCGAACCCGGGTCCTCTGCAAGAGCAGTCGGTGCTCCTAACCGCTAGGCCATCTCTCCAGCCCGACAAGCTACCTTTCTTTAAAAACTTTTTTTTTTTTTTTTGAGACAGGATCTCCTTGTAGCCACAGTTGGCCTGGAACTCACTAAATAGACCAGGCTGGCCTTGATCTCAAGAAATCTGCCTGCCTCTGCCTCCCAAGTGCTAGGATTAAAAGCCTGCATTACTACGTCCAGCTGTTAATTTTTAATTTATATGTATGGAGGTCAGAGAACAAGAACCTGGGAGAATCTATTTTCTCCTTCTATCATGTGGGTTCTGGGGATCAAGCTCAGGTTGTCAGGCTTATCAGCAAGAGCCTTTGCCCACTGAGTTATGTTACTGGCCCACTACTTCCTTTTTTTTTTTGGTCTTTTTGAGACAGGGTCTCCCTGTAGCCCCAGTTGTCCTGGAACTCACTCTGTAGACCAGGCTGGCCTTGAACTCAGAGATCCGCCTGCCTCTGCCTCCCAAGTGCTAGGATTAAAGGCGTGTGCCACCACACCCGGCTCCACTACTTCCTTTAATTACTACCATAAATAATCTCCAAGGATTCCTCAGGAACCAGACTCAAAGCTAGGTAGTCTGTTGAGGGTTTTCCTTCCTGGTCAACATGACTAAATGCTTTACACACTCTACATTTTTCTTTGCACTGTTACTGTGTGTCATGTGTGTGCCACGGTGCACATATGGAGGTCAGAAGACAACGTTGTGGAGTCGATTCTCTCCTTCCACCTTTATGTGCTCTGAGAATTTAGTTCATGTCACCAGGCTTGCATGGCAAGTGCCTTAACCCACGAAAGCCACCTCACGGGCCCTAAACTCAACATTGTGTTCAGTCTATGTCATGTCCAGTAGCACTGGGGAACTTGGAAGCACGCGGTGGAGCACAACCACTCAATCCATGCCTGGGAAGTAAAGGGGGAGAAAGGAAGGACCAGGGTCCCACACTCTTCTTTAAGGGCACAGAGAAGGAGAGTTTATTTACCAAGAAAATTTCACTCAGGAGATGTACAAAGTTATTACAAGAAATAAGCTCTGACCCACTTTCCCATCCCATCAGTTTTTTGTTTTGTCTTTTTGAGACAGGTCTTCCCTGTAGCCCCGGCTATCCTGGAACTTACTCTGTAGACCAGGCTGGCCTTGAACTCACAAAGATACTCCTGCCTCTGCCTCCCGAGTGCTAGGATTAAAGGCGTGCACCACCATGCCTGGCTAATCCCATCATAGTTGTTTTTTTATTTTATTTTATATATATATATATTTTTTTATCAAATCTAGACCTGTGTTCCCCCATCCCCCCACCCCACCAGAGTTCATGTATTCTGCCAAACATGCTTTTCATCTCTTTCTCAGTCTTTCTCAGTATTCTCCATGTGGAAGTTGACTGTTTTGAGCAGAACTTCACTGTTTCAGTCAGTTCTTTGATGCAGTCCTTTCTGTTGGTGTTGTTGTTGTTGTTTCCAATATGCATCACTCCCAACTGCTTTGGACACATACACAAGAAATACTTACAACTAGATAATTGGCACTAGCATCCACAGATGAGGGATACCATTCGTTGTTTGTTTTTCTGGGATTATATTACTTCACTCAGCATGATGTCCTCTAGCTCCAGCCATTTTCCTGCAAAGCTCGTGAGGTCGTCTTTCTTTACTGCTGCATAGAACTCCATTGTGTAGATGTACCACATTTTCTCTATCCACTCATCAGTTGAAGGGCATTTGGGTTGGTTCCAGCTCCTTGCTATTGAAGAAGAGAGATGAAATAAACATGGCCGTGCACGTATCTCTGTGGTGGGGTGAGTCTTGAGGGTACATGCCCAGGAGTGGTATGGCTGGGTCGGGTGGCAAGTTCATTCCAAGTCTTCCAAGGGTTCTCCACACTGCTTTCCATAGTGGCTGTACGAGTTTACATTCCCACCAGCAGTGGATGAGTGTTCCCCTTTCCCCACAACCTCTCCAGCACTTGGTATCATTTGTTTTCTTGATCCTAGCCAGTCTTATTGGAGTAAGATGATATCTTAAAGTGGTTTTCATTTGCATTTCCTTAATGATTAGTGATGTTGAACAGTTCTTGAGGTGTTTCTCAGACATCTCTAATTCCTCACTTGTGAAGTCTCTGTTCAGTTCTTTGCTCCATCTATTGAGTGGGTCATTTGTTTTCTTTTTTCTTTGTTTTTTGAGTAGTTTATATATTCTGGAAATCAATGCTTTGTCAGATGTATCTGCAGTGAAGGTTTCCTCCCACTCTGTGGGATTTCTCTTCACTTCCTTGATTGTTTCTTTTGATGTACAGAAGCTTTTGAGTTTGATGAGGTCCCATTTGTCAATTGTCGACCTTAATTCTTGTGCAGCTGCTGTCTGATTTAGGAAGTCTTTTCCTACGCCTATGTCTTGTAGTCTGCTGCCAACTTTTTCTTCTATCACCTTCAGAGTTTGGGGTTTCACGTTGAGGTCTTTAATCCATCTGGAGTTGACTTTTGTACAGGGCGAGAGGTAGGGGTTTAATTTCATTCTTCTACAAGTGGTGATCCAGTTTTGCCAACACCACTTGCTGAAGATGCTGTCTTTTCTCCATTGTGGTTTCTTGGCCCCCTTGTCAAATATGAGATGGCTGAAATTGTATGTGCTCAGATTTGGATCTTTGGTTTTGTTCCATTGGTCAACAGGTCTGTTTTTGTGCCAGTACCAGGCTGTTTTTATGACTATAGCCCTGTAGTATAGTTTGAAGTCTGGTATAGAGATCCCCCCTGTGTAGCTCTTTTCGCTCAGGGTTGTTTTGGCTATTCGGGGTCTTTTCTTTTTCCAAATGAATTTAAGGACTGTTTTCTCCAAGCCTGTGAAGAAACTCTTGGGGATTTTGATTGGGATTGTATTAAATCTATACAAGAGTTTTGGTAGAATGGACATTTTTACAATGTTAATTTTCCCAATCCATGAGCATGGGAGGTTTTTCCATCTTCTGATGTCTTCTTCAATTTCTTTCTTTAAAGGTTTAAAAATTTTGTTGTAGAGATCTTTGGTGTCTTTAGTTAGGTTTGTTCCTAGGTATTTTGTTGTTTTTGAGGCTATTGTGAGTGGGAAGGTTTCTTTGAATTCTTTCTCCCATTGCTTGTTCTTGGTGTAAAGAAAGGCTTCATCATAGTTTTAAGGTGAAGTCTTCTCTGTCTGACCATCAAAGCATATTTAACAGAACCTCTCAGATGTGCAAATCTACATGCACTAATCATAAATGCTATTTGGAAGTGGGATAAAGACTCTCCCTAAATACACCAAAGGACTTGAGAGCAGAAATTCTGGGCAGATTCCTACTGAGGTCACTTGGCGGCGAGGGCGATGTTTGGTCTGGGTTTTCTCCTAGTTTTAGTTGCTTGTAAGAGCTCCTAAATGTCACAATGTGCAAAGTTAACTTCCCCGAGATGTTTATCCAAAAGAAAAATTCGTTCCTTGCAACACTTAGTCAGAAGGGGATTAAAACTAGATGTTGTAGGAAGAGGAAAGGGAAATTCAAATCACCGAAGTCCAAAACAACAGCTGCACAGAGGGCCACCACTGACTGCTCTGCTTAGTCACAATCCGTTTCACATCCCTGGATCAATCTGCTCTGGCCATGCCAGTCAGATTGTTCAAAGTAACCAAACAGACCATCACAACTTGAGCCAGACAGCTTTGTTCTACCTGAAGCACCTGCCGCACCCTCTCCCACTGCCCTCCAGGATGGTCTGCCATCCAGCCTGGTGCCTTTCTTGCCAGTTACTAAGTGAATACACAGAGTGCAGGGTCACAGGCCATCCCAGGGTTTATTTCAAGTTTCTTCTGGTCACCAATCAGCCTGAGAGGCAGAACCTTGTTTAAAGTAGCTCCAGCTGGCCTCAAACTCACTTTTTAAATTTTACAAAATTGTTTTTGAAATTTCATACAAAAATTACAAGATCAAAAGTCCAAAGCAAGCCAGGCGTGGTGGCGCACACCTTTAATCCTAGCACTTGGGAGGCAGAGGCAGAGGCAGGCGGATCTTTGTGAGTTCAAGGCCAGCCTGGTCTACAGAGTGAGTTCCAGGACAGGTGGGGCTACAGGGAGACCCTCTCTCAAAAACACCAAAAAAAAAAAAAGAGTTACTTTAGAGATGAATTTGCACAAGATTGAATTCCTCCAAGCGGCCGCTCCTCATCCCTACAGATGCTTAGCAGGGAGGCCGGCCTGTCTACCAGATGCAGCCATTCCTCTGCTCATTCCTTTTGTGCAGTTAGTTACCCTGACTTCCTCCTTTAAGGCTGAGGTCATATCCCATGCTGTTCCTAGAACTAGGGGACACAGATCCATCTAATGTATTTTGCTTACTGCTTTTAAATTCAATTGAATTTGTAACTTCCTTAGAAGGAAAACAGTTTAAGACGTTCTGTGAGCCTGCAAGGTGGCTTGGATAAGTAAAGGAGCTTGCCCTGCAAGCCTGGATGACTTGAGTTTGATCCCAGAACTAGTTGAATGTGGGAGAGAGATATAAAACCCACAGAGTTGTCCTATGACCCCCCACACATATGTTGTAGCACACACATGTTCCCTCCCCAAATAATAAAAGTTTTTTTTTTAATTTTTTAAATTTATGTATTTCTGTGTATCGTGTACTGTCTGCAGGCAAGTCTGTGGCACCCGTGTCTTGGCAAGGCGGCGGAGGTCAGAAGAGGGTGTCGGATCCCCTGGAACTGGAGTTCTCTGGCCGGAAATGGGAGTTTCAGCAACACGGTCTCAGCAGTCCACCCAGTGGGTGACTAGAGGATCGAACCCGGGTCCTCCGTAGGCGGTGTGGCGCTTTAACCGCTAGGCCACCTCCAGCCCCAAAGTTTTTTTATTTTTATTTCTGTTCACTCCAACAGCTTTGTTTTATTTTGGGACAGGGTCTACTACAGCGCCCGCCTGGAATCTAACTCTCGCTATGTAAGGCAGCAGCCACACATGGGGACACCAACTTAAAAATGTAGTTTTATTTTATGGTGTGGTGTGTGTGTGTGTGTGTGTGTGTGGTGTGGTGTGGTGTGTGTATGTATATGGGGTGGCATTGCGTGTCATGGTGTAACTGTGGAGCTCAGAGGACAACTTGTAGAGCTGGTTCCCTTTTTTTCCACCATGCAGGTCCTAGGATTAAATGGCTGTCAGCCTTGGTGACCTTCACCCACTGGACTATCCTGCTGGCCCCACTTCCAACCTTTTTTGGGGGTAGCTTTCAGACCTGCACAGTGAATGCTCACGATACACCCCTCAGTTAGATTTACCAGCTGTAAGTTCTCAGATGCCGCTACTACTGGTAGCCTGGGAACAAGTTCTGCAAACCTGTGGGTAGAGTGTTTTCCCTGAAGTCTTTGAAAAGTAATCATATACATTATGATATTTCATTCCTAAACATTTCAGCACACCCTCAGAACAAGGGAGACCAGTGTCCTTATGGTAGCCAAGAACTCTAACCTGTTGCATGAAAATGTACATCAGTTAGCCCACAGAATTTTCCACATTCTGAGGTTTATCCATTTGTTCCTTGAGATTAGACTGGGTCAGATGCTTTGGTCAAGAAGATTATGGAGAGGCCCATTATGTGGGTACACCTCTAATCCAGCACTCGGGAGGCTGAAGCAAAATTGTGAGCTCCGGACCAGCTTGAGGCCACATAATGAGACCTTGCACCTAAAAAAAAAAAAACAACAATCTGCCCCCCCAACACACCCTGATATACACCACACACCATACACCAATAACAAACACATAGACACGTGCACGGCAAGGTGATGTTGTGTATTCTTGTTGTGTCTACTGTTGTATGCCTGGTTGGAAATACGTGGCTGAGGTGATGATGTCTGTGAGCAGTCGCAAGCAGCAGGTGGTTTGACGCTCTAGGACACCTGAGAGTCCCCTTCTCCACACTGTCGCCAGTGGGCTTCAGCCACACGGATCACCGAAGATCCTTTTGATCTGTTCTTACGCTGGTCATTGCCGAAGTGCTGATCTTCCCATTCAACTCTTCGAATCGCTCGCTTGCTTCTTTCACTAAGACCGTAAGAAGAGTCCTTCTTGATCTTTCCCTTTCTATACTTTGAACTCTGGATCTTCTTAAAAAAATTCATTTGCTATAGTTCCATTAATTTCATCATTTTGTTGCTGTAAGTATCTCAAATATGGTCAGAGTGAGTCTTTCAAGGTGGTCCTTGAGTCTTCTAACTTTTCTCAGTGGTCTTCAGTCACTTCCTTCACTTTTCTGACCTATCTAGAGATGTGCTTGTCCTCTGCCCAGCCCTAGCTTCAGCTCTACCACCGTGAAAACCTGCTTCTTTCAGTGAATGGACAGTCTAGAAATCAGGAATTCTGCATGGAGTGTTCATTGCTAAGTATGTCACTGCTTCCAGACACTTACCATAGAAAGTGAAAGCGGGGCTGGAGAGATGAACCTAGCAGTTAAGAGCAACCGACGCTCTTTGCAGAGGACACCAGGGTTCGATCCCCAGCAACCCACAATGGCAGCTAAGAACCGTCGTGAACTCCAATTCCAGGAGAACTCCAGTTCCAGGGGAATCTAGACCCCTCTTCTGACCCCGGCATTGCACGACACGGGTGCACAGACCTGCATGCAGACAGTACATTCATACACATACAAAAAAAAGTTAAAAAAAAAAAAAGTGAGATGCCTTAACCACTAGGCGTGGTGGGCGCACACCTTTATCCTAGCACTTGGAGGCAGAGGGCACGCAATCTCTGTAGTTTGAGCCCAGCCTGGTCTACAGAGTGACTTCCAGGACAGCCAGAGCTACAGGGAGACCTGGCTCCAAAAGACCAAAAAAAAAAAAAGTGAGAAGAAACTTGAACAGTTCCTCCCGAGACCTTCAGTTCAGAGCCAGCATCACAATGTTCTTTTACTCCTTCTTATTTGTTTTGTTTTTCCTTCTTTTTTTTTAATTTTTTATTTATTTATTTTTGTATGTGTTTATGAATGTACTGTCTGCTTTTAGTTTTGTGCACCCCAGTGTGCCATGCCGCGAGGTTCAGAAGAGGTGTCGGATTCCCCTGGAACTGGAGTTTCATCCTGGAATTGGAGTTTCAGACGGTTCTTAGCCGCCATGTGGGTGCTGGGGATCAAACCCGGATCCTCTGTAAGAGTGGTCGGCACTCTTAACCGCTAGGCCATCTCTCCAGCCCATTTGTTTCCTTCTTGTCCCACAGTGACAACCTTGTACCACCAAAATCCTGGCCAATAGTAAACCAACCAAGTACAGCATGAGATTCCTTTTAGTTCTTTGTGTTCTTCATCTAAAACCAAAAACAAGAGTCAGAACTGTATCCCAAAGACTTCCAGTTCTACATGGTTAAATCATTATTTTCATACAGTTAGGTTCATATGATGCTGCCCTTACTCAGCTTTAGGACTTGCTTTCCCCCCTTATGCTTTGGACACTTTTTTTTTTNATTGTCTTTTAAGACATAGTCTCCCTGTAGCGCCCAGCATCGTCTGAACTCACTCTGTAGACCAGGTGGCCTTGAACTCACAAAATCGCCTCTCTGCCTCTGCCTCCCAAGTGCTAGGATTAAAATGGGCCGTGCCACCATGCTGGACTGGAGAAACACTTCTAACCACGCCCCAGAGAGATTCTCAAATTGAGAACACCATCAACTGGGACACAGAAAAACCCACAAATACAACAAAAGATGGACAAAATAGCCATGCATCTCATTCAGAACAATAACCTCCAGTAAAGTCATTTATTCAACACTGAGGATAAACGCCTACTATTACACAGAAACAACATGTAGACCATCAACACTATCCTGTAATAATTGAAGTGGTCAAACATATAGAAATAAAGAATAATAAATTAAATTAGCATTTTCTGGGGATACTTAATTACAGGAGGAGACCATACAGACACACAAAAACCATCCTATTATGAGTAAAAAAAAAAGAAAGTGTATTCTCTGGTATAGGGTGGAATGTTTGGTAGATATCTGTGAGGTCTATTTGGTATATCATATCATTCAGTTCAGATGTCTCTCTGTTTACTCTTTGTCTGGCTTATCTGTCCAAAGGACTTAGTAGGGTATTAAAGACCCCTACTATTAGTGTGCTGGGATTGATCTGTGCCTTGAGGTCCTGGAGAATTGACTTTATAAAGTTTGGTGCACCAGAGTTTGGTGCATATATATTCATGATTATGAAATTTTCATGGTGAATTGTTCCTTTGATAAAAATGTAAGTCTATTTTATCTGATATTAAAATAGCAACACCTGCTTTCTTTTTGGTACCATTTGCTTGTAATATTTTTTCCCATCCTTTCACTTTAAGGTGGTGCCTAACCTTGAAGGTAAGATGCATTTCTTGTAGACAGCATATAGATGGGTTCTGTTTCCTAATCCAATCTCCCAGTCTATGTCTTTTGATTGGGGAGTTTAGTCCATTAATATTTAAGGTTATAACTAATAGATGTGTGTTGCTTCTTTTCACCTTATTATCCATTTGTGTTTTTGGTCTAGGTTTCTACTTCTGCAGTTATTCTTTTATTAATTTATCTTTCTAGGTGTCTGGGGGTAGTTGCTCGTTTCTTCTGTCCTTTGAATTGCTTCAAGTATTCTCTGAAGGTTTTGATTTCTGGACATGTATTCTTTCTTTTTTTTATTTATTATTATTTATCTTTGTATGTGTATGAATGTACTGTCTGCATGCAGGTCTGTGCACCCGTGTCGTGCAATGCCGCGGAGGTCAGAAGAGGGTCTCAGATTCCCCTGGAACTGGAGTTCTCCTGGAATTGGAGTTACAGACGGTTCTTAGCTGCCATGTGGGTGCTGGGGATCGAACCTGGGTCCTCTGCAAGAGCGTCGGTGCTCTTAACTGCTAGGTCATCTCTCCAGCCCCGCTTTCACTTTCTATGGTAAGTGTCTGGAAGCAGTGACATACTTAGCAATGAACACTCCATGCAGAATTCCTGATTTCTAGACTGTCCATTCACTGAAAGAAGCAGGTTTTCACGGTGGTAGAGCTGAAGCTAGGGCTGGGCAGAGGACAAGCACATCTCTAGATAGGTCAGAAAAGTGAAGGAAGTGACTGAAGACCACTGAGAAAAGTTAGAAGACTCAAGGACCACCTTGAAAGACTCACTCTGACCATATTTGAGATACTTACAGCAACAAAATGATTGAAATTAATGGACTATAGCAAATGAATTTTTTAAAGATCCAGGAGTTCAAAGTGATAGAAAGGGAAAGAGCACGAAGGACTCTTCTTACGGTCTTAGTGAAAGAACGCAAGCGAGCGATGCGAAGAGTGAATGGGAAGATCAGCATTCGGCAATGACCAGCGTAAGAACAGATCAAAAGGATCTTCGGTGATCAGTGTGTGCTGAAGCCACTGGCGACAAGTGCTGGAGAAGGGAACTCTCAGGTGGTCCTAGAGCGTCAAACCACCTGCTGCTTGCGACTGCTCACAGACATCATCACCTCAGCCACGTATTTCAACCAGGCATCACCAACAGTAAGACACAACAAGAAATACACAACATCACCTCTGCAGTGCAATGTGTATATGTGTATATGTGTGTATGTGTGTGTGGGTGTATATAAGGGTGTGTTGGGGGGGCAGATTGTTGTTTTTGTTTTTAGGGCAAGGTCTCATTATGTGGCTCAAGCTGGTCAGGAGCTCACAATTTTGCTTCAGCCTCCCGAGTGCTGGATTAGAGGTGTACACTACCATAATGGGCCTCTCCATAATCTTCTTGACCAAAGCATCTGACCCAGTCTAATCTCAAAGGAACAAATGGATAAACCTCAGAATGTGGAAAATTCTGTGGGCTAACTGATGTACATTCTTCATGCAACAGTGTTAGAGTTCTTGGCTACCATAAGGACACTGGTCTCCCTTGTTCTGAGGGTGTGCTGAAATGTTTAGGAATGAAATATCATAATGTATATGATTACTTTTCAAAGACTTCAGGGAAAACACTCTACCCACAGGTTTGCAGAACTTGTTCCCAGGCTACCAGTAGTAGCGGCATCTGAGAACTTACAGCTGGTAAATCTAACTGAGGGGTGTATCGTGAGCATTCACTGTGCAGGTCTGAAAGCTACCCCCAAAAAAGGTTGGAAGTGGGGCCAGCAGGATAGTCCAGTGGGTGAAGGTCACCAAGGCTGACAGCCATTTAATCCTAGGACCTGCATGGTGGAAAAAGGGAACCAGCTCTACAAGTTGTCCTCTGAGCTCCACAGTTACACCATGACACGCATGCACCCCCATATACATCACACACACACACACACACACACACACACACACACACACACACACACAAACAATAAATAAAACTACATTTTTAAGTTGGATGTCCCAAGTGTGTGCTGCTGCATTACATAGCGAGAGTGAGTTCCAGGCTAGCTGGAGCTGTAGGTAGACCCTGTCCCAAAAAATAAAAACAAAGCTGTTGGGAGTGAACAGAATAAAATTAAAAAAAAAAAACTTTGGGGCTGGAGAGATGGCCTAGCGGTTAAGAGCGCCAACCGCTCTTACGGAGGACCCGGGTTCGATCCTCAGTACCCACATGGCGGCTGAGAACCGTCTGAAACTCCAATTCCAGGAGAACTCCAGTTCCAGGGGAATCCGACACCCTCTTCTGACCTCCGCAGCATTGCAAGACACGGGTGCACAGACTTGCATGCAGACAGTACACTGATACACAGAAATACATAAAATTTAAAAAATTAAAAAAAAACTTTTATTATTTGGGGAGGGAACATGTGTGTGCTACAACATATGTGTGGGGGGTCATAGGACAACTCTGTGGAGTATATTCTCTCCTCCCACATTCACATAGGTTCTGGGATCAAACTCAAGTCATCAGGCTTGCAGGGCAAGCTCCTTTACTCACCAAGCCACCTTGCAGGCTCACAGAACGTCTTAAACTGTTTTCCTTCTAAGGAAGTTACAAATTCAATTGAATTTAAAAGCAGTAAGCAAAATACATTAGATGGATCTGTGTCCCCTAGTTCTAGGAACAGCATGGGATATGACCTCAGCCTTAAAGGAGGAAGTCAGGGTAACTAACTGCACAAAAGGAATGAGCAGAGGAATGGCTGCATCTGGTAGACAGGCCGGCCTCCCTGCTAAGCATCTGTTAGGGATGAGGAGGCAGCTTTGGAGGAATTCATCTTGCAATTCACTCCTCTCCAGATAACTCTGCTCCAATATCTCAGAAGACGTTTGGCCACACTTCCACCAGAGAGCATTTTCGAGTGAATTACAAAAGTAGCCACAACTACTCCAACCTCTCACTCGGAGGCCATCTAATTAACAGTGCATCTAAGCAATGTGGTCGGCATGAACAGAGCAAGGACCAGGATGCACAGATGCCAACCTGCCATGCAATGTCCTGAGCACATACAGGACACAGATGTTCAGTCTGCCTGCTGCCCTGGGAAGGGCTACATGCCCCAAAGCCTTCTCATCACATTCAATGCTGGGGAAAAGATAAAGGACCTAAAAATAAAGGAGCTGATTCTGGGATTTTACCTCTGGCCTGTGCCTTTTTCAAATGCAAGATTCCCAAGTCTCAGAGTTAGTGCCAAACTTCGGCTTATAGAACTGTGCAACAGGGTTAAACAGATCAGCTTGCCCATTATTTACTGAACAGGTAAGAAAAGCAAGGTAGCTGAAGTCCTACCTTCCCAAATGTCATTCATGCTCTATGTCCCATGTTCCCTTACAATGTATAGCATTTGCTTACGTTCTTCTGAATTAGAGAGTAGTGTTTTTTTTTTTTCTGAGCAAATGAAATCACCAGTATTCTAGGCTGGCTGTCTCTAGGCAGGGAGTCACTTATCTTCAATAAAGCAACCCTATTCTGTTCATCTATGAAAGACCTTGGGACCGTCTCTCCAAGTTAACAACGTACATACTCTCTGGCCTACTAATTCCAACTCTAGAAAGCTATTCTACAGATACACATGCGTGACCATGCAAGAATACTTTTTGTAGCATTATTTGAAATCTCACAAGTGTAAAGAAGAGGTGAAGCATCCACTGATAAGTAGATTATACTACATCCGTCCAATGAAACACAATGTGTTGCAAGGATTGAAAGAGAATCCTGTGCACTGACAAAGATCAGCAAGATATGTTAATATCTTAAAGATTTATATTTATTTATTTATTTATTTTTGTCTTTTCGAGACAGGGTTTCCTGGTAGCCCCAGCTAGCCTGGAACTCTCTCTGTGGACCAGGCTGGCCTTGAACTCACAAAGATCCGCCTGCCTCTGCCTCCCAAGTGCTAGGATTAAAGGTGTGCACCACCACGCCCATCGAGATTTATTTTATTTTTAATGATGTTTGTGTAGGCGTGTGCATTTGAATGCTGGTGCCAAGGAGGCCAGAGGCACTGGATCTCCCCGGTTAGAGTTAAAGGCAGTTGTGTGTGATCTGTCTGACATGAGTGCTAGGAATAGAACTTGGATCCTCTGCAACAGCAGTGCTTGCTCTTAACTGCTGAGCCATCTCTCCAATCCCATATTAATATTTTTTAACATCAAGTATGTCTTTATAAATAGAATAGACATTACCTACATATTACATGTTTATAAATGCTTAGAGAAGGATATATCAGAAGGATGCGTAAGAAACTTGAGGATCGGAGGAATTAAACCTTGTTATTCCTTTAGCAGTTTCAATTTCTAACCATGTGCCTGAGTTCTGCTTTTATAATCAAAGCAAAAGGGGGTGGGTAGGGGGAGGGCCTCTTCTTTAGGAAAAGTCTGGGCAGTCTGAAACTGCTCCATTTCAGCCCCGGCCCTATCAAGTGGACCTTTTTTCACGGAATCAGCAGTTAGATGGCTAGATGTGAATTAATCCAGTATGCTATCTCAAAATACACGTTCTTAGTAAAACAAATGATTTGAGTATGGGTCAGGGCAAGGCCAATATTCAAATACTGCTTTGCTGTGAACTCTTGGCTGGAACCAGCCTCAGGCTGCAATCAGAACACTGGGGTGGAAACATTTCACAGGAAAGAAAACCAATGCCAGCCTGCTCAGCACGTTCTCTGGGTGCTTCAGGGAATTCTTTCCAGGCCCTTACGGCTATCCTCAGTTATTGAAGTAAACTCTCCCTTCATCTGTCAGCAAACCTACATAGCTAAGTAACAGCAAGGGTCGCCGGGCATGGTGGCGCACGCCTTTAATCCTAGCACTTGGGAGGCAGAGGCAGGCGGATCTTTGTGAGTTCAAGGCCAGCCTGGTCTACAGAGTGAGTTCCAGGACAGCTGGGGCTACAGAGAGACCCTGTCTCGAAAAGACCAAAAAAAAAAAAACAAAACAAAACAAAAAAACAGCAAGGGTCTTCTCCCTTACTGTAGCAAGTTGGTCTTCTAAATAATCTCAAATTTGTGGTTCCTAAGAGTTAGATACAGCTTAACTACTTGGGAGACAGGAAAGTCTGAACAAGTGTCTTAGCATTCAATTAATTGGGCAGAACCTATTAAGATGTTAAGTAAACGGGCTAGGGAAATGGCTTAGCTAGTAAGTGTAAGGACTTGAGTTTGGATTCCCAGCACTCATCAATAACTATGTAAACAAACGAACGAACAAACAAACAAAAATACAAACAAGGTGGACACTGATGTTCTCCCCCACAGCTAGACCCTGCATACTACAATACCAGCATGCCAAGCAAGTTGTACCCACTGCTGCAATAATGGCCTGACAGTTCTGACAGTTCTGAAGGTAAACAACGGGGGGGGGGGGCTATTGGTGTTGTTTGTTTCAATACATGGTCATGTCAAACTACCTTATGTTTATACCCATAAATCTGTGCTGCTTTTAACCTTGGTAAGAGAAGAGTCTTTCTGCAGGGGGTAGAAGTTAACACAGAGACTCATAACTGGCCAAGTGCTGGGAATAAGTGACTGAGTCCTCAGCTGAAAATGAATCATCCATATCAACCTCCCCCCATCTAAATCTCAGTGACAACTTGGGAGAGGGGACAGAAAGAATGTAAGAGCCAGGTGACGGGGAGAACAGCTGTGGAATGCAGTCTTCGGGACCTAACACGGCTGATAGACTCATGGTAGCTGTGGCTGCTGCACAGGATCAAGCACGGATAGGGAGGGCTCCAGTCAGGCCTGAGGAGCTCCTGGCAGTTGAGAGCTGCAGAGGGAGGAAGAGTCACATTTCTCTGAGGATTTAGGGGGTTGGTAGGCTGCCCCTGCTACAGCGAGTGGCCCCAGACCCATTCACACACAGTGGATGCTAACTGGACTCAAGGAACTGTTAATAACAATGATTAAAAAAGAGGACATGAGCCAGGCATGGTGGCGCACACCTTTAATCCTAGCACTTGGGAGGCAGAGGCAGGTGGATCTTTGTGAGTTCAAGGCCAGCCCAGTCTACAGAGCAAGTTCCAGGACAGCTGGGGCCACAGGGAGACCCTGTCTCGAAAAGACCAAAAAAAAAGACGTAAAGTTGGGAGGAGATGGGTTGGTGGGTCCTAGCAGTAGGTGGAGGGAACTAAGGGGAGATAAGATCAAAATACATTGTCCACATGTACGAAATTAAAAAAAAATTATCACTGGGCTGGAGAGATGGCTCAATGGTTAAGAGTACAGGCTGCTCGTGCAGAGGACCGGGGTTTCATTCCCAGCACCCACAAGGCAGCTAACAACCATCTGTAACTCCAGTTCCAGGATTCTGACACCGTCTCCTGACCTCCACAGGTACTACATAACACTGGCATGCTTACATACATGCAGGAAATACACATACACATAAAAAATAATTATAAAATATTTTTATGTTTTTTATGTTATTTATTTATTTATTTATTTGTATGAATGTACTGTCTGCATGTAGGTCTGTGCACCCATGTCATTCAATGCCGCAGAGGTCAGAAGAGGGTCTCGGATTCCCCTGGAACTGGAGTTCTCCTGGAATTGGAGTTTCAGACAGTTCTCAGCCGCCATGTGGGTGCTGGGGATCGAACCCGGGTCCTCTGCAAGAGCAGTCAGCGCCCTTAACCGCTAGGCCATCTCTCCAGCCCGATAAAATATTTTAAAGATACTATTATTTATTATTTTTATTTTATATGTATGATGTCCATATATGTATGGACTTGCCTGCATGCAAGTCCACCTGTGTGTCGTGAAAGGCCCGCGGAGATCGGAAGAGGGCATTGGATCCCCTGGAAGTGGAGTTGTAAAGAGTTGTTAGCTGCCATGTGGGTGCTGAGAATCAAACCTGGGTCCTCTAAAAAAGCAGTCGAGTGCTCCAACCACTGAGCCATCTCTCTAGTCCCACATGTATGAAAATTTTCCAAAGATTAAATTACAATTTTATTTATTTATTTATTTATTTATTTACTTACTTACTTATTGGTCTTTTCGAGACAGGGTCTCCTTGTAGCCCCAGCTGTCCTGGAACTCACTCTGTAGACCAGGCTGGCCTTGAACTCACAAAGGTCCGCCTGCCTCTGCCTCCCAAGTGCTAGGATTAAAGGCGTGCGCCACCACGCCCGGCTACAACATTATTTAAAAAATAAGGTGGAAAGTGATCAAGGAAGACACCTGATGTTGACCTCTGGCCTACACACACACACACACACACACACACACACACACACACGCACACACACACACACGCGCACACACACACACACACACAGTGTAAGTGAATCTGGATATGGTAGTTCAGGCTTGGGCTTTGAGCATTCAGGAAATGAAGGTGGTAGGATTATGAATTCAAGGCCAGCCTGGGCTACGTAACAAGACCCTGTTGTAACAAAACAAAATAAAAAGGTATGAGTGAATGTCCTACTTGGACACTACTGTCCTGCCAAGTTCTGGGAACCTGGCCCGTTCTGAAGGGCACAGTGAGGACATGCATTATGCTGCACCCAGGGCTTGGGGCCTCTTGGTGGGACTCTAGAAACCATTTCCTCTGTAGCTGTACCAATGAGCTCTGTCCTCCACCTGAATCACCCTGCCCTGTTCCACACAACTTGTCCTTCTTCCTCAAGACTTAGTGCAAATCTGAGCTCATCCTGTCCATATCTTCAAACTCTCATCACGGCAGCAAAGGGAGGCCAGTGACTAGAGTCCTCGCCCTCCTGAGAACAGGCGGGGCTGCAGCCCGGAGTGGCAGGCAGCGCAGGCAGCGCAGGCTGGCTCACAGTCCAGCCCTCTGGTAGGAGGCTTCCAGGGCAGGGAGGAGGCTCAACACTCAATGCTTTAAGCCTCTGCTCCTCCGCTGGGGTAACTTCGCTTCCCAGGGAACATTTGTTAACATCTAGGAACATTTTTGGTTGTCACAACTGGAGACAAAGGCCTGTAGTAGATACGAGCCAGCCCACTATGGGAATGAAAAAGCAGAGAAAGAACACGGCAGGAAGATGCTTCCTTTTATGTCAGACATCACCTTGACCAGTACAAGGCACAGAACACACAGGTCCGAGTTGCTGCTTCACAGGCCAGAGGTGGAGGGTCCTGCCAAGGCCACTTCAGTCTTCCCAGAAGCAAGGCATCGGCCAAATCTGGCCTCCTCAAAGACGAATGTCTGCATTTGGAAAGTGCCGTCCAAGCAGCCCCTTCTCTCTCATCTCTCTCCCCATTTCATCGCGTCAACTCCCCGGCACACATCTGCTTCTCTTTAAAGGGAAGATGGTTATGAGGCACACGGAGTTACATCAAAGGCCAGAACGCCTTGCAGAGGCCACCAGAACAGACGCTGGAGGCTGCTCCGGTGGCTCCTTACACTGACCCAGGAGGGACTCACAGGCACCAGCTCACGCTCTGTGATCAGGGAGCTCTGGGCAAGTGACGTACGGGCCCAGGGGGCTGCCCAACACAGCTATTCTCTGACAAGGGTCACAAACCCACAGTGATTATAGGGTGCTGGGAGGCTCTCATGTACCCAAGCTGCCAACAGGACATGTGCTCAAGGCACTCTGGCAAAATCCCTTGTCCTTGTTTACATTCACATATTTTATTCTCTATAGACTATTTCTGCATTATTTGAACTTCATGCTTTAGAATGATGCTGTAGTCTGTAAGGATAATTAGTATGGGGGCGAGAGAGATGGCTCAGTGGTTAAGAGCACTGACTGCTCTTACACAGGACCCAGGTTCGATTCCCAGCACCCACATAGTGGCTAAGAACTGTCTTTAACTCCAGTTCCAGGGGAATCCGACACCCTTTTCTGACCTCCGAGGCATTGCACGACACGAGTGCACCAACCTACATGCGGACGGTATACTCTCATACACATAAAAAATAAAAATAAACAAATAAATAAAAATAAAAAAAGAATAATTAGTATATAGAAGTTTCAGCAGAAACATTCTACCCACTAAGAAAGACTTGTTCAGATAGTATCTGCTCTGTAAATTACCTGGAAAAATGAGTAAAAAGGAAAATAAAGTATGTTAAGCATGTGGAATCACACGACGTCTCCCTGTAGCCCCAGCTGGCCTGGAACTTGCTACATAGACCAGGTGGGCCTTGAACTCAGAGATCTACCTGTCTCTGCCTCCCAAGTGCTGAGACCAAAGGCCTGCACCACCAAGCCTGGCTTACACACTGTTTTCTCTATCTTCTACTCTTTTGCATTCCACAACGAACTGCTAAGCCCTGCCAATTCTCCCTCCAAGTGTCTCTGGAAACAGATCCTTCACCTTTGCTTTGATCTCAGCCTTGAACTGGCAAGCTGCTGTTCCAGAGCATCTCACCGATGTCCCTGGGATGAGGCCATCCAGAAGGAGGGCAGCAGCTTGACGCATGCTTTAAGCCACTGGTCCTCAGCTTGGGGTGATTTTGCTTCCCAGGGACAGTTGGCAATGTCTGGGGTCATTTCTGGAGTCGGGCTGTTACTAACAAGTAATAGGTACAAGCCAGGGGTGCTGCAAAACATTCTACAAAGCCCAGGACAGACAGTGAAAAACTATCTGGCTCAAAAGGTCAACAGTTGAGAAACTCTGTAAGCTTCTACTGGACTTCTCGGTTTCCGTTCTTCCCCTGAACACTTCCTAATTCCAATCTACAGCACAGAAATAATGAATTAGCAAAACAAAGGGAAAGTTAGCTTGGCGGGGCTGTTTCCACTGCATGTACGACCGTGAAAGCTTTGAACTTCCTGTGTGCTTTGGGAGATTGTTTTCTGTTTGTTTATTTGTCCATTTTTAATATCTCGTTGGAACATCTTGGGGCAGGAAGGGCTGGGCAGACACAAATTCTCCCTGTGGTCTTCTGAGAAAGCAGGTCAGAGACAGAGTCACCCACATTCTCACACTCTACAAATTTTTTTTTTTTTTTGGTCTTTTCAAGACAGGGTCTCCCTGTAGTCCCAGCTGTCTGGAACTTGCTCTGTAGACCAGGCTGGCCTTGAACTCACAAAGATCCCCCTGCCTCTGCCTCCTGAGTTCTAGGATTAAAGGTGTGGGCCACCACACCAGCTACACTTTGATTTTTAAGCATGGTGATCCTAATAGACACACTGGAGCCACCACTGACCAAGAGTACACACCAGTGCTGGCACAACAGACCAGACGTGAAGGAGATAAGCAAGTGACATGACTGATGTCACCTGCATTTGTAGATTTGCCTTTCTGATCACATGCATTTGCCCTGGAAGCTTCTCAGATTGGAAAGAGTAGCCGAAGCACTAGCTAATCGGACATTTCATTCCCACCTCACAGGCTATGCTGCACGGCGGATAAACACTTAACAGCTACTCCCAGGCTTGTAAATGCTTTGCTAAACAACATGCCACAAAGGATCCATGGCATTGTTTGCTCTATTTCCTGGGAAACTTGGGGGTGGGGGTATGAGGGAAGAATGTGAAGATTTAGACATGCCTGTAGAAGTATGTTATGCATGGAATTCTATATACCATGTGTGCTGTGACCAAAGAGAGAAAGGGAGAGAGGGAGAGGGAGAGGGAGAGAGAGAGGGAGAGGGAGAGGGAGAGGGAGAGGGAGAGGGAGAGGGAGAGGGAGAGGGAGAGGGAGAGGGAGAGGGAGAGGGAGAGGGAGAGAGAGAGAGAGAGAGAGAGAGAGAGAGAGCGCTGTGGTTCTAATACAGAACAAAGGAGGCCTGAAGTAATGCCAGCTGTAAGTGGAAGAACCAGAGACAGAGGAGAGTCCCAGCACTGAGGTGTAGTCTTTCAGCCAAGCTGACAAACACTCATAGGCAGATATGGAGCCACGTAATGGGGGGAAGGTGCTGATCCCCCTACACGCTTCCTAGATGCCAACTGTGAAACCCGGATTGTGTGTGTGTGTGTGTGTGTGTGTGTGTTGTTTTTTTTTAACCTGTTCTTCTGACTAACCGGCTATAAAGCTGGTTCTTGGGGGCAATCATTCAGGTGCTTTACAGGACTTGGGTGAATTTTTAAAAGGCATTCCAGGCAAGCCAGTACATGTGAAGACACCAAAGCAGTATGAGGAAATTAAACATTCGAGGACAAACACCAGTTTAGGGATTTCCATTGTTACATGGAGCTGCAGATAAGGAATGAAGGTGTCATTTCACACAGGCTCCCCAGGGTGAACTCTGAGACACAAGCAGCATGTGACTCACCTCTGAGCCCCTTAGTCTGGCTCTTGATCACACCTCAGTTTGGCCACTGGTTATATTCTATGCATCCTCTTTTCTAAATGTGTTTTATGTACATCTCTCCAAAAACAGAGGAGGTATCTGAGGGTAGGCAACAAGAGCTGTGTCCTCTAAAATGACCTCTTAAGCCTAGGAATCAATCTTGCTGGCTGCAACTCCAAGAGAACCCACTGTTAGCATCACCGACTGATTATTCCTTTGCACAAGACTATCTTTGCCCCTCATTTATATGGAATGAGAAATCTAGCCCACAACACATGCTAAACAAGAACTAGGGAATGAGGGATTGTATTTTTTTTTTTTTGGTCTTTTCGAGACAGGGTCTCCCTGTAGTCCCAGCTGTCCTGGAACTTACTCTATAGACCAGGCTGGCCTTGAACTCACAAAGATCCGCCTGCCTCTGCCTCCCAAGTGCTAGGATTAAAGGCGTGCACTACCACGTCTGGCAGGATTGTATTTTTTTTTTATTTTATTTATTTCTGTATGTGTATGAATGTACTGTCTGCATGCAAGTCTGTGCACCCATGTCGTGCAATGCTGCGGAGGTCAGAAGAGGGTGTCGGATTCCCCTGGAACTGGAGTTCTCCTGGAATTGGAGTTTCAGACGGTTCTTGGCCGCCAGGTGGGTGCTGGGGATCGAACCCGGGTCCTCTGTAAGAGCGGTTGGCGCTCTTAACCACTAGGCCATCTCTCCAGCCCAAGGGATTGTATTTTTTAAAAGTAAGTTTACGGGGTGGAGAGATGGCCTATGGTTAAGAGCGCCGACTGCTCTTGCAGAGGACTGGGGTTCGATCCCCAGCACCCACATGGTGGCTAAGAACCGTCTTTAACTCCAGTTCCAGGGGAATCCGACACCCTCTTCTGACCTCCATGGCATTGCACGACACGGGTGCACAAACCTACATGCAGACAGTACATTCATACACATAAAAAATTTTAAAAAAACTAAAAAAGTAAGTTTAGCAACCATTTCTAGGTTCCTTCTACATAAGGTAAAGGCTGGTGTCACAAAGACAACCAATAATACACGGTTCTTACCCCTAAGGAAGCCCTGAACCTAGAAATGAAGGCATGTGGCATGTATATATAAACTGTTAGGACGCAGGCAAATACAAGTACTATAATACCATAATAATGTACGAGGAATCAGTTAAGATACCTAAAGTGCTGAGAACAATGCCTGGCCTTAAATTTGTGCTACATAAGCACCAGCTATTTTCATTATTCAATCCTGCTACAAGTCAGGGCAAGCAAGGAAGAAGGATACTGCTTTTCGAAGAATGAGCTAGATTTGATCGGGTAAGTTAAAGAGATGGAAAGGGAAGGTAGTCAAGACAGCAAGATTAAGAGAGGGGCTGGAGGGATGGCTCAGGGGTTAAGAGTTAAGAGCACTGGCTGCTCTTGCAGAGGATCCATGTTCAGTTCCAGCACTCACATGACAACTAACAACCATCTATAACCCCTGTTCCAAGAGATCCAACGCCCTCTTCTGGCCTCCATGGACACTGCATGACACAGGTGCACTTACATGCAGGTAATGCACTCTTGCACATAAAATAAAAATAAAATCTAGCTGGGCGTGCACATGCCTTTAATCCTAGCACTCCGGAGGCAGAGGCAGGTGGATCTTTGTGAGTTCAAGGCCAGCCTGGTCTACAGAGCGAGTTCAGGGACAGCTGGGGCTACAGGGAGACCCTATTTCGAAAAAGTCCCCCCCTCAAAAGAGAGAAAAATAAAAATAAAATCTTAAAAAAAGGAGAGCCCCCAAGTATTTGGGGAGCCACAAGATTTTGAGGATTAGAGAACAAACAGAAAGCCCTGGAAGCTGTCAGGGAGGTCAGCAGAGCTGTGGGGGACAGGCAGGTCGGAGCTTCCCATGTGGCCTGTGCATAGTGACTCTAGTTAGTGACATTGTTGACAAAAACTATCAGAAACAAGGTTAGACCTAGAAAATGTGGGCGAGATCCTGGGGAAACTGGAGTAAAGACCGAAAGTAAAAAAACGGATAAGTAAAACGTCTCAGCAGGTAAAGGAGCTCACTGCCAACCTGAGTTCCATCCCCAGAACTCACAGAATGGAAGAGAGAAGCAACTCTTGAAAGTTGCCCTCTGACCCCACACATATACTACAACAAGTGAGTGTGCACGTGGACACACACAATAAGTAAATAATACATGTAATGCAAATTTTTAAGTAAAAGAAACAAAAAACCTAATGAAGCTGGGGGCAGTCCAAGCCTATGTTCCCAAAGCTCAGGAGGCAGAGGCAGGAGCATCAGGAGGGGTTTTTGTTTTGTTTTATTTTGTTTTGGGTCTTTTTGAGACAGGGTCTCCCGGCAGCCCCAGCTATCCTAGAATTCTCTATGTAGACCAGGCTGGCCTTGAACTCACAGAGATCCACCTGCCTCTGCCTCCCGAGTGCCAGGATTAAAGGCATGAGCCACTGTGCCCATCGGATCATGAGTTTTTTTTGTTTGTTTTTTGCTCTTTTTGAAACAGGGTCTCCCTTTAGTCCCAGCTGGCCTGGAGCTTGCTCTGTAGACCAGGCAGCCGGCCTTGAATTCACAGAAATCTGCCTGCCTCTGACTCCTGAGTGCTAGAATTAAAGCCATGCACCACCAAGCCTGGCCCAAGACAGTTCTTTTTTTTTTTTTTTTTTTTTCCTGGAACTCGCTCTGTAGACCAGGCTGGCTTTGAACTCACAAAGATCCGCCTGCTTCTGTCTCCCAAGGGCTAGGATTAAAGGCGTGCACCACCACGCCCAGCTACCAAGACAGTTCTTAATGGCCATGTGGGTGCTGGGAATCAAACCCGGGTGCTCTGCAAGAGCAGTCAGTACTCTTAACCACTGAGCCAACTCTCCAGCCCAGATCATGAGTTTTTAAGGCCAGCCTTGCTACACTGTGAGGCCCTGTCTCAAAAACAAAAACAACAACAACAAAAAAAACTTAAGCCAGCACAAAATTTAAAGTAATAATAAGACCAGTGATGGATGTCATGACAAATTTGCACAGCCAAGTGACAGCTGCACAGTGGAAGGAAGGTCTCCTGAAGGAGGTGGCACAAGCTCATCAGGCATGGAAGGGAAGGGCACTGCCTGGAGGCACCATCATGTACAAAGCCCACAGGTACCAGGGTGGGAGGCATGCTTATGGAGCACCGGAGCAGATCAGTGTGGCAAAGTGCACAGTGTGAAGAGCTTGGTGGTGGGAGGCCTCGAAAGCCATGCCAGGAGGTCGGATCAACCCATCAACAGTGTCAAGCACTGACACAGGTACTGGGAAAGGTCATTTGGGAACAGTGTAGGAGGGTAGGAGAGGGGGTTGTTGGATTCATTAAGGGACTACTGCATGATCCATGCGCTTAGCTGTCTCCAGAGAATGGGGAGAAATGAGGAACAGTGAGGTCTGTAGTTCTGGTAAATGCAGCAGTGTGATACTGTTCTAACAATCAGCCAGTCTACTGGCGAAGAACTCAAATATTTCTGGAATATGTGGATGAATGAGTGGGAAGGGAGGGAGGGGTAAGGTGTTTGAAAAAAATAGTGAGGAGGGGAAATGAATTTAGTTTGGGGCTCAGAAAACTTTCTCTGGCAAGCAGGTAAGGGCATCATTTGTTAGCTGAGGATAGTGGTGCCCAACACGAATACCTCACCTTGGCCTTTCGGTTTCTGGGAAGAGCTGGTGGGGAATGCAGGTGTCTCTTCCTGGCTACCGGCAGGGGGCAGCAAAAAGAACAACTCAGAAGAAAGAATCTGGCTAAGTATGTGCTGTCCAAGCCAAAGTCTCTAGAAACTTCTCACAGGTATGGAATCCAACCACAGTACCCACTGTGGTGAAGTGCCGTATGGTTCAAGAAGGAAATGATGAACAAAAGACTGAGAATGACTGATGCTGGCAACAGGCTTTCTGAGTTATGAAGGAGTTAAGAAGGAACTCTACTTTCATTCCAAACATATCTTCTAAAGTGCCAAGTTCAAGGTGAGGTTTCATTAAAGGAATTTATTTTTTAATTAAATAAATAAGACATGGTGAGATCATCGTGGGTCCTTCCTTCCTTCCTTCCTTCCTTCCTTCCTTCCTTCCTTCCTTCCTTCCTTCCTTCCTCCCTCCCTCCCTCCCTCCCTCCCTTCCTTCCTTCCTTCCGTCTTTTTGAGACAGGGTCTCCTGTAGCCCCAGCTGGCCTGGAACTAGCTCTATAGACCAGGCTGTCCTTGAACTCACAGAGATCTCTCGAGTGCTGGGATTAAAGGCGTGCTTTTTCAAATGATTTCTCTTCAGTGCTGGTGGTAGAGCCCAAGCCTTGGGCATGGAGACAAACACTCTACTACATCCCCAACTCCAAGAAAAGATTCTTGTAATGAAAAATAAAACAGCCTTCATCTTCATTCAGGGTATGACTCCTGTTCCTGGTCCCTGAAGGTGACGTGCATCCTTGGGCGCATCGCTCTCTTTTATGAGGGGGTGCGTGTCTTTTTACTTCCTTGCATATAAAATGAAAGAATTAAGGAACTTTGAAATGATTACCAAAGCTGAGGTTTGTGATAAGAAACACCTAAAAAGGAGATGAAAAAATCTTCATAAGTACTTCTTTGTTGCCTGTTTGAGGCTTTCTTAGTCAACTAATGAGTTATACTTTTCCTGGAGAGAAAATCTTGGAAATGACCCATTTCCTGTAATTCACATGTGGTACAGTTAAAAAGATCATCTGAATCTAGCTTAGCTAGGCCCAGGAAGAAAGTTAAAAATAAGTATTTATTTTCTGATTAAAGCTAATCAGACTCAAAACAGAGGCTTCAGAAAACTCACGGGTGCTCAAGTGACACAGAGCTGGTAGATCCAAGACACTCTGAGGGGGAAGCAGCAGTAAAAAAGGAAGTGCTGCCTTTGCACCAGGGGGCAGAGCCAGGGATCTGTCACCAAAATTCCTATGCATGTGCAGGAGTATCTTTTAGGCCCAAATTATAAACTGACTATGCCAGGCATGGCAGCGCAGGCCTATAATCCTAGCACTCAAGAGGCTAAGACAAGAGAATGGCAGACTCCAGGCCAGCCTGGGCTATACAGCAAGACCCCTCCCCCCCGCGCCCAAAAAAAAAAGTGACTACACAGGCCGGAAAAAGCAGGCAAGGTCTTGTCCTCACAACAGAACAGACTATCAGAACGAGCTGCTCCTCTACAAACCCCACAAATCAGTCTCTGCTGCTGCCAGGGGGCTGAGCCTTGGCCTGTGCAGGGTCTGCACAGCTGCTTTATCTTTAGATGGTCGTGAGTAAGCAAGAGAGATTCAAAATGAGCACCCCAAGTAAACTGGAAACAGGAGGGAATTTTGCAGATGGAAAGTTCTCAATCTTTTCTAGGAGGACACTTCTATAGGTATACCAGTTGTTCGCACACACTGAACTGAGCACTTAAGAACCATAATTTTCGGGGCTGGAGAGATGGCCCAGTGGTTGAGGGCACCAACTGCTCTTGCAGAGGACCCAGGTTCGATCCCTGGCACCCACATGGCGGCTAAGAACCGTCTGTAACTCCAATTCCAGGAGAACTCCAGTTCCAGGGGAATTCAAGACCCTCTTCTGACCTCCGCGGCATTGCACGACACGGGTGCACAGACCTACATGCAGACAGTGCATTCGTACACATACAAAAATAAAAAAAATAAAATAAAATAAAAGAACCATGATTTTCATCCTATGAAACCACACCTCAAAAATTATGCAAAACATAGAAAAGAAAATTGTTTGTTTTGCCAGGTGTGGTAGCACATGCCTTTAATCCTAAGACTCAGGAGGCAGAGGTAGAGAGATCTCTGTGAGATCCAGGCTAGCCTGGTCTACCTAGCAAGTTCCAGGTCAGCCAGTGCCATTTAATGAGACCCCATTTCAAATAACATAAAAACCACTTGTTCCTCCATGTAGGAGTACAGGTAACTGAGAAACCCAGAGTATGCCCAGGGTACCCGCCTGCTGGGTGTGTTCACCTTCCCACAAGGCCAGCCACCTCCGCCTTCCCCGTCTCTGTGCTACTGCTCTTTGTCTCATCGAGCAGCACCCACTACCCTCCACTTATTTTCCCAAGCCACAAAATAAGGATTCCTTCCTTTTCTCTCCCTCTCATTTGCTCCTGAATCTATTCCTCTCATCTTTGCCTGGCTTGGGCCCAGGCTGTGTAGCTGCCTCTGACCACATCTGCCCTGGCTGTTTCCAGTCTGTCTTACAAAACACAAAGTCTCCCTGTCAAGGTCCTTCTGGTGTTCTCCATCACCTTTAGGCTAAAGACCAAACGCCTTAGCAAGGTGTTCAAAGCTAGGGCCTTCCCTTCATGCACCGAGCAGGTCTGCTGCAGCTCTTACAGCTACCTAGAGGGCCTCCAACCACCCTTTCCCTTCCCCTCACCCCCATATGCACACCTGTCCACCTGGTTATCCTTCCTTAGGACTCTGATCAACATGAGCTATTTTTATTTTGCATATGAGTGTATTGCCTGCATGTAGGTAGGTGCACCTGTGTTGTGCAATGGCCACAGAGGTGAGAGGAGGAGGCATTAGAGCCCCTGGAACCGGAGTTACAGATGGTTGTTAGCCACCATGCAAGAGCAACCAATGCTCTTAACCACTGAGCCATTTCTCTAGCCCCAACATAAGTTATTTTTAGAAGTCTCTCTCTTAAGTGTCTTCCTCTGCCTCTTTCCCTCCTTCTTCCCTTGATACAGGACTTGCACACTTACATGAGTTTTTTTATGATGGGCCCAGGACACAAGCACATGACATGTGTCAGCTCATTTAATGGCAATGTAATGACTGGGTTCTGGTTTTGTCTCCCTGGCTAACCCATAAGTAGGGATTATTTTGTTCAACTTTACCCTTAGTACCTCCTCAGACACTAGGAAAACTGCAGGGACTAGCTTAACAAATACCTGCTAAGTGAATGTCACAATCCAAGGCACAGAATTATACTTATCAACAAGCCAAGTGTGCTTCCTAGGAAAGGCCAAATGCTAAGGCTTCTACCTAATATGCTTCTCTGAGACCATGTTTTCTGAGTTGCTATTATATAAACACACTTCTGACAGAATGGGAATCTGCTATGATTTGACTATATGTCCACTGTCATGTGTTAGAAAGTTAACCTCTAAATTGATACGCTGATGACACTTGGAAGTGGGACCTTTGAAAGGGAACGGAGATTCTACAAGGTCATCAGGAGTTGTGGCTTATAAAAGAAGTATGGTATGGTGGCACATGCCTTTAATCTCAGCACTCTGGAGGCGGAGGCAGGCCTCTGAGTTTGAAGCTAGCCTGGACCTACGCAGTCAGTTCCAGGCTAGCCAGGGCCACATAATGAGAACCTGTCTCAAATAACAAAGGAAGGAGAAGACTGATACCTACTGCAATGCAGCCTCATCCTGTGATGCCCCTAGTCATGTGATATCCATCATATGGCATCCCTCATCAGACACTAAACACGTGCTGGCATCAGACTCTTGGACTTCCCAGTCTCCAAGACCCTAGGCCAAAGAAGCTTCTATTCTTTTTGTTTGTTTCTTTTATTTTATTTTTGTATGTGTATGAATGTACTGTCTGCACGTAGATTTGTGCACCTGTGTCGTGCAATGCTGTGGAGGTCAGAAGTGGGTGTCGGAATTCCCCTGGAACTGGAGTTAAGGATGGTTCTCAGCCTGGATGTGGATGCTGGTGATCGAACCCAGGTACTCTGCAAGAGCAGTCGGTGCTCTTAACTGCTAGGCCATCTCTCCAGCCCCAAAGCTTCCATTCTTTACACAGATACTGGGGCTTGCACAACAAGCTCTCTTATCCACTGAGCTATCCAATCCCCAACTCCAAAATTTCTTTGATCTTTTTGGGACAGGGTATCCCTGTAGTCCCAGCTGTCTTGGAACTTGCTCGGTAGACCAGGCTGGCCTTGAACTCACAGAGATCTGCCTGCCTCAGTCTTGGCTGGGCATGGTGGTGCATGCCTTTAATCCCAGCACTCAGGAAGCAGAGGCAGGCGGATCTCTGTGAGTTCAAAGCCAGCCTGGCCTACATAGCGAGTTCCAGGACACCTGAGGCTACAGGGAGACCCTGTCTCAAAAATTTATAAATAAATAAATAAATCAGTCTTAGGTATTTTCTTTCTTTCTTTCTTTCTTTCTTTCTTTCTTTCTTTCTTTCTTTCTTTCTTTCTTTCTTTCTTTTTCTTTCTTTCTCTCTTTCTCTCTCTCTTTCTTGCAACAGGGTCTCTCCTTGTAGTCTCAGCTGGCCCAGAAATTGCTATGTAGACCAGGCTGGCCTCAATCTCAGAGATCCGCCTGCCTCTGCCTCCTGAGTGTTGGAGTTAAAGGCATGTGCCACTGCACCTCGTGCAGTCTCAGCTATTTTATAACAATAGAAAACAGATTTGGACAAAAACCAAGATTCAAGAGAGTTGAGCCTTGTTGGAGCAACTCAGAGAGCCAAGACAAGAGGCAGAAGTAGGGTGCCCAAAGCCACACGGCTGGCAAAGGGCAGAGATGCCAGTGACAGAGCAGCAGGCCTTCCTCTGTGCTCAAAGTCACACTTCTACCTGCTCAAACTCATCTATGGGAACAGAGTTAAAACAGGAAAAATTGGCCTTAATGTTCAAAAAAAAAAGCTCTGAGAATGATAGCAAAGGTCACGATGATGTGCTTATAATCTCTCATGGCTCTGGTTTAAAATAACAAAAGATACTAAAAACCAAGCAGTTAGTAATTAAAGAATGCAGAACTGGAGCTGAAGGGAAGGCTCAGCAGCTAACAGCATTGCTTGTTCTTGTAGAGGCCCTGGGCTCAGTTCCCAGCATTCACCTCAAAACCATCTGTAACTCCAGTTCCAGGGGATCCAGGAACCAGGCAAGCATGAGATGCATATAAATACATGCATGCAAAACACTCACATACATAAAATAAAAATAAATATGAAAGGAATAAAAGTATGCAGGACTGAGAAGAGAACATGGCTGTCACAGGCAACGCTGCAAAGACACTGACTGCAAAGCAACAAAGCCTGGAAGACCCTGGTGGAAACCCTTTAACTCAAAGCTGGGCTGACAGCCACCCAGGATGTGGAGACGCAATTGTCTGGGAGGCTCCTGAGAGGTGAGGTGAAGGGGACATCTGTGCTGATGGAGGTGAAACCACACAGAGGGAATCTGAGAAAAGTGACCAGGACTCTGTCTGGCCATGAGCACCACAGGATGGAAGGCAGCAGGGTCTGGGGGCCACAGAGCAGCAGGAGGAAACTGGAGGGTGTGTGGTCCCACCCCTCCCCTCTCCCGAGGAAGGGTGGAGTGTGAGAAAGATCTGTTACCGCCTGACCCAGCCTCTTTCTTAACTGTGCTGGACCCACCAACTCACAGAATCAAAATCGTCCCACTTTTAAAAGGAACCTCCACACATTGGGGCTGGAGAGATGGCCTAGCGGTTAAGAGCGCCGACCGCTCTTACAGAGGACCCGGGTTCGATCCCCAGCACCCACATGGCGGCTGAGAACCGTCTGAAACTCCAACTCCAGGAGAACTCCAGTTCCAGGGGAATCCGACGCCCTCTTCTGACCTCCGCGGCATTGCACGACACGGGTGCACAAACCTACATGCAGACAGTACATTCATACACATACGGAAATAAATAAAAAAAAAATTAAAAAAAAAAAAAGGAACCTCCACACCAAAACAACAACAACAACAACAACAACAACAACAACAGCAACAAAACTGCTCTCTTTCTTTCCTGTCCCGCTTTCTGCACACCAGTAGAGGCAAAAACCATGTCAATGAGGCCTGAGAGGTAAAACCTGGAAGGAAAAAAAATGGAGGCTGATTTGCTCTCATTAAATCTTAGCCCAGGCCTCCCCTGGCTCCTCGGAACTCCCAGGCAGAAGCAGCTCCTTGGTGGCCATGGCATAAGTAGTTTTTGTTCTTGGAATTTAACCAACACAGGCCTCAACTTCCATTACATCCAGCCCTCAACTCCTCCTACCCCACCTTTGTGACCTCAGGCTAGAGAGAGAGAAGAGCTGGCCAGTGGGCCAGCTAAGCAAGGCCTCCTTCCCAGAGTGCTTTCCCAGGGAGACCATTCTCTGCTGCACTCCCCAGAAAGCCAGACACAACAGGCGGGTGGCAGTGGGGGTGGTAACCATGAGAAATGCCCATAAACAAGGGAGCTCACTTGCCAAAGATTCAGGGGCAACTGTCCCTTGAAGGTCAGTGCACTGAAATGGGGACAGCCAAGCCATGACAGCATGGCCCCCTCTGTGAACAAGCACCTGAAAGGCAGACTGGGGCTGCGGGTGATAGTGGTAGGCAAGATCAGCAAGATGTGGCAGACACTAGACTCACATAAGCAAGTTGGGACACTGTCCTGCACTGTCCTGGGGAAAGGTAAGGTGACACTTCTGCCTGGCAGTGACGGGACTCACAGTGGAGAGTCAGTCTGCAGAGGGCAGGCTGGGATGAATGCATCCACTACCCACGGCTTATACTCCCTCCCTGCCTTCTCTGCCTCCCTCCCTCCCTCTAGGGGTAGGGCATGAGACAGGTTCTCACTATGTAGCTCAGGCAGGCCTAGAACTCGAGATCCTCCTACCTCAGCCTCCAGTGTGCTGGGCCTGCAGGTGTGTGCCACCATGCCCATGCATGCTCTTTCTTTTTCTTTTCTTTTTTCCCTTTCCTTCTCTTCTTCCTTCCTCTTTCCTTCCCTCCCTCCCTTTCTGCAGTGCAGGGCCTTATGCAAAATAGGCCCATCTATCCACATCTAAAAAATACTTCTTGGTTCTGTTCTTTTTTCTTTTTTCTTTTCTTTCTTTCCTTCCTTCCTTTCTTTCTTTCTTTTTTTTTTCTTTTTAAAGACAAGGTCTCCTTGTAACCCCAGCTAGCCTGGAACTTGCTATGTAGACCAGGCTGGCCTTGATCTTACAGAGTGCCTCTGCCTCTACCTCTCTGCCTCTCTGCCTCTCTGCCCCTGCCCCTGCCCCTGCCCCTGCCTCTAGTTCTGGGATTAAAGGCATGTACTACCATGCCCAGCTGTTTTTAATTTTTTGAGACCACGTCTCACTATGTAGCCTAGGCTGGCCTGGAAGTTGCTATGTGGCCTCAGATTTAGAATCCTCCTGCCTCAGCCTCCTCACTGCTGGGATTACAGCTCTGTTCCACTAGGCATAGTNTTTTTTTTTTTTTAATGTGTATGACTATATTGCCTGCATGTATGTAAATGCACCCACGTCATTGTCATGCAATGCCTGTGGAGGTCAGAAAAGATTGTTGGATCCCCTGGAATTGAAGTTATGGACAGTTGTTAGCAGTCATGTGGGTGCTGGGAATCGAATCTGGATCCTTTGCAAGAGCAGCCAGTCCTGTTAATGGTTGAGCCATCTCTCCAGCCCTGGTGAACAGTTCTTAAGCATGCATATTCCAATTATGAATCTAAAACCAGGCAAAGCTGGGGAGATTTCCCAGGTATTTAGCTGACATGGCCAAGGTGTTCATAAAGAATGGGTCCGGCTACTCTGAAGTGGGAGGGCTGAGCAGCCCTGCATCAGGTCTCCTGGGTGGGATGAAAAGGGACAAGGAAGCCGGGCGTGGTGGCGCACACCTTTAATCCTAGCACTTGGGAGGCAGAGGCAGGCGGATCTTTGTGAGTTCAAGGCCAGCCTGGTCTACGGAGTGAGTTCCAGGACAGCTGGGACTACAGGGAGACCCCGTCTCGAAAAGACCAAAAAAAAAAAAAAGAAAAGGGACAAGGGAGAGAGTTCTGAGACCACAGAGCTGTTCAGGGTGACACATCCAATAATGGTCAAGCACGGTTTGGATAGAGACATGCCTGACTCCATTTCTGCTCTTGTTGTTTTGTTGTTGCATGTGTGGTACCCGGGGCAATGGAGCTCAGGGCCTTCGAATTTTAGGCAAGTGATCTACCCCTGAGCTATACATCCAGCCTGGGTACTTTCCAGTAGAGCAGGAGGTAGGCTCTAGAAAGGATTAAGGACTTTGTAGCTCATTTTCTACTTCCAGTCCTCTGTTTCTTCTATTCACTTCTTAGACATGTACCATCTCTGAAAGCGAATGGTTGTTTCCTTTTCCTTTTCACAAGCCCCATTCTGAAGAAAAGGCTCCCTGGCCACCTAGGGACTACAATACTTGTTTTTGATGCTCTTAGACAATTTTAAACCAAGGCTTCAAATATAGCTCAAAACCCTGGCACAGGATCATATGAAAGGCAGAAAGAGGCTGAGATGAAGTAGGTCCCATCCCAAGCTAAGAGCTCTGTGTTTAGGACCCATCCCTTCTGGCCATGGTGCCCCGGCTCTCCACCAAAGCAGCTCCAAGGTCCCCAGCGTCAGGCAAACTAGACTATAGTCAGGAAAACTATGGTCCTGTAAAGAATCTCTCCAACATTATTCTTGGCTCTTCTAAGATTGCTTTGGCTTTAGAAAGTCAATAAATAAATCAGAAGGTCCCCTAACAGCCAGGCTGGACTAAAGGGTTTGGCCTTTACTGAGCTAAGGGGAATAGCGAGTCTAAGGATACCTGACACTCACATGGCTTTTCCTTGGGAGGCCAGCAGTGTCCAAGGAAGCTGTGCTACAGGAGAATCAAGGTTGCTAAGCTACCAGAAGACACTGTGGTAAAGAAACAGCCAAAGGCATGGGGGGGGGCACATCAGCAGAAGAGAGAAAAGAGGGGACAGGGAAAAAAAAACTGAACAACCTTAAAGACTAAAGGAAAATTGCGGGCTGCTGAAACTTTCAGTTCTAGAAGATATACTGAAAGCCTTTCCAATAATTCTGAAATACAACATAAAGGGAATATAGAAATAAAAGCTTTTGTGCTGTTTTGGGCTCAGTAGTAGAACACTCACTCAGCATATACAAAGCCCTGAGTTCCATTACCAAGTGGGAACAGACACACACACACACAGACACACACACACACAGACACACACACACACAGACGCACAGAGAGAGAGAGAGAGAGAGAGAGAGAGAGAGAGAGAGAGAGACTGAATCCTGGCATAAGCCAATAGAGGAATTAGAGGAATCCCTTGATTTCATTCTACTACTTATTCTGACATTTTTGCTTGGCAACCTGGGTATAGTAACTAAAATTTTCTCTTAGAAGGAGCCCTGGGAGCCGGGCGTGGTGGCGCACGCCTTTAATCCTAGCACTTAGGAGGCAGAGGCAGGCGGATCTTTGTGAGTTCAAGGCCAGCCTGGTCTACAGAGTGAGTTCCAGGACAGCTGGGGCTACAGGGAGACCCTGTCTCGAAAAAAGACCAAAAAGAAAAAGAAGGAGCCCTGGGGATGGAGAGATGGTTCAGCAGTTAAGAGCACCGACTGCTCTTGCAGAGGACCTGAGTTCAATTCCCAGCACCCACCTGGCAGCTAACAACTGTCTGCAACTCCAGTTCTAGGGGAGTCTGACACCTTCTTCTGACTCCATGGCATTGTATGACATGGGTACACTTATACACATGCAGGCAATACACTCGTACATATAAAAGGAAATATTTTTAAAAAGGAGTCTCATAAATACTTGCAGGTTAACTGGTAGGACTCTCTCTCCCCAGGAAGAGCCACAGTGATGGAGAGTTGGCAGAGCCTTAGCAGGAAGATAGGGAAAAAGCTGTGTAGTCAGAGGACAGTTCCTGCGTGGGTGAGGTGATCCAGGAAGCATCCATTCATGTGCACCATCTGTTTGGAGATTTTCTCATTCCTAGACACTTTCAGTCCTTTATTCAGTCTACTGAAACCCCTCAGCTTGCTTCTCCCGTGTGAAGAGGCCAAGAAAAGAATCCACTTTATTTGTAAGAACTAGCCATAAGGTAAACAAATACAAAGAAAGTGTGTGCTGGCCAATTAAACATGAATGCAGGCTCTACCAGCTAAGCATGACCCAGTTTTTCCATTCACCACATGGGAGTGAGCCACCCTTACTGCTCTGGCCTGGGGTGGGGGTGGGGGGTTCCATGTGTTTGTTTTTCTTACGGAAAAAGAGGTACATTGTTTTTCTTATGGAAAAAGAGGTACAGCAGGCTTGTACCTGCTGTACCTCTTTTTCCATAAGAAAAAAAATGCACACTTCTCTCTCACCTAACTCCCATTCAGTAGAAAATAAGAGACAAAACTTGGGCTTTGATGCCACAGAGCCCAGGGTTTGAACTCTTGTTCCAAACATCTGCTCCCTCATTCACAAATCAAGGCACCTCTACAACCCTAACCCAGTCATGAAATAACTAGTGGGGCTCATCCCTTGGAGAAAGCATGTGGTCCACAGAGTGTATGCTCAGGAAGTAGTACATAGAGTGTATGCTCAGGAAGTGGTCCTTGCCCTTCAACTTGGGCTCATAGGGTACATAAGGGATGATGAAGTACAGAAAAAAGACAGGACTGGACTTAAGGAACATTTTTAATGATTTATTTTAATTTCATTTTATTTATTATTATTATTTTTTTTATGTGTATGTCTGCATGTAGGTTGGTGCACCCATGTCATGCAATGCCATAGAGGTCAGAAGAGGGCGTCAGATTCCCCTGGAACTGGAGTTAAAGATGGTTCTTAGCCATCATGTGGGTACTGGAAATTGAACCCAGGTCCTCTGCAAGAGCAGTCGGTGCTCTTAACTGCTGAGCCATCTCTCCAGCCCGATTTATTTTATTTTTTTATTTGTGTGTGTGTGTGTGTGTGTGTGTGTGTGTGTGTGTGTGTGTGTGTGTGTATCTGCTCACAGAGGCCAGAGAGGGCTTCAGATCCCCCTATGAGCCACTTGATGCCAGTGCTGGGAACTAAACTTGGTCCTCTGCAAGAGCAGTATACATGCTCTTAACCACTGAGCCATCTCTCCAGACCCTGGACTTAAGGAATTTTAAATGCAATAAGCAGGATAAACTGCATCTCACAACAGGACTGGGACAGTTCAGCAAGATTTTTTAAAAACATTTTTAAATTTAAAATAAAAAAGGCCTGGGCATAGCGGCACATGACTTTAATCCCAGCACTCGAGAGGCAGAGGCAGGCAGATCTCAGTAAGTTCAAGGCCAGCTTGCTCTGCATAGTGAGCTCCAGGCCAGCTGGGACTAATGGAGACCCTGTCTCAAAAAGACCAGAAAAATAAAAATAAATAACTAAATAAAAAAGGTAAAAACAAAACAAAAGAGTGCTCTATGATTAATCATAAGAGAAAATACAGCTGAGCAGCCAGAGGACTTCCTAGATAAATGGGTGCTTGCAAACACTGACAGAGCTGTCTGAAATTTCAAACTCAAAAACCTTAAAAAACTCAGAAGGCTGGGAGTTTATCTAAGTTTTAGCACACAGAGAGACAGTATGGTTGATCCTGGTCAGAAATCAAGTTTAAGTCTCAGTACTAGTGAGATGACCTTTGGTTTCTTGGCAGGATTAAATAAGATAGAGCAGTGAGCCCATCCTGCACAAGGCAAATGCTTAATAAGTGATGAAGTTACTATTGTTGCAGCGCCTGAGACACAGCGAGTCCTGATCCCTGCAGTGATGTGCAATTCAAGGCAAAAAGAGGACAGCAGGAAGGCAGAGATAAGAGGAGACAGTTCCACTTACAGGGCCACAGAATGCGAAATGAGGGTGCCCCTGGCGCTGCAAGTTTAAGGCCACTGAGAAGCAAAGTACTAGAATGTTCTCCCAACCTAATACAAAATCTACAAACCCCTGCTCACAAGGGCATGCAGGAACATGGCCACTGCGTGTTCCTTCTTGCTAAGTGCCCTAACCTCAAACTCAGGAAGACATTAACTTCAAAACAAGTAAAGTCAACACCTCATGTGTGAAGTATCTTCATTAAACAAGTGTCAAACATGCCAACGTGAACTCAGTGTCTGGACCTGCTTATTATGAAATAAATTTGATTAAGAACAAATCCCTTTTAAGAAGAGCAAAGAACCCAGCAAGCCTCGTGCACATCAAATGCTGTTCTCAATTATCCTTTTTCCTGTGAACTTCACAAAGTACCAGCAGGTGGGAGATAATTAAAGTTTTCATAAAACTTGTTTTACATGCCACAGTTGGAACCTTTGTGTTCCACAAAGCTTTTCCCTCTCCAGTCTAAAGATGAACTCATAAAGGAAGTTTTTTTTTTTCCAAAAGAATGTTTTTCTGGTTACATTTGGGGTTTTATGACTTGAGACGGATGAGGGTGGAGGGGGTAATTTATGAAAAGGACTATTTCTTTTTATTCCTATTTACATTCTATAAGGGAGTAAGTTTGGTTTTTGGACTCTCTTTCCATGCCTATCAGGGGAATAGAATCCTTGCTCCCATTTGACAAGATTTACGGAGCACTGAGAGGTCCACAGGCTGATGCTGGCTGCAGCCCCTGGCTTCAGAAACACTCCATTTGCAAGAAGTGCTGACTTGGAAAGTTTGCATTTTCTCTTATAAATCTTTGCAACAGTATTCATCTGACAGCTTAGTAGTACCCAACTCACACATTCAACATCCACATAAAGCTTTTCCAATATAAAAATGCCACCCTTTTCTTCCTGGGTAGTTTTTATTGATCAGATCTTGCCCTTAACACAATGCTGACACCACAATAGCTAGTGGCCATATACTGAAGCTGTGAGAACTGAACTAGGATGCTTAAACACAAAAGACCCAAACTCATGACTAGGGCCTTTGACTCCAGATGGATCAGACATTGCATTTCATTTGAAAGCAGCTTAATTAATGCCACCATCCAACTCATCAAATATAATTTTGGGCATTTTAATTGGATTTGGGTCTTGGGTTTGAATTTAATTTAAGAGGAGAGATTTAAGGAATGTGCAGGGGCAGGGGATGGGTGTGGCTGGAATGTTGCCTGCATAATACAATCACTTTCTCCATGATCATTCTCAGATCTCCCCCTGCCCCTGCCTCTGCCATTGCATGGTCAGTCCTTCTACAGTCCAGCCACCAGGGCCCTGAGGTGGCCCTTCCAGCCCTGGAGCCACACATTCCTCATTTCTACCCCAGCGTGGATCTAGCCCTCCCGGCCAAGAGCCTGCTTTGTAAAGTCTCACAGCATTAGCTCTGTGGACACTGCTGTGTGGGCCATCCTGTGGACCACAGAATGTTCGGCAGCATCTCTGGCCTCTACTCAACAGAAGCCAGTAGCATGCACCTAACTGTGACAGACAAAAATGACTCCAAAAGCATGGGAGATTCTCAGAGGAGGGCACTGTTCTGAGTATTAGCACAGGTTATTTGAGTTCACTTTCCATTGTTATCACAAAATAGCTCAGATAATCAATTCACAAAGGTGACGTTTGTTAAGTTTTAGGGATTTTCTCCATGGTCAGTTGGGCTTCTTGTTTCGGGGCCTGTGGGAGGCAATACTTCATTTTGTGGGAGTAGGTGATGGTGGAGAAAGCACTTACCTCATGATACCTGGGAAGTCAGAGGAAGAAGGAAGATCCAGAGTACAAATATCTCCTAGAAGGGCGCTCCCGGCCAATGGCAGGAAAGGCCTCACACTAGGCCTGACCTTTTTTTTCTTTTAAATCAAATCTAGACCCGTGTCCCCCACCCTATCCCCCCACCCCACCAGAGCTCATGCATTCTGTCAAACATGCTTTTCATCTCTTAGTCTTTCTCAATATTCTTCATGTGGAAGTTGACTGTTTTGAGTAGAAGTTCACTGTTTCAGTCAGTTCTTTGATGCAGTCCTTTCTGCTGTTGTTTCCAATATGCATCACTCCCAACTGCTTTGGACAAAAGCTCAAGGGGCCGTACACAAGAAATACTTACAACTAGGTAATTGGCACTAGCATTCCACAGATGAGGGATACCATTCGTCGTTTGTTTTTCTGAGACTCTGTTACTTCACTCAGCATGGTGTCTTCTAGCTCCAGCCATTTTCCTGCAAAGCTCATGATGTCATCTTTCTTTACTGCTGCATAGAACTCCATTGTGTAGATGTACCACATTTTCTCTATCCACTCATCAGTTGAGGGGAATTTAGGTTGGTTCCAGCTCCTTGGTATTGTGAAGAGAGATGAAATAAACATGGCCGTGCATGTATCTCTGCGATGGGGTGAGTCTTGAGGGTACATGCCCAGGAGTGGTATGGCTGGGTCGGGTGGCAAGTTTATTCCAAGTCTTCCAAGGGTTCTCCACACTGCTTTCCATAGTGGCAGCACAAGTTTACATTCCCACCAGCAGTGGATGAGTGTTCCCCTTACCCCACAACTAAAGATAAATAAATAATAAAAAATTAAAAAAAAATAAAATGATAACGAAATATTTTTAAAATATTAATAAACTATATTTTTAGAGCAGTTTTGAATTTTCAGAAAAAAATCAACAGAAAGTGCAGCAAGTTTTCCAGTCCTGCTGGCCCCTCCCTGGCCTCCGTTTCCCTGTTATCAGCATCTGCCATTAGTTTACAATTTACCACATTTGTTACAACTGATGAGACAATATTGATAAAATATTTTTTTGTGTGTCTTTTTTTTTTTTTCTTTTTTTTTTTTTTTGTCTTTTCCAGACCAGGTCCTCTCGTAATCAATCCCAGCTGGGCTGGAACTCGTGCGTAGGTCCAGGCTGGCCTTGAACTCACAAGATATCTGCCTTGCGCTTCCCCATTGGGATGTAAAGGTGTGATCTACCATGCCTGCTTAGATTATTCTTTTATTATATATTTTGTAGTTTTGACACAGTCACATACATAATGGTTAGTTTATTACTTTTAGTTTATTGTTATTGGGTGTACCTGGTGTTAGGGATGGTATCATAAAGCCCATTCCCATGAAATGTTGAAAGCAAGTACTCAGTTCCTCTCCATTACAGTCACCAGACCCCTATTTTATTGCAACTAGGAGTTCTCAGAGGCCCATCGCGATGTGTGTGGGGGAAGGGGAAAGCTTTTTGATGGAGATTTTGAGGGAATTTTTGGATTTATTGTAGGTAGAAGGTATAGGGATGCAAGCTGGAAACGGGTCAAGGCAAGCAGGAGGTGAGAAGAGGGCTGAGTAGCCCGAAGAACTGGGAGTTCTCCTAAATTGGAGTGACAGACGGATTTCTCGCGCCGCATGTGGGGGCTGGGGAATCGACCAAGGCCTCTGCAAGAGCGGTCGGCGCTCTGTAACCGCAGGCCATCTCTCAGCCCCCTTAAAATCGGTTTTTTTTTTTTTTTTTTTTTTTTTTTTTGGTCTTTTCAGTCCAGCTGCCTGGAACTCACTCCTGTAACCAGGCGGCCTTGAACTCACAAAGATCCACCGTGTTCCCTCTGCCCCCAAGGGCTAGATTAAAGGGTGCGCCACCTTGCCCAGCGTCCATGTGTTTAAAATCTTAACCCCACTGGCATATTGAGAAGTAGAAGAATCTTTAAAAGGTCAGGCCTAGGAGCTGGAGATCTCCCATACCAGCTAAGCAGCAGGAAGTAGGTAGGGAGCTGGTGCTTAGCAGACGGATGTTGTTTGGACTTAATCTAGTTACATCCAGTGTCTGTTGGGCTTAATGGCTTTTTGTGCTGTGGGGGTGGATTTATCCTCCCATGGGTTAAAGGTAAGGGTTGTGTGAGCTGAGATCTCCTAGAGCACCAGCTGAAGCAGCAGGTACACACCACCCACCCCACCCCCCACCCCCATACCCCCACATGGATTAAAAAAAAAAAAAAAGGATTCTGAAGGAGGCAAGCAAAGCAAGCCTTTACAACACAGTGAAGAGCATTTTGGGACTTACATTGGAATACAGTTGCCAAGGGAGAAACCCATGTGCCAGAAACGCGAAGAAGAGAAACACGGGAAAGGGGCAGGACTAATTCGCACCAAAACTCTACCAACCCTGTGGAAGATTTCTAATAGTGGGCTTCCCCCTGGGGATGGCCCAAAACACAGAATCGAACTACATATTGTGAACATACTGAAAGAATTCACAAGATTATAAAGACAAATTCAAAGAATTAGATAAGAGAATGAGGAACTCAAGAAGGACCTAGAGAGAGAGAATGTCAACGAACTCAGAAGGAAGTAGAAACACTGAAAAGCATCCCCCTGACTGAAAAAAGATAAGCAACCAACCAGGGAAGCAAGACTACAGGAAGAGAAGGTTGAGAAGCTTCCAAAAGGCGTAGAATACTAAAGAAATCGAAGAGACAGAAAGAATAAACACCAATCCAATAAGAGGAGAAAGGAAATGGAAAAGCCTCAGAAGCAGTATGGAAGAAGAGAACAACGATTTCAGACCTGGGGCTGGAGAGACCTGTCCTAGCGTGTTATACCGCTTCCACTGCTTCTTGCAAGAGGACCCGGGTTCAATCCCCGCACCCCACATGCGCGTGAAAACCGCTTTACTCCAGTTCCAGGTGGAAATCTGGACACCCTGCTTCTGACCTCCGTGGCATTGCATGACACGGTACACACACCACCTACATGCAGACAATACCTCCTAATCATATGACACATAAGATAACTATCTTGCCTGTCGGCTCAGAATAAAAATTTAAAAAATAAAATAAAAATTACGAATATCAGTACCTGGAGATAACACAGAACAACAAAACCCCAAGTAAAGATATGAAATTAAAAAAATACACAAAAGTGGAACACCAGAATAGTGTGACATATTAAGAGTACAAACCTCCGCCATCATAGGAACTCGAGGAAGGAGAAAAATCCCAGAGAATGGTATTGGATCAGATCTTCAACAGAATAATATAATAAAACTTCCACCACTAAAAAAGACAAAGCAAGTACACATACAAGAAAACACATGAACCTGCCAAACAGACAAGATCAGAAAGAAAATCCCCATGCCAGACATCATAGTTGTAAATGCTAGTCACCCAAAACAAAGACAAAATTCAGCGTTTCAAGACGGCACAACAGAAAAAACATCGACAATAAGTGACTATAAGGGGTACAACCTATCAGAATTACAACTGACTTCTCAATGCAACTATGAAAACAAGAAACGTTGGGACGCAAAAGCATTCCCCAGTTGTTAAAGGACTAATAGATGCCAACCCAGGTAGACTATACCCAGCAAAAATGGCATCTATAGTTGAAGAGCGACGAGAAAAACCTTCCATGACATAAACAATATGAAAGAATAAATGCCAGAAAACCAACCCTTCAGAGAATATCTTGAAGCAATTCAAAGATCAGACAGTAAAGGGCAACCAAACCCCCAGGCACCTAGAAAGAGAAATCAATAAAGCATAAGTGGAGAAGTAGAAACCTTACCCAAAACGCAAATGGATAGTATAAGATAAAGGAAGCAACACAAATCCTATCGTAGTCATAACTTTTAACTATTATATGGACTAAATTCCCCAATCAAAAGACAGAGCCGGAGGATTAGATTAGGGAACAGGAATCCTCCATATGACCTGTCTACCAGAAACACTCCGTTACCTTCAAGGACAGCACCACCTTAAAGTTGAAAGGAGGGTAAAAAATAATTCCCAAGCAATGGTACAAAAAAGAAAGCAGAGTGTGTGCTATTTGAATATATGACAAAATAGACGTGTTCTAAAGTAAAAGAAATCAGAAGGACCAAAGAAGGCCATTACATTTTCTATACAAAGGAACAATCACCAAGCAAGATTTCACAAATTATGAAATGAATGGCCCCAAACTCTGGAGCACCAAACTTCAAATAGGCACAATTCTCTCCTCCAGGACACACAAAAGTCAAACAGTACCCCAGTAACACTCATAGTAGGTGACTTCGTTACGCCACTGAGCCTTTGGACAGGTCAACAGGACAAAGAATAAACAGTAGCAGGCATCTGAACTGAACGATTGATACACCACAATGGACCACCAGACGCTTCTACCTATATTCCACCCTATATACCACGAGCAATACACTGTTACTCTACGTCACCCCCATGGAACATCTAGCCAAATTGACCACATACTGGGACACAGAAGAAAACTCCACAATACAAAAAGATTGAATAATTTTCATACATTCTCTTCAAGACCACAGTGCAATAAAAGCTCAACATCAACACCAGGATAAGCCCACATGCCCTCAATACCTGGAGACTAAACAACACACTGCTGAATAATGATGGGTCAAGGACAGAGATAAAGATAAATAAAAGCATTCCTGGAACTGAATGACAATGACACTACAAACACAAGAAAATATGGATAACCTTAAAAGCAGTCCTAAGAGGAAGTTTAATGCCCGGGTGCCTACAATTGAAAACAGAAAGAGCACAAGTGAATGATTTAAAACTCAGCGTAAAAGCACCGAGAAGGCACAAATAGTTGAACCCTAAATGCATACAGACCAGGAAAGGAATATAAACAAAAATCAGCGCAGAAATTAATGAATGAACAAAACGAAAACAATACAAAAAACTCAATGAAGCCCCCCACACAGTGGTTCTCTTTGAAAGATATAAAAGATAGACACGACCTCTAGACCCAGTACCAAAAAAGAAAGAAGGACACAACTCCCAAATCGATACATCTGTGATGAAAAGGGGAACTATCACAAGACAAGGAAAAGATCCCCAGACAACCATATGTGGAAATACTTCACAACATTTACTCTACCAAGTTTGAAACCTAGAAGAAAATGGCGAATAACTTCGGAAATCCGGAGATATCACCAAACCCAACCAAGAAGAGAAGTCACGCTTAACAACAACCCATAATACATGAAGAATTGAGGATGTAATAAGAAACCTCCCAATAAAAAAGCCCAAGGCCCAGCGTTTTCACGACATATTCTAATTCAAACAGACCTAGAACCATTATTACGAAATTGTTTAGAAGAGAGACACACAGAGGAATTCTCCCAAATTCTTTATGAAGCCAGCATCACTCTATTACGTAAAACCAGGCAAAGATCCAACTAAAAGGAAGAAATTATAGACCCATCTCCTCTATGAACAAGATGCCAAAATTCTAAACAGGATATTGGCAAACCGTATACGGACCCACTATACAGAAATCAGGAATCCATCATGACCAAGTTGGATTCATCCAGAGATGCAGGGATGGTTCAGCTATTAAAAATCAATAAACATCATCAAACACATAAATGGAGGAAAAGACAAAACCATACCATCATCTCAATTGATGCTGGAAAAGCCTTTGACAAAATCCAGCATCCCTATCAGCTTAAAGTCCTAGAGGGAATTGGAATGGAGGGATCATTCCTCAATGTAATCAAAGCCATATACAGGAAACCCACAGCCATATCATCCTAAATAGGGAAATGAAGAAACATTCCCTTTAAAAGTAGGAACTTGGGCAAGGCTGCCCCTGTCACCACTCCTCTTCAATATGTGCTTGAAACACTGCTAGACTCAATAAGGCAAGAAAAGGAATTAAAGGAGTACTAATTGGAAAATAGGAAGTCAAGCTCCCTATTTGCTGATGATATGATTGTTACTTAAGGGATGCTAAAAACTCAACCAGAAAACTTCTAGAAATGATTAACAGCTTCAGCAAAGTGCAGGATACAAAATTAACCTAAAAATATCAATGGCCTTCTTTACACCAACAACAAACAACTGGAGAAGAATTCAAGGAGAACTTCCCACTCATAATAGCCCAAAAAAACAATAACAATCCCTAGGCAACCAACCTAACAAAGACACCAAAGATCTCTACAACAAAAAATATTAAACCCTAAAGAAGAAGATTGAAGAAGACATCAGAAGATGGAAAAACCTCCCATGCTCATGGATTGGGAAAATTAACATTGTAAAAATGTCCATTCCAAAGCATTGATTTCCAGAATATATAAACTACTCAAAAAAACCAAAGAAAAAGAAATCCAATGACCACTCAATAGATGGAGCAAAGAACTGAACAGAGACTTCACAAGTAGGATTAGAGATGCTGAGAAACACCTTAAGAAGTGTTCAACATCACTAATCATTAAGGAAATGCAAATCAAAAACCACTTTAAGATATCATCTTACTCCAATAAGATGGCTAGATCAAGAAAATAAATGATACCAGTGTGGAGAGGTTGCGGGGAAGGGGAACACTCATTCACTGCTGGGGGAATGTAAACTCGTGCAGCCACTGGAAAGCAGTGTGGAGACCCTTGGAAGACTTGGAATGAACTTGCCACCCGACCCAGCCATACTACCTGGGCATGTACCCTCAAGGACTCACCCCACCCAGAGATACATGCATGGCCATGTTATGCAGCTCTCTTCACAATAGCAAGGAGCTGGAACCACCTCAAATGCCCTCAACTGACAGTGTGATAGAGAAAATGTGGTACATCTACACAATGGAGTTCTGTGCAGCAGTAAGAAAGACGACATCATAGCTTGCAGGAAAATAGCTGGAGCGAGAGGACATCATGCGAGTGAAGAACAGAGTCCCAGAAAAACAAACGACGACGAATGGTATCTCTCGCTGTGGATGCTAGTGCCAATTACCTAGTTGTAAGTATTTCTTGTGTAGGGCCCCCTGAGCTTTTGTCCAAAGCAGTTGGGCGTATGCATATTGGAAACAACAACACACACACACAGAGGAGTGCATCAAAGAACTGACTGAAACAGTGATTTCTGCTAAAAACAGTCAGCTTCCTCATGGAGAATATTGCGAAAGACTGAGAAAGAGATGAAAGCATGTTTGGCAGAATGCATAACTCGGCGGGGTGGGGGAGGGTGGAACACGGGTCTAGATTATTAAAAAATAAAAGTAATTAAAAAAAAAAGAAAGAAAAAAAAATCCCCACAACCATCTATATCACCTTAATTGTGTGTTCCCATGAAGAAACTGGGATCAAGAGGAAAAAAAAATGTCCATGTCTACTGAAACTCTTGTATAGATTTAACGCAATCCCAATCAAATGCCCAAGAGTTTCTTCACAGCTTGGGAAAAAAAGTCCTTAAATTCATTTGGAAAAAGAAAAGACCCCGAATAGCCAAAAACAACCCTGTGTGAAAAGAGCTACACAGGGGGATCTCATACCAGACCGTCAGACTATACACGGCTATAGTCATAAAACAGCCTGGTACGGGCAAAAANACTTCATTTTGTGGGAGTTAGGTTGATGGGAGAAAGACTAACCATGCCTGGGAAGCAGAGGGAAGGAAGGGAGATCGAGACAAATATTCTCCTTAAAGGCGTCCCGCAATGGAGGAACAGGCCTACATAGCCTGACCTTTTTTTTTTGTTAAATTAAATCAAGACCCGTGTCCCCACCCTATCCCCCACCCACCAGAGCTCATTCTGATAAACATGCCTTCCATCTCTTCGTCTTTCTCAATATTCCTTCATGTGGAAGTTGACTGTTTTGAGTCAGAAGTTCACTGTTTCAGAAAGATCTTTGATGCAGTCCTTTCTGCTGTGTCCAATATGATCACTCCATATGTTGCAAAGCTAGGCGTACACACAGAATATATACACAGGTAACAACTTAGGACCTATCCCGTCTCAAACTTTTATATTAATGGACTAATTCTCACCCCAAGGTCAAAAGACATGGACTGGAAGATTAGATTAGGAAACTGAATGCACCTACTCATATGCCTTGTCTCCAAGAAACACAGTGCCTTTTATGATGGACAGTGCTATCCACTTTTAAAGTGAATGCGATGGGAAAAAAAATATTCTCCAGGTCTAAATGCTTCCGTACCAATAAACCAAGCAGGTGTTGCTTATTTTAATATATTTGGACAAATAGAGGTCAGTAAGTGTAAATGACAATTTTAGGCAAGAGATCAAACAATATATGGTCCTCATGAGGCATTTTTTCAAGAGGAAGCTACTATCTGGCACAGTAGATTACAGATTTACACATTATGATATGATGAATGGCCCCCAAAACTTCTGGCATTGCACCAAACTTCAGAAACAATTCCCTCTCAGGATCCAACAAGTCAAACACTAACCCAGTACACTCATAGTAGGGGACTATCGTACCCCACTGAGTCATTTGGCAGTCAACAGGACAAAGATTATAAACAAGAGGCATCTGAAACTGAACGATATGAATACACTATTCTAACATGGACCCGCAGGATCTCTACCTAATATTCCACCACTAATACTAAGCAAGTACACTTTCTACTTCTAGCTCAGCCCCTTGGATACATGTCTGCCAAAATTTGACGCAGCGATGACTTTGGACACAGAAGAAACCTTCACAAAGATACAAACAAGATTGAATATGAATATTTTCATACTGTTCATGTCAAGACCACAGTGCAGTAATAGGCTCAACATCAAACACCAGGATAAGCCCTCAAATGCCTACAAGACACATGGAGACTAAACAACAACCTTGAAGTAATGAATGGTGGTCAAGGGAAAGAGAATAAAGGAAATAAAAGCATTCCTGGAACTGAATACAATGCAAATACAAACACAGACAAACTTATGATAACCATTAAAAGCGTCCTAAGTAGAAGTTATTTATATAGCCTCTGGGTGCCCTAAATTAGGAAGAAACAAACAGAAGGCACAGAGTAGAATGATTAAACATTGCAGGTAAGAAGACCTGAGAGGGCCAACAGCGAATAGTGTGAACCCGTTAAATAGTGCAACAGATAGGAAGGTATATAAACAGATAAATCGAGAGCACAGAAATAACAATGAATAGGTTACTCAAATGAAAACAAGAACATCAAAAAATCCAAATGAAGGCCCAAATAGTTGGTTTTCTTGAAGAATAAACAGTATAGAAGACTTCTAGTCCAGCTATTAAGCAAAAGAAAGAGGATCACGAACTCCAAAATGCAATCAATTGTGACTAATTAGTGACTTCCCACCGACTAGTGAGAAGATCCCAGCAAATGGATTGGAAATACTTCCACTATTATCCACCATCACCATTGAACATATCCTAGAGAAATAGGGTACATGAATTGTATCTTTCGGGTACACCAGTACCCATAACTAACGAAGAAAAGATGCAACTATTCTTAAAAAGTGTCTAATCCCAATTCAGATTAAACCTAGAAGAAATGGATGAATAATGGAAATACTGGAATCACCAAACTCAACCAAGAAGAGACCACGCTTAAACAGACCCATAATACATGAAGAAATTGAAGATGTAATAAGAAACCTCCCATAAAAAAAGCCCAGGCCAGCGTTTCACAGCAGATTCGAACAAAAGCACAAACCATTTTATGAATGTTTAGAAGGATACGAACAGAGGGAATTCTCCCAAATTCCTTCTATTGAAGCCAGCATCACTCTATTTACTAAAACCAGGCAAGATCCAACTAAAAAGGAGAATTATGACCCATCTTCTAATGAACACAGATGCCAAAATTCTAAACAGGATATTGGCAAACCGTATACGGACCCACATCAGAGGCATCATCCCATTCATGGACCAAGTTGGATTTCACAGAGATGCAGGGATGGTTTCGATAAAAATCAATAAACATCATCAAACACATAAATGGAGTGAAAAGACAAAACCAACCATATCTCCATTGATGCTGAAAAGCCTTTGACAAAATCCAGCATCCCTTCATGCTTAAAGTCCTAGAGGGAATTGGAATGGAGGGATCATTCCTCAATGTAATCAAAGCCATATACAGGAAAACCCACAGCCAAATACATCCTAAATAGGGAAATGACAGAAACATTCCCTTTAAAAGTAGGAACTTGGGCAAGGCTGCCCTGTTTCACCACTCCTCTTCAATATGGGGCTTGAAACACTTGCTAGATTAATAAGGCAAGAAAAGGAAATATAAAGGAGTATAATTGGAAAATAGGAAGTCAAGCTCCCTATTTGCTGATGATTGATTGTTACTTAAGGGATGCTAAAAACTCAACCAGAAAACTCCTAGAAATGATTAACAGCTTCAGAAAGTTGCAGGATACAAAATTAACCTAAAAATATCAAGCCTTTCTTTACACCAACAACAAACAAAAAAAAAAAAAAAAAAAAAAAAAAACACTCATAATAGCCTCAAAAACAATAATAATCACCTAGGACCAAACCTAACAAAGACACCAAAATATCTTACAAAAAAAATTTAAACCTCTAGAAGAAGAAATTGAAGAAGACATCAGAAGATGGAAAACCTCCCATGCTCAGTGATTGGGAAAATTAACATTGTAAAAATGTCCATTCTCAAAGCATTGATTTCCAGAAATATATAAACTACTCAAAAAACAAAGAAAAAGAAACCTGACCCACTCAATAGATGGAGCAAAGAACTGAAACGAGACTTCACAAGTGAGGATTTAGGAGATGCTGAGAAACCCTTAAGAAGTGTTCAACATCACTAATCATTAGGAAATGCAAATCAAAAACCACTTTAAGATATCATCTTACTCCAATAAGACTGGCTAGGATCAAGAAATAAATGATACAATGTTGGAGAGGTTGGGGGAAGGGGAACACTCATTCATGCTGGTGGAATGTAAACTCGTGCAGCCACTATGGAAAGCAGTGTGGAGAACCTTGGAAGACTTGGATGAACTTGCCACCCGACCCAGCCATACTACTCCTGGGCATGTACCCTCAAGACTCCTCCCACCACTACAGAATACATGCACGGCCATGTTTACTTCACTCTCTTCACAATACAAGGAGGTGGAACCAACCTAATAGCCCCTCAACTGACGAGTGGATAGAGAAAATGTGGTACATCTACACAATGGAAGTTCTGTGCAGCAGTAAAGAAAGACGACATCAGAGCTTTGCAGGGAATAGCTGGAGCTGAGGACATCATGCTGAGTGAAGTAACAGAGTCCAGAAAAACAAACGAAATGGTATCTCTCGTCTTGGATGCTAGTGCCAATTACCTAGTTGTAAGTATTTCTTGTGTAGGGCCCTGAGCTTTTGTCCAAAACACAAAACAAAAAAAAAAAAAACACAAACAACAACAACAGAAAGGAGTGCATCAAGAACTGACTGAACAGTGAACTCCTCAAAACAGTAGCATTCCGTACTGGTAGATGATCTATTGTATGAGAAGCTGAGAAAGCAGATGAACTTAAGATGGTGTGGGTCAGAATGTTTTACCTATGGCGGGTGGGCGGACGGGCGTGAGGCATATCACGGGTCTTCCTATTGTGAAGTTCTCCGTTCAGTTCTTTTGGCTTCATCTATTAGTGGGTCATGGTGTTTTCTCTTCTTCTTGTTTTTGAGTATTAGTATTTACGGTAGATTATATTTGATAACAAATATATGTATAAATAATTAAATTTAAAAGAGAAAAAAAAGTAGAGATACCCAGACGAGTCTCAATCTAGATCTATATCTCGAGGCTCAATACTCGTATTTCTCTCGGAAGCAACTTGATGTGCATTCTGCATGTGAAAAAACAGATTAAATTCCTCCTAGTCTACTCGAACGTAGTTTGTGTGTGTAGTTAGACTTATACGCAGGTCTTCGAATAAAACTTGACCCGTGATGGTGTATCTGTCATATGCACGGTGCTTGAGAAAAACTGCAAGGAAGAAAGCTCTTATTATTCGTTATTTGTGCAATTATAGAGGATAATGACGCCTAATGTATGCAAAATCAACCCTGTTGTGTGTAAAGAGCGTTACAACGGAGGCATCTCTCATATAGTTGAACTAATACTCCTAGATTTCTCTGACCAAACAAGATTGTATACTTACGTGAGGTCTCTCATCAATCGATTTATTTAACCAGCAGGATAGGCTCACTTGATCTAACTAAAAACCTACTGACTCTGTTGACCATCAGGTGATACAGAAAGCGAGAGGACGTCCAATAGCCACTCCTTGTGAGCGTTTTACTATTTTCAGCTCTTCTCGATAATGTGACGAAGGGGCCAAGAGCCTACAATGGAGACTTAATCTCAGCATCTTTACAGTGCCAAGTGGGGCTTGGCAAACTGGATCGTATCTCAGTCGTGTAGTCGGCTGCCAACTTTTTTCTTCTATTACCTTCAAAATGAAGATAACCTCTACTGTCACTCCTTGACAAGGAGTGATACTCTCAGACTGGTAGTTCATAGAGACTCTCTACGTGAAACCCCAACTTCTGTAAGTGCACAATCTAGGAGAGGAGAATAAGTGGCTTATAGTGTCCTGACTACAGACGATTAGTGCATAGGAAAGAAAGACTTCCTAATTCGGACAGCAGGTGGTGTTCGACTTAAGAATTTAGTGACAATGACAATGGGTATCGATTATACTCAAAAGCTTCTGTTACATCAAAAGAAAGAATCAAGGAAGTGAAGAGAAATTCCACAGGATGGGAGAAAATATTCACAAATCATATACAGACACACATAAAAAAAAAAAAAAAAAAAAAAAAAAAACAAAGGAAGAAAGAAAAACAAATGACCACTCAATAGATGAGCAAAGAATCTCGAACAGAGACTTCACAAGTAAGGATTAGAGATGGCTTGAGAAACCCCTTAAGATGTGTTCAACATCACTAATACATAAGGAAATGGCAAATCAAAACACTTTAAGATATCATCTTACTCCAATAAGAGGCTAGATCAAGAAACAAATGATACCATTGCTGGAGAGGTTGTTTGTATGTGTATGAATGTACTGTCTGCATGCAGGTCTGTGCACCAGTGTCGTGCAATGCCGCGGAGGTCAGAAGAGGGTCTCGGATTCCCCTGGAACTGGAGTTCTCCTGGAATTGGAGTTACAGACGGTTCTTAGCCGCCATGTGGGTGCTGGGGATCGAACCCGGGTCCTCTGCAAGAGCGTCGGTGCTCTTAACCGCTAGGCTATCTCTCCAGTCCCGTCAGAAGAGGGCAGTGGATCCCCTGGAACCGGAGTCACAGATGGTTGTTAGCCACCATGCGGCTGTGGAAACCTGGTCTTCTGTAAGAGCAAGCAGTGCTCTCAACTGCTGAGCCACCTCTCCAATCCCCTATTAATTTATTTTTTTAAGTCTCCAGACACTGCTCTATATTGTTATGGGCAAAATTGCTCCTATTAAGGATCACCGCTGTATAGAGAGGAAGACCACCTACTCAGAGCCAGAACATGGCCATGAGCTGGTCTCTTCGCTTCCTCAAGTTCACCAGTACAGTGCATCCAGCAACATTCCTGGACAGAGCGTAGGAAAGGTAAACATTCTGACCCAATATCTGGGGTGAGGAACCCAGTCTTCTTGTCCTGGACCGGGAGGCCTCACCCTGACCGCCATATTCTGAGTGTTGGGCTGGACTGCTTCCTTGGTTTTCCCTTTGTTGAGGGTTATCTCTACAGCCCAGGAGTCTAAAATATGGAATGGGAAGCTTGGGTTTCAAGGAGGCCTCAGGCAGAATCCGACTCCACCCCCTCGCTACAACTTCTAGCTGTCTTTGCAGCTCTGCCTCTGGTGCTCCGAGTTACCTGCTCACTCTGGCAAAGACACGAGAGACAGGGACCTCCACAAGCACCAGCTTCTGCTTTGCAGGTCTGTGTGAGCACGCTCACTTCCACCAGGATGTATAACCACAGCAAGTTTAAATCTATCTGCTGTTGGCAGCCCAACAGACCACCTTTGAGATTTCCCCAAATGCTGGCTCTTCTTTTTGCCTATGGCCTAAATTTCTTTCCATTCACCAGTACCCTTTATAATTTATCTTCTCTAAAGGAAGAAAGAGGAAATGATGCTCCCTTAAGAAGTAAAATGAGGGGCTGGAGAGATGGCCTAGCGGTTAAGAGCGCCGACCGCTCTTACAGAGGACCCGGGTTCGATCCCCAGCACCCACATGGCGGCTGAGGGCCGTCTGGGGCTCCAATTCCAGGAGAACTCCAGTTCCAGGGGAATCCGAGACCCTCTTCTGAACTCCGCGGCGTTGCACGACACGGGTGCACAGACTTGCATGCAGACAGTACATTCATACACATACAGAAATAAATAAAAAATTAATAAAAAAAAATTATAAAAATAAAATTGCAACTTAAAAGATA
>VZQC01009724.1:1085128-1133318 GCA_009823505.1 Rhizomys pruinosus
CTGTAACTGGCTTGGTGGAATTTGAGCCCAGGCTGTCTTCACACACAGTCAATGGGGTCTGAAATCTGCCTCAATTAAAAGATTAGAATAACTCCTCCTGGGGTAGGCCCCTCGGGAACCCCCTAACAGGTACTTGATAACATTCATGTCACTTTGTTTGTAAAGAGTCAGTAGTCTCTAGACAAGGAAGAGTTAAGACTACAAACAAGTACAGATTCAGAGCTCTAAGCTTTCTGTTGTGTGGGCTGAAGTCAGGCTTGTAGCATTAACTTTAATGTAAATTTTTGTGGAAGTGATTCATGTAAAATTCCTGCCAAGAATTTTAATAATTAGACTGAATTAGATCAAACTCTGTCCATACATGCCTAACAACATCTGCTGATCTGACAGTGATCCTGGAAGCCAAGCCAAGCCCAGGAAGGGTGGGCTGAACCTCAAGAAGTCCCCTGCTTGGTGTGGGACAGCGCTGAAAGGCACCTGCCAGTTTCCATCTGGTTACAGCTTTAGCCTTTCGCCCAGCTAACACCTGCTCTGGCTTTATCCTATCCAACAGCTACCAGGGACGAAAGAAAGAGACACGGGAGTTGGCAACCGCTCAGAAAAGGAACACTTTACCCCCAGAGTCTCTCTCTCTACCCTGAGCTGTGGGTGTTAAGTATTTCTCTTTAATGTGGCCATTTCAGCCTTTCCCCCTGTTCTGGCACAACACATAATGGTAACAGGGTCTCAGCTACCTGGGGGCGCAATTCTTTAAGAGAAGGGACCTGCACAATGTGGCAAAGCTCCCTGAAGAATCTGTTTCCTCTCTTCCTCTCTCTGGGTCACACAGGAGTAATTCATTCATTCATTCACACATTCTCTCTCTCTCTCTCTCTAGCATTTAAAAATAAATAAATACAAAAGATTCATATTCTCCCCCCCCTTCTCTCTCTCTCAGACAGGATCTCCCCATGGAGCCCAGGCTGGTCTCGAACTCACAATCCTCTTGCCTCAGTCTCCTGGGTGATAAGATTATAGAAGTGTCCCATCATGTCTAGGAATGTACCTAACACAAACTCTCCAAACATATACACTGACAGTGTACTACATCATCACAAGAAGGCTGTGTTATTCAAATCAGAAATTATATCAAAATGCTAAAGAATAATAAGACAAGCGGGTCGGGCATAGTGATACACACCTTTAATCCCAGGACTCAGGAGGCAGAGGCAGGTGGATCTCTGTGAGTTCAAGGCCAGCCTGGTCTACGTAGTGAGTTCTAGGTCAGCTGGGGTTAAAGGGGACAAGGAGGAGGAGGGAGGAGGAAGAAGAGGAGGAGGGGGAGGAAGAGGAAGAGGAAAAGGAAGAGGAAGCAGAGGAGGAAGAGAGGAGGAGGAAGACCAGGGAAGTGGCTTAGTGGTGAAGCATTTGTCTAGTATTTTCAAGGCCCTGGATTCCATCTCCAGCAAATAAATAAATAAATAAAATATCCCCCCTTCTTTTTTCTCTCTCTCAGACAGAATCTTCCCATGGAGCCCAGGCTGGCCTTGAACTCCCCTCAAACTCACATCCTCTTGCTTCAGTTTCCTGAGTGCAGGAAAAATAAAAGGTTTTCCAAAAGAAATGTAAATGTGCGGGCTGGAGAGATGGCCTAGCGGTTAAGAACACCCACTGCTCTAGCAGAGGACCTGGGTTCGATCCCCAGCACCCACATGGCAGCTGAAAACCGTCCTTAACTCCAGTTCCAGGGGAATCCAACGCTCTCTTCTGACCTCCACGGCATTGCACGACACGGGTGCACAAACCTACATGCAGACAGTACATTCATACACATAAAAATAAATAATTAAAAAAAAAGAAATGTAAATGTGCTCGGTTCATACTTGCACATTTGCTACTAAATGGCTCTGAGCTTGAGCTTCGTCAAAGGCAAAGGAAAGTGAAAGGTGACCAAGACAGTTTCCCTCTCAGCACTGTGCAAGGCCCACAGATTATAATGTCCAGGAAAGTGCGCTATGTGCTGCTGCACACAGAATTACTGCTGCCTTAAAACAGTACCACATCCTTAACAGGAACAGTATTCTTCTCTTAGGTCTAAAAACGCTTTCCCAACCCTGTCTTTCCTTCCAGGGGCATAAAAATGGTCAACAACACATGCCAATGATTCCTTAGCAAGCTGGACCTGGGGTCAGGCCTGGAATACCTGATGCAAGGGGACTGCAAGTTCAAGGACTGTCTGAGCTATGGAGTAAGGTCAAGGCCAACTTGGGCAACTTAGGAAGACCCTGTCAAACAAACAAAAGCAAACAAAATCCCTAGTATTTGCTATCATATTAGAAGCTCCAAAAACCTACTTTATGAGAAACATTCCACCAACCTCATCTTCCCCCCCACCCCAGCACCCTAGTTTCTGAATGATGTTCAAACTGTTCTACTAGACAGTTCTTTGGCTAAAATAGTACCCTGTAGCATATTATACACTTATAATACCAGACTTGGTAAGCAGAAGGTAGGACAGTACAAATTCAAGGTTAGTCTGATCTACATGGAAACACTGTGTCTCAAAATAAACAAACAAAAACAAAAAAGAGGGGCTAAAGAGATGGCTTAGTGGTGAAGAGGACTTGCTATTCTTCCAGAAGTTCTGAATTGGGTTCCTGGCACCCACATTAGGAGGCTCACAGCTATCTGTAATTCCAACTCTAAGGGATCCAATGCTGTTTTCTAGCTTCTGTGGGCACACACAACATTCATTCACATAGACAGACAGACAGACAGACAGACACACACACACACACACACACACACACACAAAAATAATAAATCTTGAAAAAGTATGGGAGGGAGGGAGGGAGGGAGCGAGGGAGGGAGGGATTGAAAAACATTATCAGTGGTCATGGACATCAAATTCTAGTGGGAGCTAGCCAAGAGAATATGACAAGACAAAGGACCATCAGAAAGAGCAGAGATAAACACACCTGCTCCCACCGCTCCCCTTTCCTCTGACTCCTGAGAGGTTTAGCAAATCATCTATTCATTTAGATGACTGTTTCTGTCTGCAATATTTAGGACTGAGAAGAGAACTAATGTCTAAATATTTCTTACTAGCTGAACAAAACACCTACTGTACCTTCTCCATCTTTTAAGGAAGAGAGACAATAATGCAAGCTTGGAATAGCAATTAAGTGAATAGTGACTAGTAATTACTTTATGGAGAGTGACTTAAAAAGAGAAAGCTTTTGTCTCCAAGAATTAATTGTAGGGCTGGGGTGTAACTCGGTATTTGCCTAGCATATACAAGAACCCTCAGCACTACAGGGAAAAAAATTAATTGTAGCCAAAGAAATCTTTGTTTCCAAACCCATGTATGGTATTCAACATTAGCATCCTTCCATGAGGTCAGAGAACACTAATCTGGAGGAGGTCATTAAGGCCTTCAATGGCAACACCCTCACTTTGCAGCTAAAATCAGCCTTCCTCACAGTAGGCATGCAGGATGTTTACAAAGGGGAGGGGGAATAAGGAAGCCTTCCATAACCAGATGACCTTGGGGGATCCTGGATCAACACAGATTCTCCAGGTTCTTCCACTATGGTACTCCATAAGGACTGTATTAATTACTTTTCTCATCACTGCAACAATATATGTGAGAAAATCAACTTCAGGAAGGAGGGATTGATTTTAGCTCATGGCTTGAGCCTACAGTCCATTATTGGGAGGGTGGAGAGAGGGAAAGAGACATTGGCAGTAGACACAGAGCACAAGGAGGCTTGTCACACTGCATCCACCAACAGTTACCTATGTCTGCCAGCCAGGCCTCACCAACTGAAGGTTCCACAGCCTCCCAAAACAGTGTCACCAATTGGAGAACATGCACATAGAACAAGCTGTCAGGGGACATTTCAGATAGAAACCACAGCATCGGCCTCCACCCCCACAACCCCAAATCCTTCCTGTCTTGTCCTCTTCTTTTATTAAAAAAAGTTTTAATTTTTCTTTTTTTTATTATTTCTTTTTTTTCCACATAAATTATTATTTATTATTTTTAACAAATCTAGATCCCGTGTTCCCACGCCATTCCCCCACCCCACCGCCGAGAGCTCATGCCATTTCTGCAGACATGCTTTCCACTCTTCTTACGTCATTCTCAATATTCTTCCAATGGGAACGTTGACTTTTTGAGCAGAATTCACTGTTTCATTAGTTTCTTTATGCTCTTTCTGTTGTCTGTTCTTTCCAAAAATGCATTTATGACCCAATCTGCTTTTTGGACAAAACTCAGGGGCCCTATACAAGAAATACTTACAACTAGGAATTGGCACTAGCTCCACAGATGAGCGCGATACCATCGTCAGTTTGTTTTTCTGGGACTGTGTTACTCTCATCTCAGCTGATGTCCTCTAAGCTCCAGCCATTTTCCCTGCAAAGCTCATATTTGTCGTCTTTCTTTACTGCTGCCATAGAACTCCCATTGTGTACGACCTGTACCACAATTTTCTCATCCACCTCTGTGCAGTTGAGGGGCATTTTGGGTTGGTTCCAGTTTTCCTTGCTATTGTGAAGAGAGCCTGCAAATGCCAAACATGCTGCAGCTATCTCTGTTTGGTCGGTAAGTCTGTGGGGGGTACATGCCCCGGATTGGTAATGGCTGGGTCCGTTGTGCGCAAGTTCATTCCACGTTTCCACGGGTTCTCCACACTGCTTTCCATATGCTGTACGAGTTTACATTCCCACCAGCAGTGGATGAGTGTTCCCCTCTTTCCCCACAACCTCTCCAGATTTTTAGCCTGGTTTCATTGTTTTCTTGATCTAGCCAGTCATTTTGGCGTAAGATGATATCTTAAAGTGGTTCTATATCTGCATTTCCTTAATGATTAGTTATGTTGAGCAGTTCTTTGAGGTGTTTCTCAGACTCTCTAATTCCCTTGCTGTGTGAGTCTCTGTTCAGTTCTTTTGCTCCATCTATTGCGGGGTCATTTTGTTTTCTTCCTTCTTTTTGCGGAGTTTATATATTCTGGAAATCAATGCTTTGTCAGCTGTATCTGCCGTGAAGGTTTCTCCTCCCACTCTGTGGGACTTTCTTCTTCACTTCCCTGATTGTTTCTTTTGACCGTACAGAAGCTTTTGAGTTTAATGACTTGCGGTCTACATTTTGTCAATTGTCGACCTTAATTCTTGTGCCAGCTGCTGTTCGATTTAGGAGTCTTTCCTAGCCTATTCTTTGTAGTTGCTGCCAACTTTTTCTTCTATATTTCAGAGTTTGGGGTTTCACGGTTGAGGTCTTAATCCATCTGGAGTTGACTTTTGTAAAGGGTGGGAGGTAGGGGGTTTGGGTAGGGGTTTAGGGTTTATTTCATTTCTTCCTCCAGTTGGTGATCAAGTTTTGCCAACACCACTTGCGGAAAGATGCGTCTTTTCTCCATTGTGGTTCTTGGCCAACCTTGTCAAATATGAGATGGCTGCTGTGACATTGTATGTGTTCAGGTTTGGCTCTTCGGTTTTGTTCCATTGGTAACAGGTCTGTTTTTTTTTTTTGTGCCAAGTTTACCAGGGATGTTTTTATGACTATAGCATTGTAGTATAGTTTAAAATCTGGTATAGAGATCCATCCTGTAGGCTATGTTCACTCACGGTTGATTTGGCCCTATTCGGGGGTCTTTTGTTTTCCAAATGAATTAAGAAACTTTTGTTCAAAGCCTTGTGAAGCAAACTCTTGGGGATTTTGATTGGATTGCATTAAATCTATCAAAAGTTGTTTTGTAAAATGACATTTTTACAATGTTAATTTCCCAATCCATGAGCATGGGATGGTTTTCCATCTTCTGAGGATGTCTTCTTCAAATTCTTTCTTTAAGGGTTTAAATTTTTGTTGTAGTGAGGTCTTTTGTGTCTTTGGTTAGTTTGTTCCTCGTCTCTTATTGTTTTTGAGGCTATTGTGAGTGGGAAGGTCTCTTTGACTTTTTTCTCCAGTTGCTTGCTCTTTCTTGGTTGTAAAGAACGGCCATTAACGGCCCATTGACCTTTTTTCAGGTTTTACTTTTGTATCCTGCACTTTGTCTGAAAGCTTTATATCGTTTCCTAGGCGTTCTGGTGGAGTTTGTTGATCCCTTACGTAAACAATTCATATCGTCCGCAAAATAGGGATAGTTTGACTTCCTCTTTTCCAATTAGTACTCTTTAATATCCTTTCCTTGCCTTATTGCTCTAGCAAGTGTTCTAAGCACCTATATTGAAGAGGAGTGTGATCGGGGGCATCCTTGCCGAGTCCTACCTTTAAAGGGAATGTTCCGTTCATTTCCCCATTTGGATGATATTGGTGTGGGTTTCCTGTATCTGGTCTTTACTTACATTGAGGAATGATCCCTCCATTCCATTCCTTCTAGGAGTTTAAGCATGAAGGGATGCTGATTTTGTCAAATGCTTTTTCAGCATCATGAGATGATGGTTGTGGTTTTTGTCTTTGATTTCCGTTTATGAGTTTGATGATGTTATGATTTTTCGTCTGTTGAACCATCCCTGCATCTCCTGTATATGAATCCAACTGGTCATGATGGGATATCTTCTTGATGTGGGTCCTTGTATGCGATTTTGCCAGTATCTATTTCGAATTTTGCACATCTGTGTTTGTTGTTCATGAGGGAGATGGGTCTCTCATTCTCCTTTTTAGTTGGATCCTTGCCTGGTTTGGTAATAGAGTGATGCTGGCTTCATTAGAAGGAATTTGGAGGGAATTCCCTCTGATTGTATCTTCTAAACAGTTTCAGACCTAATGGTTGTTTGTAGGTCTTTTGAAATTTTTTATAGAATAATTTCTGCTTTGAAACCGTCTGGGCCTGGGGCTTTTTTTAGTTGGCGAGGATTCTTACTACATCCTCTATTTCTTCATATGTTGTGGGTCTGATATTTTGTTGATCTCTTCTTGGTTTTTCTTTGGTGATTCCCAGGATTTCCCATATTCATCCATTTCTTCTATAGGTTTTCAAACATGGTAGAATATAGGTTCTTGTAATCATTCCCATATAAATTTTCTAGATCTTTTCCTTGTCCGTGTGATATTTCCCTTTTCATCACAGATTGTATTGATTGGAGTTGTTCCTTCTTTCTTTTTGTTAACGGGCTAGAGGTCTGTCTCTTGTTTATTCTTTCAAAGAACCAACTTTTGGCTTCATTGATTTTTTTTGTATTTTTTCTTTGTTTCTATTTCATTGATTCTGCCTCTGATTTTTGTTATTTCTTCCTGGTCTGTTGCGTTTAGGGTTCAACTGTTGTTGCCTCTCAAGGCTTTTGCTTCTGTGTTTGATCATTCACTTTTGCTCTTCTGTTTTCTAATGTAGGCACCCCAGGGCTATAAACTTCTCCTTAGGACTGCCCCTTTTAAGGTATCCATAGGTTTTGTTTGTGTTGTATTCGTCATTGTCATTCCGTTCCAGGAATGTTTTTATTTCTTTCTTTATCTCTCCTTCGACCATTCATTATTAAAGAGTATGTTGTTTAGTCTCCATGTGTTTCTTGTAGCAGGAGGGCTGTCCAGTGTTGTTGATTTTGAGCTTCATTGCACTGTGGTTCTGACAGGATGCATGAAATAATTTCAAAACTTTTTTATCTGTTGAGATTTCTTATGTGTCCCAGTGATGTCGGTCGATTTTTTGGAGAATGTTCTGTGGGTGTTGTGTAGAAAGTGTATTCTCTTGGTATTAGGATGGAATGTTCGGGAGGAGGTCTTAGAGGTCCATTTGGTGTATCATCTCGTTCAGTTTCAGATGTCTCTCTGTTTATTTTTTTGTGCCTGTTTGACCTATCCAAAGGAACTCAGTGGGGTATTGAAATCTCCCCCTATGAGGGCTGGGGTTAGTCTGTGGACTTGTGGTCCTGGAAGAATTGTCTTTATAAAGTTTGGTTGCACCCGAATTTGGGGCATATATCTTCATAATTGTGAAATATCGTGTTGGTGAATTGTTCCTTTGATCAAAATGAAAATGTATAATTGCCTCTTTTCTTATTCTGATTTCTTTTACTTTGAAAGTCTAATTTATCTGATATTAAAATAGCAACACCTGCCTTTTTTTTTTTTTTATTTTTAATTATTTGTTTTGAATATTTTTTTCCATCCCTTAACTTTAAGGGTGGTGCTGTCCTTGAAGGTAGATTGTTGTTTCTTGTATAGGACCGCATATCGATTGATTCTGTTTCCTAAATCCAAGGTCTCCCAGTCTATGTCTTTTGATTGGGGAATTATGTCCATTAATCTTTAAGGTTATGACTGTTGATAGGTTTGTTGTGCTTCCTTTTGCCTATTATCCATCTGCGGTTTTTTTTTTTTTTTTTTTTTTTTTTTTTTTTTTTTTTTACTTTTATTGATTTTCTTTCTCGGTGCCTGGGGTTGGTTGCTCCTTCTTCTGTTCTTTGAAATGCTTCAGTTATTCTCTGAAGGGTTGGTTTTTCCAGACATGGTTATTCTTTCAGGTTGTTTATGTCATGGAAGATTTTCCTCTCTCCTTCCACTATGATTTACATTTTTGCAGGGTTTATAGTAACTTGGGCTGGCATCCATTGTCCATCAACACTGGGAACTGCTTTGCTCCAGGTTATTCTTGCCTTCATCGTTTGCCATGGAAGTCCGTTGTTATTCTGATAGGTTTCCCCTTATAGGCACTTGTTGTTTTCTCTTGTCGCTTAAGAATTTTTAAGAATTTTTTCTTTGTTTTGGGTTTTTTTTTTTTTTTTTTTTTTTTTTTTTTTTTTTTTTTTTTTTTTTTTTTTTTTTTTTTTTTTTTTTTCTGTTCTTGTCTGTTTTGAGTTCTGTGTGATTCTTGTATTGGTATTGTTTGTCCTTTTTTAGTTTGGGGAAGTTTTCATCTCTTATTCTGTTTTGAAGATCTGATCCATACCATTCTCTTGGGATTTTTTCTCCTTCCTCTATTCTATGATGCGGAGGCTTGATCTTTTCATTTATCGTGTCCCACAGCTCTGGTCCTTTGTCTCCATTTTATTTTTGTTGTATTTTGAAATATTTTTCATTCATCTTTCCTTGAGGTTTTTAAATGTTCTGTGTTATCTTCCAGGTCTGACTTTTCTTTGTTCTGCTTCCTCCATTCTGCTTCTGATGCTTTTTCATTCCTTTCCTCTTGACTTGATGAGTGTTTGATTTCCTTTTTCATTCCTCTTCTGATTTCTTTAGGTGTTTCCATTTCCTTTTTGGAGCTTCTTCGATCTCTTTGTTGTAGCTTTTTGCTTCGCTGTTTGGTTTTCTTATCTTTTTCAGCCTTTCTTTTCAGTGTTCTACTCCTTTCCGGAAATTGTCCTTCTCTCTCTCTCTCGGTTCTTCTTGCGTTCCTCATTCTCTTTTCTTAGTTCTTTACTTTGTTCTTTATGATATGTATTTCTTTAAGTATGTTCCCAATGTGTTTCTGATGTCTGTGTCCTGGGGCATCCCCGGAGGGGTCCCACTGCAGGCGTCTTCCATAGGGTTGGTAAAAGCCTTGGCGTGGGGATTATCCTGCCCCTTTCCAGTTATGTCTCTTCTTTGTGTTCCTGGCATTATGGGCTTCTCCTTGCCTGTTATTATTCAATTCCAATGTGTGAGGTCCTAAATGCCTCTTCACTGGTTGAAGGCTTGCTTTGCTTGCCTCCTCCGATGCTTCTTCGTAATCTCAGTTGGCGGGCCTGGCACCTGCCGCTGGCTCAGGAGATCTCAATTCTCAAGACTCACACAACGTGCTCCTTTAATACCTGTGGGAGGATAACTCCGCCCCCCACAGCCACTATATCTACTCAAGCCAAAGACCACCCTTTAATCCCAGCTGGGCGGATAACTCCACCCAGCTGGGGGAAACTCCAACCTCACAGCCACACAAAATGCCAATCCGCACCAAAGACAGCAGGACCAAAGGTTCAACAATCAGCTCTCCAAGGCACCAGTTCCTACCTGGCTCTCCCTCTTTCCTTCTGCTGTGCTCAGGACGATCTCAAGTCCTATTTATTATTTCTTATGTGCTATGAATTGTACTGTCCTGCATGTGGGTTTGTGCACCCGTGAAGTGCAATGCTGTGGAGGGTCAGAAGAGGGCATCAGATTCCCCTGGAACTGGAGGTTAAAGACGGTCCCAGCCACAATGGGGTGCTGGAACTGAACCTGGGTCCGCGGCAAGAGCAGACGAGGTCGGTGCTCTTCTTAACCACTGAGGCCATCTCTCCAGCCCCTGTCTGTCCCCTTCTTGACAGCTAGGAGGTGACCTGCTTTTCTCCATCACACCTATCCCCATGACATACTACCTCAGGTCAGGCTCTAAAGCAACAGGGCCAAACAGCCATCAACTGAACCCTTTGAAACTGTGAGCCAAAATAAATCTTTCTTCAAGTTATGTTTTGCCATAGTAATAAAAAACACCTGACTAACACACCTTTGGAGTGAGAAGCCCATTTTTTGGCTCAGTCTACACAGTACATGGCAGTGGTTCCCAAACACAAGCTCTTTGGGGAGGACTGGCAGGGTTAGCACAAAGGTTCTGCAGCCACCTGGGAACTGAAAATTTTCAGCAGATCAAAATTCACACGCACAGCTGCCATTAGGTCAAGGATCCATAAAATCATTTTTTGTCAAAAAATATCTGCATATTTTTGAAAGTCTAAGCCAAGACTGGCCCTTTTTTTAAAAAAAATTTTTTTATTAATTTTTTTTTTATTCTATTTCTGTATGTGTATGAATTGTACTGTCTGCATTGCAAGTCTGTGCACCCATGTCGTGGATGTCAGAGAGGTTCTCGATTTCCCCTGGAACTGGAGGTTATACTGCGAATTGGAGTTTTAGACGGTTCTCAGCCTCCATTGTGGGTGCTGGGGATTCAAACCCGGTTCATCTTGTAAAGAGAGGTAGGAGTTCTTCCTCTTTTCTAAATCCGCTTTAGGCCATCTCTCCCGCACCCAAGACGGCCCTTTTTAAAAAATTATCTTCAGTTCATGATTCTTGCTCATGTATTTAATGTGCCCCATGGGGTCGGAAGAGGGACATGGGTATGGTCGGAAGGCAAGAGGGCATCTGTGATTCCTGACATGACGGTTACAGGCGGTTGGTTGTTGTTAGCTGCCATTTGTGGGTGCTGGGACTCAAACCTGGGTCCCCTGCAAGAAGAAAAGAAACAAGAGACGACACAGTACTCTTTTTTTTTTGGTCTTTTGAGACAAGGACTAAAACGGCCCCAGTCTGTCCTGGAACTTACCCTGCAGACCAGGCAGGCAGATCTCTGAGTTGTTCAAGGCCAGCCTGATTTACATGTGAGTTCCATGGCAGCTGGGACTAAAGGGACGACCCTGTCTCAAAAAGACCAAAAAAAAAAAAAAAAAAAAATTCTAAGTCTTGAATTTTATGTTTTAATTTCATGAAGCATGGCAAAATTTGAAATCACAAATGTTCCTCGCCTATAATCCCAATACTTGGGAGGCAGAGTCAGGAGGGTCATGAATCAGGGCCATCTGAGCTAAACAGCAAATTCCAAACCAGCCTGGGCTACATAGTGAAACACTCTATCAGACAATAAATAAAAATGCTTCCCATCTCAAACAGCACACAGTCATACTGAACGTCTAGGATTTTCCTCTATTCAGACAACTTTGGTTTTTTCTTTTTCTACTAATACCAAAGACAGGAAGTTACTGAATGAAGTCTCTACATAACATTTTGACAGCCCTGTACTAATTAGAAAAACAATAAAGCCACAGAAACCCTGCTCTGGCTAAACAGCAAAGTCACAATTTTGCTGACTGGAAAATGAAGGTTTGACAGCTTGTGTGCCAAAGGGAAGGAATCTTAAAGAACTTCTACTGAAGACCAAGTGAACTGGGCTAGTGGGAAGCAACCTGCAGATGACACATGTCTTAGCAGTTATTAGCAAGCGACACCCCCTTAAGACCTACATTATCCACAATAGACAATACATGAGAATCATTGTGAAATATCTCTACCAGAAAGCAGGGCTATTTGTCAAAGAGAAAAATGTTAGTGTCATCTTACCTGCTCACTGTGAAGCTCCCATGGAGAAGACTTACAAAAAACATAGTTTTTCTTCCAAAAATTCCAGTTTTAGGTTGTACCCACATGTCACACCTTTTAAATCAAACAACCCATGACTCCAATTCTAATCTTTGCAAGTGGCGTAGAGAAATGACAAAATGTCTTCCAAATGCTGTGGGAATGTCTTTAAAGTCCCAAAGCACGATGCTGTCTGTTCTTCGTTTTTAAAGGAATTTATCATCGGTTCCAAGTTAAGAGTTCAGTTGCTACAAATACTTAGAATTGATGATTTAAAAAAATACTTTCTACATACAGCATTATTGCTTCAATGAACGAATGCCAACAAATGTGGTCAGTATTGTTTCCAGATTCTTCTGGCAATCAGGCCGCCTGTGTCAATCAGCTCAATTCTGTCTGTCCTTAATTACATCAAACTCAAAATGGCTTTTTCTACTGGAAATGTAGGCACACCTGGACCCCTGATCAGCAGTCGTGGCAGTGACACAGGCCCAGAGTCATGGCAGTGACATGGGTCCAGCTTGCAGCATCTCCCACAGTACAGCACAGCCCAGAGGAAGACTCTCCTTCCTCACAGAGGAGCCCTGGGTGGACGGTCTCCACGCTTTAAGGGACTCTGGACTTTTAAGAGTGTTTCTCAATTTGTTTATCATTTTTAGCTTTTAAAAAAACACTGCCGACTAGCTCCATTCTGTCTACTCTCTCAAAGGACTCCAGTTCCCACAGTACATGTGTGTTCAATTGTATTGCTTTGCACTTGATATACTGCTTTGTAACTGTTCAAGGCATTTTTTGGTGAACATTATGTTTCTGTCTCCCCAACTATACCCTAAGCTTCTTAACAATAAAAGCCATGCCTTGTCTTCCCCCTCAGGTCTTTTCTTATTACTACATTAAGCCCATAAATTAATTCTGAAGAAATGACATTTTTTGCAGTATTTTACATTTCCAGCTAAGAACATTCCGTTTCTCAATTAATGTCTTTTTTTAATGTCTACCTAAACTTTTGTAGATTTTTTCCCCCAATTATAAACATAATACATATGCCAGGTGTGGTGGTACATGCCTTTAATCCCAGCACTCACTCGGGAGGCAGAGGGAGAAAGAGGGAGGCAGAGGGAGGCAGATCTCTGTGAATTCAAAGCCAGCCTGGTCTACATAGTGAGAGTTCCAGACCAGCTGGGGCTATAGGGAGACCCTGTCTCAAAAAGACAAAAAACAAAACAAAAAAAAAACATGCCCAGTCCAACACTCAGAAATTTCTCAGTTTTTGTTTTTTTAATTTTTAGTGTGTGAATGCATGTGTGTGTGTGTGTGTGTGTGTGTGTGTGTGTGTGTGTGTATGTGTGTGTGTATGAGTATAGGTGCCCAAGGAGGCCAGAGGTGTTAGAACCCAGGAACTGGGTTACAGGTGGTTGTGAGCCTCCCAATTTGAGTGCTGGGAACCAAAATCAGGTCCTTTGCAAGAACACCAGGCATTCTTAACCACTGAGCGAACTCTCTAGCCACCTCAGTGGTTTTTTTGTCTAGCTATTAATACACCCAACATACCCATACACATGCATAAACACCATCCTTCCTGCCTATGTTTTAACAAGTTGGGCCAGTTACCAACTTATTACTCTTAGTTGGCAAAGAAAGCAATAAAGGCCCCAAATCCATTTGCACAGATCAGGCAGCAAAGTGGGAATCTGGGGCTGAGAGACATATCCTTAAATGGACAAACAGGATAGAATTCCACTGTATAGATGCACCATAACTTATCTAACCAGTCTTTTTTCCCTTCCCGGTGCAGGGAATAAAATCTAGGGCCTTCTATACTCTAAGCAAGTATTTCACCACTAGGCTACATCCCAGCCCACTAACAAACCCTTTGCTAACAGACACGTTTGTTTCAGATTTTGTTTTAGATTTTGTTTCAACTGCAAACATTACTACAATAAACATCTTTGAACATTCCACATCTATGAACATTGCTACAGACACTTTTGTTTATATTTGTAAGATTTGTTGGATAAATTCCTAGAAATTGGGCTGGTGGGTCAGATTACATACATTTTAAATTTTGTGTGGAATTGCCAACGAAACTGCATCAGTTTCCACTCTAAGCATGCGAGCCTGCTTCTACACACTCTTGCCAACAATGTATGTTATCAAATGCTCCTTTTGCCAATCCAATAGTCACATATTATATTTCATTAGTTACACTTCTTTCATCATAAGTGGAACCAGGTATCTTTTGTAAATATGTTTATATTTCTTTCTCTGTTCAAATTCTTTATTCAAATTGATTTTTTTTTTTTTTGTCCTTTTGAGACAGAGTCTTCCTGTAACCCCAGCTGTCCTGGAATTTACTATGTAGACCACCCTGGCCTGGAACTCACAGAGATCTGCCTGCCTCTGCCTCGAGAGTGCTGGGATTACAGGGGGGCACCCAGCTTCAAATTCATTTTAAGAGCCCTTTATACCCTAAGGGAAAAAAATGGCTCTAATCTCAATCACATAGGTTAGAAGTATCTTTTCCCAACTTATGATTTATTATTTAATTTGGTTTTTGGTATTCTGAACCATATGTAAGTTGTAGGCTGGAATTATTCCTTTAAAATTATATTTATTTCTATATTTTTTACATGTATGAGTGTTCTCCCTGCATGTATGCAAGTATACTACATGTATGCCTGGTGCCCTGTAATGCACTGGAGTTATAGAGTTATTAGATGCTAGGTGGCTGCTGGGAATCGAACCCAGGTCCTCCACAAGAGCATCCAGAGTTCTTAACTGCTAAGCCATCTCTCTAGTCCCTGGACTTATCTCTTTTATTGCCACCAGGACAATCTAGCAGAATTTTCTGAACATAAATACAGTCACTGCTTGGTATTCACAGGGAATCTGTTTCAAGATCCCCACAAGGATACCCAGATCTGTAAACATTCAACTCTTTTAGACAAAATGGCATTATATTTCATCTAACCTACTTGCATCTTCCACAGGCTTACAATCATCTCTATATTACTTATAATATTTAGTTTGGGGCTGTTTTGGTTGTTGCTTTGGGGGATCTTTGGTTGGTTTGTTTATTTTTGTTGTTTTGTTTATGACTTTTTAGTCAGGGTCTCATTATTTTGCCCTGGCTGGCCTGGAACTCACTCTATAGACCAGGCTGGCCTTGACCTCACTGAGATCCTCCGGCCTCTCTCTCCTGAGTGCTGGGATTAAAGGTGTGCGCCACCACGCCCAACTTAAATACTTGTATTATTATTATTTTACATGTATGAGTATATTGCCTGCATGTATTTAAGTGCACCCATGTCATGCAATGCCCACAGAGGGTATCAGATCCTCTGGAACTAGAGTTATGGATGATTCTTAGCCACCATGTGGGTGCTGGGAACCAAACCTGGGGACCCTATTTATTTAATTTTTTTTTTTTATTTATTTCTGTATGTGTATGAATGTACTGCCTGCATGCAAGTTTGTGCACCCGTGTCGTGCAACGCCGCGGAGGTCAGAAGAGGGTGTCGGATTCCCCTGGAACTGGAGTTCTCCTGGAATTGGAGTTTCAGACGGTTCTAAGCCGCCATGTGGGTGCTGGGGATCAAACCCGGAACAGAAAAAAAAGCGTCGGTACTCTTAACCGCTAGGCAATCTCTCCAGTCCCGGGACCCTATTTATTTAAAACAAACAAATAAACAAACAAACAAACACACCTGCAAACCTGGGAAGTCCATATGGTTATTAGTTTTCTGGAGTTCAGTGACTTCTTTGCCTCGAGGCCTTGGCCCTTGGCTTAGCTGATTCAAAACAGACATGATTACAAATGAAGATGCTGGCCTTTGTCCTACTGCCAGGGACTGTACAGCATAAGTCAGTTCAACTGGGTAAGAAATATTTAGTCAATATTCCAGAGACACCGTGCCCTAACATGAGATCAAAGGAGAACATATAATGAAGTGGGCTTTCTAATACCTACAGTGTTCCCAAAGGACAGAGGTTCACAGAGGACTTTTCTGACCTAGCATCGTTCTCCTTTCCAGTAAAAGAGCAGATAATGATGATGACGACGACGACGACGACAATGATGATGATGATGATGATGATAATGATGATGGGCTGGGAAGATAGCTCAGTGGGTAAAGTACTTGCTGTGCAAGCATGAAGACTTGAGTTCAGATTCTCAGAACCCAGGTTCTGTGGAGATGTAGCAACATGCACCTGTAATCCCAGTACTGGGGAGCAGAGACGTGGCCCTCCTGGGGGCTCACTGACCAATCAAACCAGTCTAGTCAAAATGGTTAGCTCAAGCTTCAAAACTAAGGTAGAGCCAGGCACGATGGCAATCGCCTTTAGTCCCAGGACTTGAGAGGCAGAGACAGGCAAGGCCAGCCTGGTCTACATAGTAAGTTCCAGCACAGCTGGGGCTACAGAGAGACCCTGTCTTGAAAAGACAAAAAAAAAGTGGAGAATAATAGAGAAGAGGCCCAGTATTCACACACAGGTCAGAGGACAACTGGCTGGAGGCCATCTTTCATCATAGGGGACCTGGGGACAGACTGTCAGGCTTGATGGCAAACATCTTTACTGACTGAGCCATCTTGATGGCCCCCCTCTACCTTATTTTTGAGACAGAGTCTCTTACTGAACCTGATTCACTGATTTGACTAGATTAGCTTGCCAGAAAACCCTAGGAATCCTCCTACCCTGTCTCCCCAGAACTGGTATCACAGATGCACTCAGCACCAGCTTTTCCAGGGGTGCTGGGAACTCAGGTCCTTGTGCTTAGACAGCAAGCACTTTACAGACTCAATCACCTCCCAATCCCTAAATGTACTTATTTATTTAAGAAACATTTCTTTCTGGGGGGGGAGGGATTTTTTGAGACAACTGGCACAGAACTGGCTATGTAGACCAGGCTGGACTTGAACACGCAGAGATCCACCTGCCTCTGCTTCCCAAGTTCCAGAATTAAAGTCGTGCATCACCACACCCAGCTTTAAGAAACATTTGTTAAATACCTGCCACCCATCTGGATTTTATTACAATACTAATACAAAATAATATAAAACTAAGACTTCAGGACATGGTTAAATGACAGTCTCCCCTTATGAAACATGAAATTGCACCCTAGTGAGATACTTCGGGGACCCAAAGCTGGAAAGTGGGCAAAGCAGAAAAGTATGCATGCAAGGTGGACAGGTTCCTAGGCAAAAGAGTAAAACCCCAGTGGAGGGGGGGGTGACCACTCAGAGGTGACTTCCAGGCTTGCCCCCTCTCCCCTACTTCTTTCCGCCTTATCCCTGGAGTTTTAGTCTCTCAGCAATCAGTTCTGTGTTTTTATTTCTATGCTCAATTTTAAACCACATTTTAAAAAAGCACTTCTTGAAAGGCAAAGATTGCGAGAAAAATACTGAAGCTCTTAAGAGCCCCTGTCTAGCTGCCAAAGCATTGTTTTAGTCAAATGTCAAATGAAAGGGGAGAGGCGGAATGATGATTCTATTTGAATTGCTTCCAAAGAAAAGTAACCTCCAGCGAAACTGGAGGCCCACTTTGCTGGGAATCCTGGCAGGTCGACAACAGAAATGGAAGCAGAACATTGCATCTTCCAGAAAGTACACTATCTAACAGGAGAAACCGCAAGAAGTGATAAGCTCTGAGGTCCCTATGGCTCCGGATGCATTTTAGCCTTTTCTACTTTTTAACCCTGCTGAAAATGAAGTTACTTAAAACACAATTTTCCCTTGCAGAGGGCTTTTGGAAATGATTAAAGGTCAAATCTCTTGTTTTAAGTAACATTAATATATTAAATTTCAAATTTACTTTACTGAAAAAAAAGTAGGCAATGAAATAAACATGCAAAGCTTTAAAACTAAAGAAGGCTGGGAATGTTGTTCAATGGCAGAGCATGTACCTAGCATATACAAGGCCCAGGTTTAAATCACAGCATCATTCTATCATTGGACTGATACAAAACAAAGTAAACTCAAGGAGATTTCAGGATATGGTTAAACAATAGTCCTTGCTGGGGAAACGTGAAATCACACCCCAGCTAGATTAGCTACTGTAAATATCCAAAGAATCTAAGTTTCCATCATCCAGGGACTGAGGCAGAAGACAGCCTCAACAGTACGTCCATAAATTACAGCAGCTAACAGGCATCTAGGCTGGTCACCACTCTAATCGCTTCCTTAGAAATTTCAAACCAAGTTGAAAGCAGTTATTTTCCGTGGTTTTTATCTTCATCCATTAATCACATTTATTAGACGCTCCTGTGTGTTCTGTTAAACATACCGGAGTAACAAATCAAACAGACTTGGCCTCCAGTGAGCTGCTGGTCTGTGTGTGAACATGGCAATGCATGTGCCATGTCTGCAGCTCTGCATCTTCACTGTGAACTCGCGCCAAGGCACAGGTAGCACGCTGACCTCTGTGGTGACTGGCCGGCATTTCTGGCACCTCCTTGGCCTGCTCCCAATGTCTGATCGTGATGCCATCACAATCCTGACCTGTCTTCCTTCCCCCACCTCTGTGAACTTACTGCTGATGACCCCAGGCTCTCAGCATGACTTCCAAACTGTCCCTTAAAGACCGCACACAGACTGGAACTCACCATTTCACCTACATCAGGAGGACTTTCCTACTGTCCAACATCCTGAAGATAAACTCCAAGGCCCAGGTCTATAAGAGAACATCAGTGGCCGGGCATGGTAGCGCATGCCTTTAATCCCAGCACTTAGAGAGGCAGAGGCAGGCAGATTTCTGTGAGTTCAAAGTCAGCCTGGTCTACATAGTGAGCTCCAGGCAGGCCAGCTGGGGGTTCAGGAAGATCCTGTCTCAAAAAAAGAAAAAAAGATGACATCATTGGTGCAATGGGAAGAATTGTCTATGACTACGTCTTTTTTTTTTTTTTTTTTTTNTGTTTAGTAAATGTCTCATTTCAACCCTAAAGTGCATTCCATCTCTAAATAAATAAATAAATAAATAAATAAATAAATAAACCTGAAGCACTAAGTAAGGTAGGCAGCAAGTAGCAGACACACACAGAGAACCCAGAGATCACTTCAGCTGTCTGCCTTGAGTTAATGCTCTCATCTCCTTCTTTTCATTAATGTTAGAAGTCTTTCAAAGTAAGTTTTCAGTTCCTCTGTCAAAGATAAGCCACAGCCAGATCTAATAAAATAAAATTAGTAATTTTCTACCTATTTGGAAATAATGAACTGATACAATTTTGAGGATAGCTTAAAAATATAGGTCATTGAAACTGGCGGCCTGGATCATAGTGACTATCCGTCGTCAAAGGGATGAAGAAAGTGGGCAGGTTCTAATAATGTTTTTTGTCATTTAATTTGGGTGCTTATGTAAATAATATGAGATTTTCTGGTAGGAACATTATTTTCTAATGTCACCATGATTATGTCTCCATTTAATGTTCAATTTATTTATACATAAAAATATAATTGGGGAGCTGGAGAGATGGCTCAGCAGTCAACAGTGCCGATTGCTCTTGCAAAGAACCCAGGTTTGATTCCCAGCACCCACATGGTGGCTAAGAACCATCTTTAAGCAGGGCATGGTGGTGCGTGCCTTTAATCCCAGCACTCAGGAGGCAGAGGCAGAGGCAGAAGGATCTCTGTGAGTTCCAGGCCAGCCTGGTCTACAGAGTGAGTTCCAGGCCAGCTGGGGCTATAGGGAGACCCTGTCTCAAGAGAGATGGCCTAGTGGTTAAGAGCGCTGACTGCTCTTGCAGAGGACCCGGGTTCGATCCCCAGCACCCACATGGCGGCTGAGAACCATCTGTAACTCCAATTCCAGGAGAACTCCGGTTCCAGGGGAATCCAACTCCCTCTTCTGACCTGCAGCATTGCACGACACGGGTGCACAAACCTACATGCAGACAGTACATTCATACACATAAATAAATAAATAAATAAATAAATAAATAAATAAATAAATAAAAATAAATAAATAAAAACAAGACTGTGTGTCTAAATCAGAAAATAGCCTATATGAAGATGGACCATAACCAAACAAGCCACCAGAAAACACACTATCACCTCTCCTAAAACAACACAGCCTTTTTCTTTCTGTAATCAAAGAATGAAAAATAGGCTGTGTTGGACCTGGTCTTTTGTGCCACAAACAGAGCTGCCAAACCCAGGCCAAATGGGCCTGGTCTTGATGAAGGTTATTTTCTTTTGTTACATCCAGGCTGAGAAGGAAAGCCAGTGAAGATAAGAGGGAAAGGCTCGCTGAATCCAGTTACGAAGAAGACTCAATGCTGGGATGGGATGCACTGGCATAATCTGGGATCCTTCCCACGGCCCCTCCTCGCCCAGCTTACTCCTCCACTCCTCTTACCTGGGCTCTTATTAATTTTGCCCATAACCATCCCTGAGGCCACCAATGTCATCTCATGGCAAGTCTACCTGCCACCTGACTCAAATTCCTCCTGCCTCTGCTTTCCTGAATACTAGGAAAACAGTCATGTACCAGTTTAAAGATTTAAAATACACATGCACACACACTTTTGAGAGGGAGGAAAGAGCACTGACTACTCTTGCAGAGGACCCAGGTTTGATTCCCAGCATCCACATGGTGGCTAGGAACCATCTGGGGCCGGGTGTGGTGGAGCACACCTTCAATCCCAGCACTCAGGAGGCAGAGGCAGGAGGATCTCTGTGAATTCCAGGCCAGCCTGGTCTACATAGTGAGCTCCAGGTCAGCTGGGGCTAAAAGGAGACCCTGCTTCAAAAACAAAAAAAATTCAAAACCAGAGCTACACGGGTTCTCATTGTGTAGGCCTGGCTGAACCAGAACTCACTATGTAGACCAGGCTGGCCTTAATCTCATAGAGATTCGCCTGCCTCTGCCTTCCCAGTGCTGGGATTAATAGTATACACTACCAACCACACCTGGATTTTACTTCTTATTTTTAATTACGTGTATATGCAAGTCTGTGTGTAGATAGGTATATGCATGTGAGTGTAGGTGCCCGTGGAGGCCAGAAGAGGGCATCAGTTCCCCTGGAACTGGAGTTACAGGCAGTTGTGAGCTCCCTCCTCATGGATGCTGGGAACCAAATTCAGGTCTTCAGTAAGAGCAGTGTGCCCTCTCTTCAGGCCCAGCCATCTCTCTAGTCCCCAATTTAGAGTTTTTTAAGTAAACAAATATTAATCTGTACAGTTTAATTCAAGAGATACTCTCCCTGAGCCAGGTGTGGTGGCACACTCCTTTAATCCCAGCACTGCAGAGGCAGAAGAAGGCAGGTCTCTGTGAGTTTGAGGCCAGCCTGGTCTACATAGTGAGTTCTAGGCTAGCGGGGGCTACAGAGAGACCCTGTCTCCAAAAAGAGAGAGAAAGAGAGAGAGAGAGAGAGAGAGACTATCTGAGCAAAAAAAAAAAAAATCAGAAAACAAAACATCCATCAGTATACAGTAAGTAATTCACTGTTTGAGGACCTACAGCATGCTGGACACACACAACACCTATCTTCAAGAAGTTTGCATTTTCTTTTTTTTTTTTTAATTTTATTTATTTTTGTATGTGTATGAATGTACTGTCTGCATGTAGGTTTATGCACCTGTGTCATGCAATGTCACAGAGGTCAGAAGAGGGTCTCAGATTCCCCTGGAACTGGAGTTCTCCTGGAATTGGAGTTACAGATGGTTCTTAGCCGCTAGGCTATCTCTCCAGCCCAGAAGTTTGCATTTTCATGAGGAGATAGACATCAGACTATCTCTAAAACATACAATCAGAAACTCTGACAAGGTGGCTGGAGAGATGGTTCAGTGGCTAAGAGCACTGACTGCTCTGGCAGAGAATCCAGGTTGGGTTCCCAGCACCTACATGGCAGATAACAACCATCCATAACTCTAGGGAATCTGATGTCCTCCTCTGGCCTCTGTAAGCACTATATGTACATGGTACACTTACAAACATACAGGCAAGACACTCATAACTCATTTGCTTATCAAATAAATAAGTAAATAATTTTTTAAAAAATCTGACAAGCACCATTCAGGAGACCATGGAAGTCCACTGGACACTGGGAAGAGGACCTTATGGGAGGAGAGGGGTCAGGAATGGTGGCACGTTGAACGACTGTTTAAATTCACAATGTGGCGAATGCATAACAATAGTCATGATATAGTACATGAAAAGCTTATTTAGTAATTTGTGTGGTTTAGCTCTGGTTTTGAATTTTTTTTATCTTTGAAACAGGGTTCTCCTTTTAGTCCCAGCTGACCTGGAGCTCACTATGTAGACCAAGCTGGCCTGGAACTCACAGAGATCCTCCTGCCTCTGCCTCCTGAGTGCTGGGATTGAAGGCGTGCTCCACCACACCCGGCCCCAGATGGTTCCTAGCCACCATGTGGGTGCTGGGAATCAAACCTGGGTCCTCTGCAAGAGTAGTCAGTGCTCTTAACTGCCGAGCCATCTCTCCAGTCCCTGGTTTTGAATTTTTAAAAAGAACCCCTGTTGGGGTTTTGGATATAGGATGCCCTAAAGGCCCATATGTTGAATGTTTGCCTTCCAGAGAGGTGCTATTGGGATGTGGCAGTAGAACAGACCCAACTCTCCCTGAGCACTGGGCAGGTCTTATACCTGAGTAAAGAAAGCATTATTGCCAGGCATGGTCGCTCATGCACTCAGGAGGCAGAGGTAGTCAAATTACATGGCAAGTTCCCGGACAGCTAGGCCTACAGACAGACCCTGTCTCAAAAAGACAAACAAACAAACCAACAAACAAAAACAAACCAACAAACATTGTTAAAATGGCTGTTAATGATATATTCCTCAAGTTGGGGCTGGAGAGAGGGCTCAGCAGTTAAGAGCACTGACTGCTCTTGCAGGGGACCTGGGTTCAATTCTTAGCACCTACATGGTAGCTAAGAACCATTTGTAATTCCAGTTCCAGGGGATCCAGGACCCTCTTCTGATCTCTGAGGGCACTGCATGACAAGGGTACACTTACATATATGCAGGTAATACATTCAAACACACAAAATACAAATAAAAAATATTTTTAAAAATAATATATTCCTTAAGCTTATATTATAAGCAGTCCTTCTAATGTTCATTTTCCTGTAAGAAGGGAAAGATATTGGGGTGACTTGACTCCCTCATTAGCAGCTGTTGGACCCTCCCTTGTTGCTGAGCTTACCTAGAGCAAAAGGGACTATCAGTTTAACAGCCAGGCAGGCTAGCTACCCTTTGTCAGGATCAACCATCTTGAACACTCTGCCAATACTTTGAGACAACTACGCAAAATAGTGCAGTTGAGGGGCTGGAGAGATGGCCTAGCGGTTAAGAGCGCCGACCGCTCCTACAGAGGACCCGGGTTCGATCCCCAGCACCCACATGGCGGCCGAGAGTCGTCTGAAACTCCAATTCCAGGAGAACTCCAGCTCCAGGGGAATCCGAGACCCTCTTCTGAACTCCGCGGCATTGCACGACACGGGTGCACAGACCTGCATGCAGACAGTACATTGATACACATACAGAAATAAATAAAAAATTAAAAAAAAAAAAAAAGTGCAGTTGATTGCCCTGGCTCCTAAAAGGACCAGCCAGGTCTGTTCAAATGATCTACTAGTCTGGATGAACCAGGACTACCTTGGCCATAGGGGAGCACTTCTCCTGGTCGAGGTACTATTGGGACTGGTAAAAGCTGTGACTGGTTCAAAACACACACCTTAATTACTGTGACTGGTGCTAGATGTAAAGCTTTGATGGTATTGGGTGCAAAGAGCCCTTCTTGGGCTATTTAAAGCAGGGTGCTTAGGGTGGTCTAGGGAGAAATTTATCCCAGGCTACTCCCCTGGGACTGGGGCATCAGATCTGTGCATGTTAATTCTAACTATCAATTTGACACAACCTGGAAGATTTGACACATACAGGAAGAAAGTCATAATAAGGAATTATCTAGAGCAGGTTAGTCTGAGGTGAACTGAGGTGGGAAGCACCGTTTCCTGGGCAGAGCCTGGACTGTATCAGAGTGAAGTTGGCCACCACAGCCCGGCAAGCAAGGATCCAGCATTCATTCTCCCTCTGCTGTGGATGTGAAGCTTCAAGTTCCAGCCTTGACATCCTCCAACAATGGATGGATGGATGGACGGTAACCTGCAATTCTAAATCAACTTATGCTGACATCCTCCAACAATAGATGGACGGTAACCTGGAATTGTAAGCCAAATAAACTCTTTCTTCTACTAAATTGCTTTTGTTTTGTTTTGTTTTGTTTTGTTTTTTGGTCTCTCTGTAGCCCCAGCTGTCCTGGAACACACTCTGTAGACCAGGCTGGCCTTGAACTCACAAAGATCTGCCTGCCTCTGCCTCCCAAGTGCTAGGATTAAAGGCGTGCACCACCACGCCCGGCATTGTTTTGTTATTTTTGAGACAGGGTTTCCCTTTAGTCCCAGCTGGCCTGGAGCTCGCTCTGTACACCAGGCTGGCCTTGAATTCACAGAGATCCACCTGCCTCTGCCTCCTGAGTGCTGAGATTAAAGGTGCCTTGAACTTATTATATAGCCGAGGATGACTCTGAACTCCTGATACCCCTGCCTCCACCGCCCGAGTGCTAGGATTATAGGCATGGGCCACCATGACCAGCTGATTTTTAATTTTCTATTGTGGCAAAATAAACATAACACAAATTTCACTGTCTTCACCACTTGGAAGTGCACAGTTCAGTGCCACTAAGTACATTCACACCCTGCAGGAGCTTTTCATCTTCCCAACCAGAAACTGTCCTCATTAAGCACTAACTCCTCATTCCCCTGATTCGCTGGCCCCTGGCAACCCTCAAGCTTCATTTCATTTAAAATGCAAACATTCAAAGACCAAGCCTCATTCGCAGGTTAGGCGTAAATTACTTTCACCTGCTAAAATCCGATCACTCAAAGAGACTGCCTGAGCAAAGGAGGCAGGAGCTACAGTTGCACAGAGCCGAAGAGAGGCAAACTTGGCGATTGGTCTGAAACAAAAGCTAGAGCGATGGAAAGGAAAGGCCTGCTTTGAAGTTTGGCCCGGGACTTTGGGAACAGCCAGGGCATTAAGGTAAGGACTGTCAGCTTTTCCTGTTCTCAGTTCAGTGTTGTCTCTGACTGCTTTGAGGCACCAAAAAAAAGGGGGGGGGGGTGGAGTGGAGGTGTACTTCAGTGTTAGAACACTTGCTAAGCATGTAGGAGGCCCTGGTTTCAATTCCTAGTACCACACACACACTCATGACAAAAAGGATGGTAATGGAAAAAAAAATACATATATATGGCGAGTTGTGAACTGAGGCCTCCCAGAACCCAGAGGCAGGAATTTCCTTCACAATGCTTTTGACAGATGGCTGTGCAGCACCTGCCTGAACATGTCCAAATGACAGGGGTATGCCAGCCCAACATTCCGATAACCACATCCAGACAGCTTCCTAAGTCTGTGAATCAACACACGTAGAAAAAAGTTATGAAGACTCTAGCCTTTTCCTCTTTTCTTTGCTAGTGCGTGCTAGACAAGAGCTCCATCACTGAACTGTAGCTCCAGACTTTTTTTTTCAAATTCCATTACAAGTCAGTCCTATGTTCAGTTTAGCTTTCTCTAGAACTAGCTCACCACAATAAATTCTGCACTGGTTCAAGCCACTGCTACAACCTTCATGAACATCCCTATTCCCCAGGGAATGCAGATATAGGTGGACTTAGTTCCCAGTACAACAAAAGCCATCATTTTAGTCTTTACTGTTGGCCCCAACTCCCTTTTCCTAGCTAAACTGGTTAACTTCTTTAGACATCTTTGCCTTTCTTCTGCTCTAACACTGTGAATACAAACAGTAAATTCTCTTTTCAAAAGAGCCAGGTTTTTTTTCACAAAGAAAGTTTTAATTACCTGGGAGTTACAACAGAGCTGCAATTCAAACCTGTCTCAGTGAAACTGCAAATGACTACCTGTCAGGAACCATCAGGAATACCTGAGGCTCTCCTCTCATACAGCAAAACTGTTACTGTTACGTCTGCACATTCCAGGCAGCTCCTGTCTCTTGTACACTTTCTTTTTCCTCCTTTCTCTTTCTTTATTCACACCAGTGTCCCATATATTCTTCTTGAGATTTGCAGGGTTCTGGGGAATAAAAAGTTCCGTTAGGATAAACATTAGTTCATCTTCCAGCCAATGCAGCAAGAAAGCTATTTACAACACTACGAGAGGCCAAAGTATGAGGTGAACAGAGGCTGCAGAGAGCAGGGGAAGAGAAGGCAGGCAGGGTCCAGTGAGACGGCTCAGCAGCTACAGGCAGTCACAGACAACCTGACGACGACGAGTTCAATCCCAGGACCCACATGGTAACTGACTCTTTTATTATTACTTTTTAAATTTTTTTATGTGTATGAGTGTACTGTCTGCATGTAGGTTGGTGCACCCATGTCATGAAATGCCGTGGAGGTCAGAAGAGGGCGTCAGATTCCCCTGGAACTGGAGTTAAAGACGGTTCTTAGCTGCCATGTGCGTGCTGGGACTCGAACCCGGGTCCTCTGCAAGAGCAGTCGGCGCTCTTAACCGCTGAGCCATATCTCCAGCCCCGGTAACTGACTTTTTTTTTCTTAATTTTATTTTATTTTTTTATGTGTATGAATGTACTGTCTGCATGTAGGTTTGTGCATCCATGTCATGCAATGCCACGGAGGTCAGATGAGGGAATCAGATTCCCCTGGAACTCGAGTTAAAGACGGTTCTCAGCCGCCATGTGGGTGCTGGGACTCAAACCCGGGTCCTCTGCAAGAGCAGTCAGCACTCTTAACTGCTAGATCATCTCTCGGTAACTGACTCTTAAAAAGCTGTAAGCTGTCCTCTGACCTACACCCACACACACACACACACACACGCACGCACGCACGCACGCACGCACGCACACACACACACAAATTAAAAAATATAAGAAAAAAGATGCTCTGGTGGAGGGCAGGTGCTGGGGATGCTCTGGTAGATGGCAGGTGCTGGGGATGCTCTGGTGGAGGGCAGGTGCTGGGGATGCTCTGGTGGAGGGCAGGTGCTGGGGATGCTCTGGTGGAGGGCAGGTGCTGGGGATGCTCTGGTGGAGGGCAGGTGCTGGGGATGCTCTGGTGGATGGCAGGTGCTGGGAATGCTCTGGTGGAGGGCAGGTGCTGGGGATGCTCTGGTGGAGGGCAGGTGCTAGGGATGCTCTTGGTGGAGGGCAGGTGCTGGGGATGCTCTGGTGGAGGGCAGGTGCTGGGGATGCTCTGGTGGAGGGCAGCAGGCTAGTCCCATGGAGACTCTGCACACCAGTCTGGAGGCAGAGAACAAAAGGGAGGTGAAAAAAAGACAGGCTGCTTAATCGAGAACCAGTCATTCCCACTTTGGGATACATTATATAATTTCCAGAAAAATCTAACCTGATATTCCCCCCCTCTCCCAAAGAATTGGTGAGAAAACTGAAGCTTCCCTAGTCTGGTTTACTTCTGCAAGGACTTCAAGCCAGTGGCTTGATTTCTGGCTGTGCCATCGACTCCTATGGTGGAGAAAATTTGCTGTGAGTTCATCTAACTTCAGCAGCCATGATTGTCAGGATGAAACTGGACGAAAAGGAGGCCAAATTTATGACAGTTTTCCCTGGGGGAAAGAGCCAATAGAAACCCTGTGGAATCTAGGGGATCGAGAACTCTTACAAATGTATCCTGGAAATATGTCCAAATTATACGGCTGAGATGGGAGAAAAAATGTGGTTCCTTGTGTTCTGTCTATAAATGGGGATCTAGACCAAGGCCTGCTGGCTTACCTCTGGACGTGGGAAAAGGCCCAACAGTGGAACTAAGACAGGTTTGTCAAGGGCTATGTAATGAATTACTAGAAAATGGGATTTCTGTGTGGCCTGGTTATCTGGAAACTGTGCATTCCTCCTTGGAACAACTCTATTCAAAGTATGATGAAATGAGCATCCTCTTCACAGTCCTGATGACTGAAACTACTTCGGAGAATGGATTAATATATCTGAGAAGTAGAGATACCAGAATGAAGGAAATGATGCACATATCAAAATTAAAAGACTTAGGCTGGGGGGATAGCGCAGCGGTTAAAGGCTGAGGATAAGAACCCTGCAAAATAGAAAAAAAAAATTAAAAGACTTTTTTTTTGCTTTAACATTTTAAGACCCATAGACTCATTATTTTGGTTTTAAAGTAATCATATTTCTTCGGTGGTCAGTGTGATGCCCTCATAGACAGAAGATCAAAATGTGCATTAATTATCATTTGAAACCTGAAGTCCTATGAATACCTTTGTCAACTGGCAGAAGACTCTCCCTCTCTACTAAACTATATCTATGATAAGCCTGATAGTCAATCCCACTTTCCAAATGAGGCTCTTTATTATTTGTGGTAAAAAATAATGAAAAACAGACTCAAAATAAGCTTATGTGTTATATTTATTTTGGAAAAATAGTTGGGACAGGGAATGGTTTCAAACATTTACAAGAGGGATTGCTTTTTCTTTGCCTACAACTACTTCTCTGTCTCTCTGAAATGATATGAAACACACTACTTTGGGAAAAAAATTAAGAGAATAACTTCTTTATTGACTATGATGTTATGGAAAAAAGAAAAAAAAAACCTCTGTGTTGGCTCATTCTTTGGAAAAGAAAAAGATNAAGAAAAAAAAAAAAAGAAGACAGGCTAAAAGGAGAGAGGGGATCATCACTTTAGAACAATACCGGGAGCACATGAAGTAGTAGGCTCGACCGAGGTAGTAGGCTCGACCCTAGCACCAAAGTAAAAGAATTAAAACAAGGGGCTGGAGAGATAGCCTAGCGGTTAAGAGCACCAACTGCTCTTGCAGAGGACCCAGGTTCAACCCCAGCACCCACATGGTGGCTGAGAACCGTCTGTAACTCCAATTCCAGGAGAACTCCAATTCCAGGGGAATCCAGCACCCTCTTCTGACCTCCGAGGCATTGTACGACAGACACGGGTGCACAAACCTGCATGCAGACAGTATATTCATACGCATACAAAAATAAATTAAAAAAAAAGAATTAAAACAAGACGTCAAGTCAGCCCTGCCTGCCCCCCACCAGCTGTTCCTTTAATTGCCCACATCTTCGAGCAATGTTCCTTCCATTACCTAAAATCTCACCAACCCCATCCGCTTGAGTTAACAAAGCCAACTGCTCTGAAAAGCTGGGCTTTTGGAACAGAACAAGGGAAAGAGGATAAACACCACAGGTAAAGGAAAACCACAGATCGGAAGCTTGAAACACATCCTTGCCAAAACTCAGGAAGAATGACCCAATTCACAGGACCACGGTAAAGAAGGTGCAGATGAAAGGGTTCTGGAACAAAGCACTAGCAAATGCATTGTTTCTAAGACCTTGTTCATGAATACAGGGGTGCTTAAGATACAAGTGGGGGCTGTCTTGATTCCATACTTTAACAAGCGACATCTAACTGCTTTTCATCATATTTGAAAAGAGGTGCAGTCTGGAGACATGCAGTAGATCTGACGTCATAAAGGGAGAGTGCAGACAAGACAGAGACTTATGGTCCAGAAGATAAACTGATAATCAGCCTAACTCCACATACCCCTGAAGATCAGGTGAAGAGCGTCTACTAAGAGGGAGCTGCCTTGCTGCATTCTAAACGTGTTCCATTCTGACCATGTCCAGTGAGCTCAACGTTATTCCTAACTTCTCTTGGAAGAAAGGTGTCTGGGATGTCGCTTTCCTGTTCAGATATCACAAAACCAGGATATAAGTAACTCACCTAAATATTGCACAATGATTATTCCGGAAATGCAACACCCAGAATAATTTTTATGAGCTGTTCGCAATTTACACATAATTCTCATATAGTAAAAAGAGCCCTTGTGTTGGAGAACTGTATGTGTGCTTTGTTTGGCCTGCGCAATGTTGAGAAAAGATTTAAGTTGGGTAACAGCATGTAAGAATTAACTGGTTTCACATAAAAATCCAAATTTTAAGCTTAAACAGAGGATCTAAGTACAGCGGACCCTCACGGCTGCAGGGCAACATCGACTGAAGGCAAGGACTGGGAAGGGTGCCACCCTTGGGCCCGCCTTGACCCTCAACTCATGCATATGCACACATCATGTTCTACACACACAACTACCTGGCCCATTTTCTTCACTTCGCCTACTTGCCCTCTATTGTCATTTGAGTTGGTGGAGCCCTATAGTGAAACATTGCTTCACACTATTAAATTCGTTCAATTAGCCACACATTGGATCTGTGCCTTAAGCTCCAGCTCACAGCTTTTGCTCTTACAAGCTTCAGCACCCCTTCACTTGACAATGAAAAACTGAATATAAACACTGTCCCAGTTTTCCAGTTAACTTAATCCTCCCAATATTCCAGGAAGGCTGGGCTTACTGCATGTAGTGTAAGGGAGATCAACTGTCTAGCAGGAACCAAAGGCCGGATTTCAACTCAGGATTTGGGTTAATCCTGATCTAGCATTTCCCACCCTACCACGTACCCCTCAACCCCTTCGGGCAGCTCCGATTCCAGGGTGACCAAAGCCGGAAAGGTTGACATCCAGACTGCAAAGCAGCTGGGCTGCTCTGGAAGGAGGACAGCATTTGGAATCCTTGCTCCATTTCCATTTTTAATCTTCAAAAAATAAAAAATCTGTATAGTGGTGTTTCATCCAAAGACAGCTGATTCTCATTTACACTTAACCTGTGCTGAACTCATACTAAATTTTAAAGCTCTGCATTCAAAAATACATTTCACTCTTTAAGATCTCCTTGAATTCCTATCTGGGCTATAGGGGGAAAAAAAAGGAAAAAAAGGGTTGGAATCAATCAGAACAAAATCCATTATAGAGCAAACTCCAGAATGTACTCAAAGTTCTAGAGAGACAGCTATGTATCAGGCCTGGAAAACAACCAGTCTAAAATAGCAGAGGCCTGGAAAGTCCCAAGAAAGAAGACTCAATAAAATGCTTGAATTTTTAGTTCACGGAAACAGTCGAGCACAATAGTGCACGCCTGTAATCTTGGCACCTGGAGGCAGAGGCAGAAGGATCATGAGTTAGAGGCCAGCCTGAGCTACAAAGTGAGACCCTCTCAAAATACTAGAGAGTGGCGAAGATTAGAAGAGGAAAGTTGGGGGCTAAGAATATAGTCAAATAGTACAAGGGGGGGAGCAATTAGGGCCAGTGTGGTGGCACATGCCTTTAATCTCAGCACCTGAAAGCAAGGGTAAGCAGAGTTCAGGCCAGCCTGGTCTACATACCCTACATATCAAACTTCAGGCCACCCAGGAACTTAAAAAAAAAAAGCTCAATTAGAAACTTTCTGAGAGGGCTGGAGAGATAGCCTAGCAGTTAAGAGCGCAGACCGCTCTTGCAGAGGACCCAGGTTCGATCCCTAGCACCCACATGGCGGCTGAGAGCAGTCTGAAACTCCAATTCCAGGAGAACTCCAGTTCCAGGGGAATCCAACACCCTCTTCTGACCTCCGTGGCATTGCACAACACAGGTGCACAGACCTACATGCAGACAGTACATTCATACACATACAGGAAAAAAAAGTTTAAAAAAATTTTTTTAAAGGTAAAAGGGGAGAATTGGCTCAAAAAAATTGTCCTCTGACCTCCACATGCAGGCCATGGCATCCGTGCCCACACAAACATCACGCATACACACACTGATAATAAACAATGTTTTTAAATGCTTTTATTGATGTTTTGTGTATTTCAGACATTTTTCAGTTCAATTTAGGCATATTCCCTTTTCCCTTCCCCCCACCCCATAAACAATGTTTTTAATTAGGAAAGAGGCAGGATGAAAACAGAAGGGAAGGGGGTAGGGACACCAAGATCTCAATTAAAAAAAAAAAATCTTTAAGGACCAAAGATTAATGGCATAAGCATGTAACTTAAAGGTGTGAAGGATGTGGTTCAGAGGTATACTGTTTTCCTAGAATGCATAAGGCCTGGGTTCCATCTCCAGCACCACGAAAAACAAAAATCATAAAAAGTCTAGGAAGATGGCTTGGTGGGTAAAAGTGCTTGTTGTATGAGCAAGAGGGCATGAACTCAGATCCCAGCACCCACATAAAAGCTGAACATGGGGCTGGAGAGATGGCTCAGCGGTTAAGAGCGCTGACTGCTCTTACAGAGGACCCAGGTTCAATTCCCAGCACCCACATGGTGGCTAAGAACCACCTTTAAGCCAGGCATGGTGATGCATGCCTTTAATCCCAGCACTCGGGAGAGGCAAGCAGATCTCTGTGAGTTCAAGACTAGCCTGGTCTACAGAGTGAGCTCCAGGCCAGCTGGGGCTATAGGGAGATTCTGTCTCAAAAAAAAAAAAAAAAAAGCTGAACATGACTGTGCATGCCTATAATCTCAGAGTTGGTAGAGTAGACACGAGCAGGTCCTGGGAGCTCTCTTGCCAGTCAGCCTAGCCCAAAAAGTGAGCTTCAGGTTCAGTGAGAGACTATCTCAAAAAATAAGGTCGGCTGGGCATAGTGTTGCATACCTTAAATCCCAGAACTTGGGTGGCAAGAGGCAAGTGGATCTCTGAGATAATAGAGGCCAGCCTGGTCTACACTGAGTTTTAGGCCAGCTGAGGCTACAGGGAAATCCTGTCTCAAAAAGCCAAAGGGAAAGGAGAAAGGAAGAATGAACTACCATGGTCATCTACCCTGCTGCAGCTCCGCAGGCTTCGTCCTCCTCTGCAGTGGCATCTTTCTTACACATCTTTGCCTTCGGTCTCCCAGGAAAGCAGTATACTCAAGTGCACAAAGCCCTCTCTCCAGGGACCACTCCATTCTCAGTGCTCTCTAGAAGGTATCCCCGGCTAACAAGTGTTTCCTCACAGAAGCCAGCATGGGGCCCTCCCTTGGTCTCCACCTTTTCGGATCACTGCTACTGCCAGCCCTCTGCACTAGGCTGAGCAAGTCCAACCCAGTCTGCTTCTGTGGGGCTTCTGTGGTTGTTTTCTTCTCAGAGATGTGGTACTAACTCTTATGGGTTTGTGGTTTTCGTTTTCCTTTGAGTAAAGGAATGAGAGAACACTCCAACTGCTCTCTTTACGTTTGGGAGAATGAAGATGAGTTCTAAATCTTTCTGGAACTTCAGACTTCAATTCCTTTCATTTCATTCCCTTATTAGGTATGCGATTAGTGGTTCACTTGCAGATCAGTGGGCCTTAATTTCTAGCAACACTGTTTAGGAGAAATGAAAGGGGATACTAATTCATGTAGCTGGTAATAAATTTAGAGAATGTGCTACCTAAGAAGGAAAATGGGCATAAAATTAGAAATCACAGGGCTGGAGAAATGGTTCTGCAGTGTAGAGTGCTTGCTGGCTGCACTTGTCAAGGCATGAAACTGGTTCCCAGCATCCACACAGCAGCACATGGCTGTAACTAGTTGCAGGGGATCTAATGCCCTCTTTTGGCTTCCTTGGGTATTGCACACACCTGGTGCACATACATACATGCATGGAAAGCATATATAAAAATAAATAATGGGCTGAGCATGGTGACGCACGCCTTTAGTCCTAGCACTCGGGAGGCAGAGGCAGGCGGATCTTTGTGAGTTCAAGGCCAGCCTGGTCTACAGAGTGAGTTCCAGGACAGCTGGGGCTACAGGGAGACCAAAAAAAAAAATTTATAAATCATGAATGACAACAGCTGTTCCAACTAAGAACCGTTCTAACTCTGTCCTTCTTTGAGGCTTCTGCTGATGACAAAATAATGAAACATATGAAATGTAGTTTCACCTCACCTGCCAACAACGATGAATTAGCAGTGGCAGTGCAAGGTGTGCTGGAAGACTCCGGGGCACTGTCTGGTCACCACGTCTGCCATTCTCTCTGTGATACTCTCTCCCTTTCAGGGACTCTCACCCAGCATGAGGCTGCTGCTCTCGTTCAGCTCCAAATGGAAGCAGAAGTGCCAGGCATATTCCCCCACAGACCCTGGCAATCACCATCAGGGTACGCAGGCAGCAAGATGCTGCTTCCTCCTCCTACTGAGGTCTATTCTAAGTCAGAAATAGTCAAAGGACATCTGAGAGCTCTGTTCAGAATGCCAGAACTGAGTGCTCTTGCTTCCTTATAATAGCAGATGACTTAGGCAAAGGCAGCCACAGCAGGATACTCCCTACACTCAGCTGCTTGACCAAGGGTCACTGCTCCCACCCACTGCCCTGTATGGCTGTGGCAGATGGGTACTTCCCAGAGGCCTCTTCCTGGGGGACTCTTCTGCTGGCTCCCTTCAGGACTCGGGGGTTGCCTCTCTTTCAGTTCTGACCCCAAAGTATCTGGCTCTAGAGAGTCCTTTAAATTTGTGTATTTTAAAATGCTTTATTACATTTCTGGATTTGTGTGTGTGTGGCCATGATTGTGGGTCTGCACATGACAGGGTAGTACATGTGGAGGTTAGAGGAGTTGGTTCTCTCCTTCCCACCTGTGGATCCCAGGGATCAAACTCAGGTGGTCAGGCTTGGTGGCAAGCACGTTTACCTACTTGTTCCACTTAGTCATGCCACTAGCCCTAAATTCTTTTTTTTTTTTTTTTTTTTTTTTGGTCTTTTTGATCTTTTTTGAGACAGGGTCTCCCTGTAGCCCCAGCTGTCCTGGAACTCACTCTGTAGACCAGGCTGGCCTTGAACTCACAAAGATCCACTTGCCTCTGTCTCCCAAGTGCTAGGATTAAAGGCTTGCGCCACCATGCCTGGCTAATTCATATTTTCTTAGAAGGGCCCCAGGCCTTCACCTGAGGCTTTTAACACGGGACAAATGTCAGCCTGGGAAACTGCTCCTCTTTGGTTTTGCTCAAGACTTGTGCTTTTGAAGCTGGGTCTGCATCAGGGCTGTGTGGAGGGCTGGGGCTACTCTCAGTGGTAGAACTGCCCAGAATACTTGAGCCCTGGCTTCCCTTCCCAGCACCTTGACGTGATGGTGAGAGGGACAGCTTGTGAAAAGAGAGATTCCTGGGTCCCACATCAGAGTTTCCAATCTGGAAGGAGTGAGCTGGGCTGAGTTCTAAACTGTAAGCCAAATAAACTCTTCTTCTAGAAGTTTCCTTGGTCCTGGTATCTTACCACAGCAACAGAAAAGTAACTAATACAGTGTACTTACTTCCATGTGAGCAAAACATTCATAGAGATAAAATAAAAATAAAATATTTTAATGTATTTAAGATAAATAATATAATTTAGCTAATAATATAGCATATAAATAAAACAAAATGAAGTCAAGAGTGGTGGTACACACCTTTAATCCCAGTACTCAGGAGGCAGGGGCAGGCAGAGCTCTGTGAGACTGAGGCCAATCTGGTCTACATAATGAGTTCCAGGCCAGCTGGGGCTACAGGGAGACCCTGTCCCAAAAAATAAACTAGTACAACAGGAATATATGGTAGAGAGTCATCTTTATCTGTTTCTTTTTATTTCCTAAAACTACTGCCTTTTGAGGGAAAAGGGTTGAGACGGTTTCTTTAAATATCTTTTTATTTTATTTATTTTTGTATGTGTATGAATGTACTGTCTGCATGCAGGTTTGTGCACCCGTGTCATGCAATGCCGCAGAGGTCAGAAGAGGGTGTCGGATTCCCCTGGATCTGGAGTTCTCCGGGAATTGGAGTTACAGACGGTTCTCAGCCGCCATGTGGGTGCTGGGGATCGAACCCAGGTCCGATGCAAGAGCAGCCGGTGCTCCCAACCGCTAGGCCATCTCTCCAGCCCCTGAGACAGGTTCTTATGGAGCCCAGATAGCCTTAAACTTTCTATGGAGCCAAGACTGGCCTTGAACTCCTGATCCCCCTGCCTTCACCCCCCCACCCCCAATGCTGGAGCACAGGTGCCCTAAAGCCACTTTTAAGTGTGGTGTCTTTTATCCTGGAAATTCCCTCCACACATCTTAAAGGATGAATGTCCCTGCTGCTGTTTCTTTGTCATTCTTTTTCAACATTGTCTTGGTTTCTGTCCCTGTTGCTATGATAAAAATGCTCTGACAAAAGCAAGTTAAGGGAGGAAGTGTTTTAGCTCACAGTTCAGGGCACAGTCAGTCCATCGTGGTGGGGAAGTCAAAGCAGCATGAGCCTGAAGCATCGGACGGCACCGCACCCACAGTGAAGAAGCATCGGACGGCACCGCACCCACAGTGAAGAAGCATCGGACGGCACCGCACCCACAGTGAAGAAGCATCGGACGGCACCGCACCCACAGTGAAGAAGCATCGGACGGCACCGCACCCACAGTGAGGAGACAGCAACGAATGTTGATGCTGCTCAGCTCTTTCTCCATTCGTTCAGAATTCGAGTCAAGGGAACGGTGCTGCCTCTTGGGCTCTTCCCACTTCAATTAAGTGATCAAGATAATTAATCTTCTTGCTCAGAGGCCCATCTCCCACTTCTCCGGTGTTCTAGATTTTGTCAAGTTGACATCACTAACCATCAAAACATTACTTGTTGCTTTTCTGGATGAGTATTTAGCATGAAACAAGAATTCTGGCCACCCTTCGGCCACTTCCCCCAGCTGTGCCTACCTTATCAAGTCTTCCAAGCCTAGTCTTGCCACTGCACACAGCATCTAGAGGAGCTCGGATATTACCCCAGGTCATGAAATGTGTGGGGCCCTACCATGTTAAATCTGTAACCATCCCATGGAAGAATATCTAGATAATTAGGAGTTTCCAGAGGAGACTGGCATGTAAGTCAGTGGACTGAATGGGAGAGAGCCACCCTCCCTCCGTACTAATCAGCTAAAGTACCTGGCTAGAATAAACTGGCAAAGTTCTCTCTATCTGTCCTGAGACACATTCTCCACCTGCCCTCTGGACATTAGAGGTCTAGGCTTTCCTGTCTTTGGATTCCAGGACCTATACAAGTGGCCTACCAAGTTCCCAAGCTTCTGGTCTTGGGTTAAGAACTACATTACCAGCTTCCTAGGTTTGGAGGGTTTTCAAGCTTGGACTGAGCCATTCCACCAGCATCCTAGAGCCTGCTGTCAGCCTTCTCAGACTGCATAATCTGATGAGCCAATTCCCCTAGTAATCTATCCATTCATTCATCCGCCCACCCATCCACTCATCTATCCCCCAGCCATCTTCTACTGTTCTGTTTCTTCATTAAATCCTGGATGATAAAAATAACCCACTTACATTTGGTGAATTTTACTGGAGTTAGCCTGCATCACTTCTTAATATGTGATCTTATGAAACTTACCTCACCTCTCAACTTCTGCATTCTGCTTCTACAATACAGGTAACCATATTTGTGTCACAGGGATAAGTAGACTAAATAAATGGACACATGTGTGAAAATTACAATGTAGCCAGGTGTGATGATGCAGGCCTGTAATCCCAGCACCTGGGAGACAGAGGCAAGAGGATCAGGAGATCGAAGATATTCTCCATTGCATACTGAGTACAAGGCCAGCCTGGGCTACAGCAAAACTGCAACAATTTCTCATGGTAAATGCTAAATGTGGCTATTATTATTATTATTATCCCATATTATTTATTATACTTGATCTAAGGTTATTCTTAGGCTCATTTAAAGTCAACCATTTCAGTGGTTTCTTAGAAAACCTAAATATTCTCAAGTGAAACTGGATGTATGTAACCAACCACCTGATGTCCCCATAAAATTTGAAGTTGAACATAAATCATTCAGTCCACTTCTCTGTGTCTGTCTCCCTCCTCCTCATCTATCCCAGGCTAGTCTCAAACACATGATCCCCCTGCCTTAGTCTCCCAAGTAGTAGGGCTATAGACCTACTTCTCCCCACAGTTACCTCCTCTGTTAAAGATGAGGAAACTAAGGACCAAATGGCTATTTATTAGCACTCAGAAAGAATTTTCTTTCTTTTTTTGGTCTTTTTAAAATTTTTATTTTATGTATATGAGTGTATTGCCTGCATGTGTGTAAGTGCGCCCATGTTGTGCAATGCCCATGGATGTCAGAAGAAAGTGCTGGATCACCTGGAACTGGAGTTATGGCAATTGTTAGCTGCCATGTGGGTGCTGGGAATGGAACCCAGGTCTTCTACGAGAGCAGCCAGTGCTCTTAACTGCCAAGCCATCTCTCCAGCTCTTTTGAGACAGGGTGTCCCTAAAGTCCCAGCTTGCCTGGAACTTGCTATGTAGACCAGGCTGGCCTTGAACTCACAGAGATCCACCTGCTTCTGCCTTCTCTTCTGCCTCTGCCTCTGCGTCTGCCTCCTGAGTGCTGAAATTAAAGGTGTGCACCATCACGCCTGGCTTAGAATTTTCTTAACATTGATGTGAAATATCTAAGATTACACATTAGAGATGAAGAGCCAGACCCTCCTTAAACCAGCTCAAATTCAATCTTCAGGATCATTTAGAATCTCATTCCTGTAGGACTGGTGTTAACCATCCTGGCAGGAACAAAGATACTCTAAAGAGATACACGTGTCCCTCCTTCGGCTATCAGAGCAGGAACAAAGATACTCTAAAGAGATACACGTGTCCCCCCTTCGGCTATCAGACTACTGAAACAATGGTCCCCAAAGAATTGGAATTTCCCCAGGAATCTCATGCTGAAAGAAAGAAATGGCTGAATCCTGGTGTCGGGCAGAGGGGGAACTTGTCCCTAGAAGACTTCACACAGTCTGATAACTCACTAGACCCCCACTGACAGGAGAGACCAGAGCCCAGACAATGAAGGGTAGGACCACACCTAGCCAGGACTGTTTAGCTATATACTCCTCTTGCCCCCTATTAAACCTAAACCTCATGTCAGGACCCAGAGATGGACTTGGGGGAGGGGGGGTCATTGGGCTTCTTTGTTTCTCTTCCCCATGGGGCCATATTGGATAAATCTCCTTTCTCTGCTTATCACTGTTACATGTCTCTTTGAGAAAAGGTGGTGAACCTAGCATGTTAGGGTTGCTAGGTGCAGACTCTGCCCTTAACAGCTCTGGTAACTAAGAAACAACACAACACAAGCACTTAGAAAGTTCTGGTCTTCTGAATTTGTGTGTGTGTGTGTGTGTGTGTGTGTGTGTGTGTGTGTTTGTTTGAGACAAGGAACCCCAGCTACCCTGGAACTCACTCTGTAGACCAGGCTGGCAACCCTCCCAAGTGCTGGGACTAAAAGGCATGTGCCACCATGCCAGGCTCAGGTCTTCTGATTTTTTAAATCCTAGTTTGCATTCACCATGACAGAAGCCAGTCTGCATCTGTGCACAGAGACACTATGGCTGGTGAGGGCATCATGAAACAGGAAAGGCCTCTGGAGAAGAGCCTGGCCCAGGGAGAAAAGTCTGATTAATAAAAAGATAAGCATCCAAGAATAAATTAAATGACTGCTGACAGGGAAAAAGCACAAAGCAAGGATGGAGAAAGACCTGATGGCCACATTGTAAGAGGCACAGAAAGAAGCAAGAAGCGGGGGTGGAAGCGTGGAGGACTGGTTTTCTAATATCGCACTTACCACATGCTCCGTTCCTTAACCCCAACCAAACTGAGGGCCTCCCCCACCGCGAGCTGCCTCCTCCTGGGCCCCTTCTGCGCACACACGCTTTCTACTTGAGGACTGTGCACGGAGGACCCAGCAAATCCGTCCAGCTCAACTCACAGCAGCACAAAATGACTCACGGGGCTTATAGAGAAATTCCTCCTTTCATCTGTGCCTCCCACCAACTTAAAACAATGCCTTGAAAACACACTCAAGACCCCTATGGTAAATCCATATCCCTGTTATTCACAAAGCTCTTACTAGAAAGCTGTTTATCCTGAACTCTATGTGGTCAGCTTTAGAAAAATAGGCCTTCATTTAAGCGGCTTTTTCTAAAATAAATAAATAAAAGCTTCCACAAATACCAGGACACTATCAATTTGGACTAAATTCACAGATTCCAACATAGGCAGCCAAGATCCTCAAGCCTCAAGCAAAAACATCCCTTGCCTTTTATTAATCACAAAATAAACAGATGGGGGAGACAGGGGCGCGTGCCTTGCTACACACGTTAGCAAATGATGTGATGTTCACAGGCTTCAATTAATTTTTAAGTAGGTATTTCATTTTGAACTTTATGATAATAAAAGTCCTAAATGCAGACTCCAGGAAATGTAGGAAGTACAGTAAGAAGAAAACTAGGGGTCATGGTTGGAAAACCCTTTGAATTAGTGGCTTATGGTCAATAAAATCCCAGGGCTGGCCAAATTCCAATCCAAGTAAGAACATTCTTCTATCCTGATTCCAAGGCTGGACTGCCTGTCACTCATCGTTTCATTGGCTTGCTGTGTTCTTTCAAACCGCTGTGGGACTCCACATCAATTCCTAAGCTTCTGAGGACTCTCATAAAAGTCACCACCTCTTCTTTATTATCGGTCTACGTAGAAACCAGGATTAAGAATCCTGGAAGCGGGGTACAGGGGCACTACTGAATTTTTTTTTTTTTTTTTTTTTTCTGTATGTGTATCAATGTACTGTCTGCATGCAGGTCTGTGCACCCGTGTCATGCAATGCCGCAGAGGTCAGAAGAGGGTCTCCGATGACAACCAGAGGTTCCTTATGGGCAGACAACCAGGCAAGGAGGTATGCAAAAGGCCAGCTCATTAGGTCAGGGAATATGGCCGCGGGAAAACTTAGAAAACCCTTGATCTTGCTGGTCAAGCAACAAAGGGAGGAACCAAGATAATGAACAACTTGCAAATACAAACAACACTTAATATGATATGTTTTTATAAAGTGTCCCAAATGTCCTCACACTGTGAAGGCCTGTCTAATAAGAAATACGTAGTGGGCTGGAGAGATGGCCTAGCGGTTAAGAGCACCGACCGCTCTTACAGAGGACCCGGGTTCAATCCCCAGCACTCACATGGCGGCTGAGAACCATCTGAAACTCCAATTCCAGGAGAATTCCAGTTCCAGGGGAATCCGACACCCTCTTCTGACCTCCGTGGCATTGCACGACACGGGTGCACAAACTTGCATGCAGGCAGTACATTCATACACATACAGAAATAAATAAAATTAAAAAAAAATACGTAGAGTATATTGCAACCTTTTAAATAATAAAGGCTATAGCCAAGGGTGATGGCACATGCCTTTGATCACAGCATTTGGGAAGTAGAGGCAGGTGGATCTCTATGAGCTCAAGGCCAGCCTGGTCTACATAGTAAGTTCCAGGCCATCTGGGGGTACAAGGAAAACCTGTCTCAAAAACAACAAAAAGAAAACAAAAAAGGATAACATTTTTAAAAGGTTTATTATTATTTTACATGTATGTGTGAGCTCGAGTGTATGTGTGTGCACTATTTGAGTTCGGGTGCCATAGAAGCATAGGGTCTCCTGGAACTGGAGTTACAGGCGGTTGTGAGCCACCACGGGACTGAGAATGGATCTCTGGTTCTCTGAAAAGGCAGCAAGTGCTCTTAACCACCGAGCCAGCTCTTCAGCTCCAAAGAATAACATTCTTAAATGTTATTGTTTGACACACTTGCTTATTCACTGTTTATTTGTTGCTAGAGTTTGAACCCAGGACATTTATTGTGCCAGCCAGCACACATTCTACCACTGAGTAACACCCTTTGTCCCCCACAAAGCATATTTAACAAAAATGTGGCTGGACATGGCAGCTTACTGCCGTCATCCCAGCACTCTAGAGACATAGGCATGCAGCTCTCTATGAGATCCAGGCAGCCTGATGTATACAATGAGTTCTAGGTCAGTGGGGGCTACATGGAGACCCTGTCCCAAACAAAACAACAACAAAGTTGGCAAGATGGCTCAGCAGGTAAAGGTGCTTACTGCCAAAATTGACAACTGGGTTGAGTTCAATCCTGGGACCTGCATGATGGAAAGAGAGAAGTGATCTCCACATTGTCCTCTGACCTCCACACATGCTAAGGCATGTACGTATTGTCACACACACACACACACACACACACACACACACACACACCACGAGAGAGAGAGAGAGAGAGAGAGAGAGAGAGAGAGAGAGAGAGAGAGGGAGAGAATGAGCTCAAATATAAAATAAATTTTTAAGTAATAAGAAAAAAAATTTTTGCCTTTTTGAGACAGGGTCTCCCTGTAGCCTCAGATGGCCTGGAACTCACTCTGTAGACCATGAACTCACAGAGATCCGCCTGCCTCTGCCTCCCAAGTGCTAGGATTAAAGGTGTGCGCCATCATGCCTGGTTAAGAAAAAATTTTAATCCCCAAAGAAAACAAACACCACAATAAAAATCTGTTGTGACTTCAGATACTCAAGGATGATGGGAAAACAGTTTACCATTTCCAGAGCCTCCCAGCCAGCCTGTGAAGAGAAGTGCCAGGGCTCCAGCCACAGGGCTGACTGGGTGTGAAAGTGTGTTCTTGCCTTAGGCTCTTTAACATTTGGGTAGCATCCTCCACAGTGTGCTACTCACAGCATTGCCCCCCCCTCATTCGGTGTGAAGTTTAATTAGAGCTCTAGGCCTGTACTGAGTGAACACTCAAGTAAAAGGAAGCCTAAGATTAAGACAAATACATGATTTTAAAGGATAATTTTTAAAACTGGGTCACTATAGGAAGTAATGGGCAGATTAATCTGCTTGACTATCATAATCATCTCACTATGTGTATGTATATTACATATCATACTGGGGCTGGGGAGATGGCTCAGCAGGTAAGAGCACTTGCTGTGCAAGCATGACAACCTGAATCCAATTTTCAGAACCATATAAAAAGCTAGATGGGGTCCTGCATATATCTGTAACCTAAGCATTGGGGGGCAGAGGGACAAAGACAGGACAGGACTGCTGGAGTTGCTGGTGCCAACCTAACCCCAGATTCAGGAGAGCCTGTGTCAGAGGACTAGGGTAGAGAGGGACAGGGTGAAACACACACAGACACACACACACACACACACAGCATTCTAGAATATCTCCAATCTGAATCCTAAAGATTTATAAACATTTCTATAAGACTGATAAAGTTTTGACTTTTGGTATATTTCAAATTTGGGGTTTTCTGACCGGGGCACTCAACCAGCAGTCTGTGAAAGTATTCCCAGACCCCAAAAACAGAAACCAGAGACACATCTGGTCCTAAACCTTTCAAATAATGGATACTCAGTCTATATATCAAAGTCTCTGTAATAAAAAAAAAAATTATGTTTTGCTGAAAGGAAAGGTGGGGGGGGGGTTGTGGCTAAAAGGAAGAGCCAACATTCCGAGAAGGAAATGGCCAGAGCAAACAGAAGGAACCAGCTTCCAGGGTCACCCACAAGGCCACCTGGAAACAAGGACTACCTCAAGAGGATCGCTGACTGCATGGAGATCACCACTATGAAACGAACACTACCAGAGCAGCTTTAAGGGGAACCGTGGGCGGAGGGGGAAAAGGAGACAAAAACTCAAATATTCTCTGAAATCAAGAAGGACAGGAGCCCCTCCAGGGTCGCTGCCATTCACACTGACTTCCTTCCACACATCCACAAAGTGACAAGGGGTCTCTCCGTCCCTCCCCACACACAGCCACAATTTCAGCGTTCTTAGCGCAGATTCCAGGGAGGTATCCTGGAGACAGACATCAAAGGACAGAGAGCTGGCAGCCCACAACAGGTCTTGCTGGCAGGGGACTGGGCAGAGGATGTTAGAAGCCACATGAAAAGCCCAGAATTCACAAGGCTCATTATTATTCGTATTATTATTACTACTACTATTATTTAAAGAGCTCAGAAATGTCTCTGGTTTTAGTTTTAGTTTGAGGACAGCTTCCTCTGGGGAAACAGCTTTGAAGTCACGCAGCCCAGAGCAGCACTTAGACACAGGCCAGCCAGGGAAGAGAAAGTGCTGCACCCAGTGGAAAAACCCAGAGGTATCCAATGCTGGCTTCTGGTTGGTCTCTCCTCACCAAATAATAACCCAGAAGGCTTATGTTTGGTTTAAGGACATGAGGAAAGGAAAAGAAATAGCTGCCAGATGAAAACTGATGCAGCTGGAACCAGACTGGAAAAAGCTACCAGGCTAGGCTTGGAACTGTCATATATAGAGTCAAGGAACAAGGGACCCCAGGAGGGGCAAGGGCTGGGGAGCAGACTGCCCTGAACGGGCTCATCACTTGAATCCCGTTTCTGTTCTCAGAAGCAGTATCTGAAAGCCTGGGATGGTGGGCTGGGAGGTCCCAGGGGAGTGTTGTAGCTACAGGTGGACAGGGCTGACACAGATGTGACAAACTGGCACATGGTCACACTCACAGCTTGTAGTCAGTGCAAAGACTGAGCCAGAGCACAACCCGACCGTATCTCAGCAGCAAGGACAAGCACAGGATAGCCCACACGTGCCCTGCCAGGACACATGGTGACATCAGTGTACACCAGCCAAGTCAAGATCTGAGAGTCTGGCTGGAGAGATGGCCTAGCAGTTAAGAGCACTGACTGCTCTTGCAGAGGACCGGGTTCGATCCCCAGCACCCACACAGCGGCTGAGAACCGTCTTTAACTCCAGTTCCAGGGGAATCCGACACCCTCTTCTGACCTCCAGGGCACTACAAGACACGGGTGCATGCAGACAATACATTCATCATTCATACGCATAAAAATAAATAAAGTTAAAAAAAGAAAGAAAAAAATGAATTTTAGGCCGGGCGTGGTGGCACAGGCCTTTAATCCTAGCACTTGGAAGGCACAGGCAGGCAGATCTTTGTGAGTTCAAGGCCAGCCTGGTCTACAGAGTGAGTTCCAGGACAGCTGGGGCTACAGGGAGACCCTGTCTCGAAAAGACAAAAAAAAAAAAAAGAAGAAAAAGACAAATATTAGCCAAGTGTGATGAGGTCCAGGCCCCCTGAGGCTACAGGGAGAGCTCTTAAAAAAAGGATTGGGCTACTTCAAAGTCCAGCAGGTCTATGAAAAAAACCATGCCACTGACACCGAAGGAGGCAGCTTCCCTTATGAAGGTGTGACTGGACCAATCCCCACTCAACATCTCCCTTTATAGCCTATCTCACTTGACAACAACCCTGCAGGCTCTTCAGAACCCTTAAAAGTAGGACTCAAAGCCGGGGGTGGTGGCTCACGCCTTTAATCCTAGCACTTGGTAGGCAGAGGCAGGCGGATCTTGGTGAGTTCAAGGCCAGCCTGGTCTACAGAGTGAGTTCCAGGACAGCTAGAGCTACAGGGAGACCCTGTCTCGAAAAGACCAAAAAAAAAAGTAGGACTCAAGGCTCAGCTGTAAATCCATAGCATGTGCCTGCCCCCTGGAACTGACCCTAGGGTAAGCAGATCTAGCCCCATCCTGCCTGCTCTGGGCCAACATACTTCACTGCTTTAAAATAACCTGTCAATTTCTAAAGGTAAATATTAGGGTTAGCTCCTTCTAGGGTACCATAATTCTCTCTTGACTAAAATGTTTGTAGATTTTAAATCTCTCAGCTGAGGCACTTGTACGGTGTGAAGGTGCCCCTTAAACAACTGATTCCTGGTTCTGCGTTAACTATCCAAGTTCAAAAACCTCCAAAAGAAATCATGGACTTAGAAATGGAAGGGCTCCGTAGAGATGCACTGGCCAGAGGATCCTGAGGTCACAACAGGAGGCCTCAAAGATTCCCAGACAATGGCCCCTCTCTCTGCAAGCCTGTTCTTCACAGGTTAACCTGTTACAGTACTTCATCCAGTGTTCAGACATTGAAAATAACACCTTGTCGCCAGGCGTGGTGGCTCATGCCCTTTAATCCTAGCACTTGGGAGGCAGAGGCATGTGGATCTCTGTGAGTTCCAGGACAGCTAGAGCTACAGGGAGACCATGTCTCAAAAAAGACCAAAAAAAAAAAAAAAGAAAATAACACCTTGTCATTAAGACATGGCTGTTTCTTCAAAAGAACATCATTGGCCAGATGTGGTGACACACACCCTTAATCCCAACATTCAGGAGGCAGAGGCAAGCAGACCTATGTTGAGTTCAAAGCCACCCTGGTCTACATAGAGAATTCTAGGCCAGCCAGGGGCTACAAAACGAAACCTTGTCTCAAAAACAACCAAGCAAAGAAACAACATCATTAAGAGATACTAATACCCCCTAAAATTTCATTAAAAATTACCAACACATTTACAAACCACCCCCCAACCACAGCTATATAGCTTGCTTAAGCTTCTATAAAGAACAGAGACTTTTAGATTTAGTGAAGTAACTCATTCTCATTCACATCTCATCCTAATATTAGCCTCAAACTCCACGAGATCAAACACAGTTCTGACTCCAACACTTGATGTCTGTACAGACAGTCCCTGCCTGGTCCTCCAGAAGGGACCACTGTCAACTGCAAAGGCCTTGCCTGTGTCCACACAGAGGCCCGTGTCCACACAGAGGCCCATGTCCATACAGAGGCTCGTGTCCATACAGAGGCCAGTGTCCATACAGAGGCCTGTGTCCATACAGAGGCCTGTGTCCATACAGAAGCCCGTGTCCACCATACAGAGGCCTGTGTCCATATAGAGGCTTGTGTCCATACAGAGGCCCGTGTCCATACAGAGGCCCGTGTCCATACAGAGTCCTGTGTCCATACAGAGGCCGGTGTCCATACAGAGGCCTGTGTCCATACAGAGGCCTGTGTCCACCATACAGAGGCCTGTGTCCATACAGAGGCCTGTGTCCACCATACAGAAGCCCATGTCCATAGAGAGGCCTGTGTCCATACAGAGGCCTGTGTCCACCATACAGAGGCCTGTGTCCATACAGAGGCCTGTGTCCACACAGAAGCCCGTGTCCATACAGAGGCCTGTGTCCATACAGAGGCCTGTGTCCATACAGAGGCCTGGCTCCCCTGGTCTGTTCCCTGCTCCAGCCTTACACCCTGGAAGGCTATTCCAGTTGCACAGATGGCCAGGGGCCACGGATATGGTAGATCCTTCTCACTTGTCCATTTGTTGCAAACAAGCTAAAGGTGGCCAGAGCTTGCCCGCTTTCATCTTGGCAAGTCATCTGCACTGAAACAGGCCCTCTGCAAACAAGCCAGCTGGTACAGTGGGTGCGGAAGGGAAGCCCTTTCTCTCATTATCACCTAAAGGATGTCAATCTCTGTGTTAGAATTCTCAGAGAGTTCCTGTTCCTCACTCTTAGATACTAAGAAAAATCCAGAAAAGCTTGGGCAGAGGTCAGCAGTCATTTTTTTGAAACTCAAATCATCACACACCCTCTATTCAAACCTCACTTCAGGATAAATGTTCCTGAGTCTCCATCTCTCAGCCCATCATCGGTGGTACCTTCTATTCCTCTACTCCTAACAAGACCCTCTTGGGACTTGAGTCTGAGATGGTTTGGTGCTCCACAGGGGTTTTTGTGATAGAAGCTGGCTGAGTTTCGAGACAGATGTGGGGCTGAATCTCACCTGTGTCACTTGTTAATGTGGCGTGAGTAATTCACATTCACTCTACTTCTCAGAGCCTCAACTACGTCACTTTAAATATGGGGATTACCATCATCTGGCAGAAAAGAATATGCAGAGTACTTGGCGTGGGCTCAACCACTGGAAAGCTTAACTCCCGTCTCTCCATACAAGTTCCCTCTATGCATAGCACTGTTGTCAGAAATAAACCCTGGGGAAAGAGCTTTAAAAGCAGTCAAGTCCTATGTGTATCGTAGGGTTAAGGCCACTTTTGAGTTCACATTGAGAATCTCTGAAACCCCCCCCCCCTTCTGATGCTGGCACTCTGCTGCTCTGGGGGTCTTCTCATACTCTGAAGGTTAGGAACTCACCTCTGGCTCCTGTTCCATCCTGCATAGCTCAGTGCTTAACAACCCAGGCAGAGCCTTCTCTCTATAAGCATGCCCACAAACTCCCAGGAAACCACCCCTGCCCTCACCCCCACGGTACACATACACCCACTCCAGAAGGCACCCAGATTATAAAGTACAAACAGTACTATAGCCCTTAAGGCCACAACCACTCTGAGGCCCCCAAGGGACAAACTGGGCTTGAAGTCTTAGGCATGTTATTGGTTGAACACTATGTTTTACCTGGAACTGGCTGACAACTTAGAAATCAGATTTCACATCTCATAACAATCTCGTTCAGGGGCTGAAACATGCCTCAGGGGGTAAGAACATTTGCTGCTCTTCCAGCAGACCTGAGTTCAGTTCCTAGCACCCACGTGGGGTGGCTCACGACCACCTGTAACTCCAGTGTCAGAGGATCTGACACCCTCTTCTGGCCTCCAAGGGTACCTGCACACATGTATTGAGGCACACACATGCACACAGAAAAAAAAAAA
>VZQC01009724.1:1133934-1144560 GCA_009823505.1 Rhizomys pruinosus
AGCCTCCTCCAGAGATGAGCCTGCCCCAGAGACAAGCCTCCTCCAGAGACGAGCCTGCCCCAGAGACAAGCCTCCTCCAGAGATGAGCCTGCCCCAGAGACAAGCCTCCTCCAGAGACGAGCCTGCCCCAGAGACGAGCCTCCTCCAGAGATGAGCCTGCCCCAGAGACAAGCCTCCTCCAGAGACGAGCCTGCCCCAGAGACGAGCCTCCTCCAGAGATGAGCCTGCCCCAGAGACAAGCCTCCTCCAGAGACGAGCCTGCCCCAGAGACGAGCCTCCTCCAGAGATGAGCCTGCCCCAGAGACAAGCCTCCTCCAGAGACGAGCCTGCCCCAGAGACAAGCCTCCTCCAGAGATGAGCCTGCCCCAGAGACAAGCCTCCTCCAGAGACGAGCCTGCCCCAGAGACAAGCCTCCTCCAGAGATGAGCCTGCCCCAGAGACGAGCCTCCTCCAGAGACGAGCCTGCCCCAGAGACAAGCCTCCTCCAGAGATGAGCCTGCCCCAGAGACAAGCCTCCTCCAGCAAGACTGTGCCTCCTAAAACTTCCCCAAACAGTACCACCAACTGGGGAGAAAATGTCCACATACTTGGGGCTTGTGGGGGACATTCTCATTCAAACCACCACATCCTGTAAACCAGGTCTGTAATCCTCATGGGAAAGGGGAAGTAGAGTCAATAATCTCAGGGAAACTCAAGGGCGAGCCAGTCTGCCATATGCAGCAGAAAAAAAGAGACCCAGTCTCAAACAAGGTGGAGGGTAAAGACTGCCACCTGAAGCCTGAAGTTGTCTTCTGAGCTCCACGTGTATGACATGCCATGTGTGTACCTGATTCATATACAAATGCATGCGTGCACCACACACACATATACACGCATGACATGACATGTGTATACCTGGTTCATATACAAATGCATGCCTGCATTGCACACACACATATACGCAAAAGTAAAATAATTTTTGAAAACCTGCTTCGGAAGGTCCCATCAATCCAGATCTGCGTTCCTGCGAGTTGCTCCGGGATGAAGGCTGCTCCCACAGTCCGCCCGGCCTGCACCTCCCAGCACCTCCTGACTTACACTCTCACCAGTGAGTCTGCCAGGCAGAGAGATGAACAAATGAACTGCTTTTGATTTCTAGCGCTGTCTGCTTCCAGAAAAAAAATGACAGAATGGCAGCACGTCTCTTTGTGGAAGGGTTCAGTGCTCCTGTGTTTCATAAGCACACAAAGATTCACGTCAAAATGCTCCACGGGGTTCATGAGTTCGGGTGACAGTGGGTATCACTGGCCTATCATCAGGAATGGCTCTTTAAAGAAATCCTTTAGAATAGACAAGACCGTCATTGAAAGATGAAACTTGGGGCTGGAATGTGGCTTAGTGGAGAGTAAGGCATTTCCAGTCCTGTGAACCAAGGTGGCCAAAGGGTCAGAAGTTCAAGGTCATCCTCAGCTATGCAGCAGATCCAGGCCAGCCTGGCATACAGGCCGCTCTGTCTGAGGAGGGGGGGGGGATAGGAAGGAGAACTGAGGGGGGAGGGGGAAGGGGAGGGGAGAGAGAAGTAATTCTTAAAGGCTTTTTTTTTAATCAGTACATAACAAGAGTGTGGAGGCTTCCCAGTCCACAGGCCGCAGCAGCTGACAACGCACACCCATCCCAGCGCCTCTCCCCAGTGTCTAAGGCACCTCTCCCTCCCACTTGCCATCGCTGCCATCTCTCTCACTTGACTGTTGGCAATTCTGAGTTTTTATGAAAATGCTAATCTTTCACTGATGACCAGCCAATGAGCAGCTCCTTTAGGTTAACCCAGCAAACCACAGGCTGGAAATGTCCTTGGGGTCCTGGGACCTTGGTTGGTTTTGCCCTGGTGGCTGCTCAAAGGGCTCTTTCTTTGCTGCCAGGGACACTCCCTGGGGTAGAGAGCGATGGTATGTGTTGAGGGAGCTGGCCTAAGTAAAAGACAAGGAGCTGATGGATTCTAGCAGCTTGAAAGTTTGGAAGGCCACTGTATTAGTTCATTTTCTGTTGCCATAACAAAATACATGAGGCTAAATATTTTATAAAGAAAAGGTACCGGGTGTTGTGACGCATACCTTTAATCCTAGCACTTGGGAGGCAGAGGCAGGCGGATCTTTGTGAGTTCAAAGCCAGCCTGGTCTACAGAGTGAGTTCCAGGACAGCTGGGGCTACAGGGAGACCCTGTCTTGAAAAGACCCAAAAAAAGCCGGGTGTGGTGGCGCACGCCTTTAATCCTAGCACTTGGGAGGCAGAGGCAGGCGGATCTTTGTGAGTTCAAGGCCAGCCTGGTCTACAGAATGAGTTCCAGGACAGCTGGGGCTCTACAGGGAGACCCTGTCTCAAAAAGACCAAAAAAAAAGACCCAAAAAAAAGAGAAAAGGTTTAGTTAGCATAGACTCCAAGATCAGGGAGGCCCATCCTCTAATGATCTCCTCTCATGTCATCAAAATGTGGCCGCTCGGCAGAAAGTTTATAACAATCTACTCTCAGCTCCCAGGAGAAAGAGAGAGAAAGAGAGAGAGAGAGAGAGAGAGAGAGAGAGAGAGAGAGAAAGAGAGAGAGAGAGAGAGAGAATATCTGTTACTGAACAATGTTCCCAGAACCATACATTAGGACCCACCCTTTAAAGGTTCTTCAGGGGCTGGAGAGATGGCCTAGCGGTTAAGAGCACCGACTGCTCTTGCAGAGGACCCGGGTTCAATCCCCAGCATCCACATGGCGGCTGAGAACCGCCTGTAACTCCAATTCCAGGAAAACTCCAGTTCCAGGGGAATCCAACACCTTCTTCTGACCGCCATGGCATTGTACTACACAGGTACGCAGACAGTACATTCATACAAATAAAGAAATCAATCAATCAATCAATCAAAATAAAGGTTCTTCAACCTCTTAATCCTGCCTCACATTCTTGATCATAGATCAAACCTCCAGCACATGAGCCCCTGGGAAAATCCAAATCACAGTGGTTATCTTTTGAAAACCAAAGTTTTGGGCCATCTTCCTAAATTCCCTTGGACAAAAGCCTGTGGTTAGTACACTTCAAGCCTGGAACACAACCCTTCTCTCCCTTTGAGAACACCCTGGCTGAGAAATCCCTGCTGAAACAGAGACTTTGTCTGCTTCTTTAAAAAAATTAATAAATAAAAATTTTATGTGTACGAGTGTTTTCCATGTATGTATGTAATGCACCACAGCCATGCAGTGCCCATGGAGGCCAGGAGAGGCCATCTGCTACCCCAAAACTAAAACTGGGACTGGGACTGGGACTAAGGACAGTTGTGACCACCATGTGGGTGCTGGGAACCAAACCTGGGTCCTCTGCAAGAGCAGCCAGTGCTCTCAACCACTGAGCCCTCCCCCCAGCCCTCATACTTGCTTCTCGAATGTGCCTCTGCCGTGCTCTGCACCAGACACGGTGGTCCCTGGGGAAAAAGAACAGGCAAGGAAGAAAGAACCAGACCCTGGACTCTGCCTGGCACTGGCTCAATGGGCATACCTCTTCATCTTTCTGGACCTCAAATTTCCTCTGTAAAATGCAGGTAATGCCAGCTTCATTAGGATCTTTTAGAGAACTAAGTGAGACACCATTATGCAAAGCACCTCTGTCCTGGTGCCTGGCAATGGAAGGCACTTCTTCTAATGACAGCCTTGGTCAGTTGTTAGGCAGTTCAGCACAGCTCCAGGGCTAGAGCTCAAATTCTGTCTCAAACACTGGGCAGAACAGCTAGAAAAACAATCAGAGCCGTACTGCCTCCCGCAAGGGCTGTGGGAGCACACACAGTACTTAGGAGGCACTTAGCTGACCAAGGGTATCCCTAATCGAGGGGTACATCCCTAATCGAGGGGCACTCTTCACATGTCTGTTTGCTGATTTAGTCTCAGCATTCCCACAATGATGTGGTCCTTTCTAGATCAGGAAGGATGAGAGTCTATAGTAAGTAGCAAGTTAGAAGTACATTAACCCAGATAATCATTAGGACCACTGGAGCTAAGCTTTCAAGTGTGAGGGGACTCCTGGACCCTTATCTGGGATGGACTGTGCATATGACTGACTGGCTAAGAGACTGTACCTGCTTACCTTCATAAATATTATAGGCAGACATAGCAGGCTCACAGGCAGTTACCTGATTTGCTGTAGTTATGTACACAACTCTACAATATGTGTTGGGCACATACAGCCTGGGACTGTAGTTTAACAGATTCTCAGCCAGGGTGGAAATCACCACTTGATGTTTCCCTTGGAACAAGCACTCGAGGTAAACAGAGCAGGGTCCCATCCTGGCTCTGTACCTCTCCCCCTGGACTTTGCTGCGAGAGCTGTATTCCCTACAGCAGTGTTGTATCTGCACCTTGAAGCAGGGGGAAGCGGCAGTGCAGGGAACAGCCTCCTCTTCCCCGCACTGGCCTCCTTGGCCATGACACCATTTCCCTCCCCAAATCTGGAGAAGAGCTGCCAGGCAGGGCCTCCAACCCACTGGCCAGGCTCCGGGGCAGGCAGACATAATCCATGCTTCATCCCCAGTATCCAGGCCAAATGCCCCATGCTCACAGCCATTTGGCCAGCAGCCATAATCTGCCCCTAATATCAGCCCTGCTCAGAGGCAAAACAATTAGTAGGTGATGACAACTTGGTGCCTGAGAAACCATTTCTTTTAAAAATATAATATAAGTAAATAAATAGAGGTTATTTAAAGGAAGCCCTTTAACTCAGAAGGTAGTCCCGTCCACCTTAGAAATCCAAGGCCCCTGAATCCACATCCGTCACAGCGGGGAACCTTTTAACTAGCAAGAGAGCAAGAGGAGGGGTTCAGATCAACCCAGCAGTAAAGCTGCACAGCTTCACCCTTTCCCTAGAGACAGTAAGAATCAAGGAAGAATTTCACAATCTTTTTGTACAATTAAAGAGAGGATCCAGTGGGGGAAGGGAGCGGTACAAAGAAGTTTAAGGTTTGCTATTTTAAGCTCAAAATAAATCGTGATGGACGGGAAAGGCTCAAAAGGTATGATTTTCTTTTCAGATCTTATAAAAGGCAGAGACTGGTGCTGCTGTTTGGGTGGAGAGTGGAGCAAAGAAACTGTTCTTCTAACAGGAGTCTTCTCACCCCTCACCCAGTCCCCACAGCAAAAGGAGTTCAGCACGTGCCTCCAGAATTTTATAATCTTGAATGATGGGTTTTAAATAATTCAGATTCCAGTCTAATGAAGCTCAGGGATTACCACTAACTAGCTGTGAGCCACACTAGAGAGAAAATGCAGCGAAGTATCCGAGATGAGAAAGAAGCAGATCATATAGTGAATCCTGCCCGAGAGCCATACACCACGCCGGAAACACATAAGAAATTCACTTACTCATTATTTCCCAAAACCTTTTTTTTTTTTTGAGATGGAATCTTAGCATATAGCCCAGGCTACCCTCAAATCTGTGTGGTCCTTTTACCTTAGCCTTCTCGGTGCTGGGGCATATGCATATGTACCATCATACCTGGCCCTCCAAACTACTTTAGAATCTCTTGTCAACTATTACTTTCCAGAAGTTCAAGTTCTACAAGGTCCAATCGTTGACCACTCAGGAAGCAAAAGTGAACAAAAGTCAGACAAGCCCTAGTTCTGTACATTATAAAAAGCTATCAAAAACTGAAAAAGATCTTAAATTTTTAAGCCGGGAGTAGTGGCGCACGCCTATAATCCTAGCACTTGGGAGGCAGAGGCAGGCGGATCTTTATGAGTTCAAGGCCAGCCTGGTCTACAGAGTGAGTTCCAGAACAGCTGGGGCTACAAAATGACCAAAATAAATAAATAAATAAAATTTAAAAAAATAAAAAGTTTTTTTTTTTTTTTTTTGAGACAGGGTCTCCCTGTAGCTCTGGCTGTCCTGTAACTCACTCTGTAGACCAGGCTGGCCTCAAACTCACAGAGATCCAAGTGCCTCTGCCTCCCAAGTGCTAGGATTAAAGGCGTGCGCCACCACGCCCGGCATTTTTTTTATTTCTGTATGTGTATCAATGTACTGTCTGCATGCAAGTTTGTGCACCCGTGTCATGCAATGCCGCGGAGGTCAGAAGAGGGTGTCGGATTCCCTGGAACTGGAGTTCTCCTGAATTGGTGTTTCAGACGGTTCTCGGCCGCCATGTGGGTGCTGAGGATCGAACCCGGGTCCTCTGTAAGAGCGGTCGGCACTCTTAACCGCTAGGCCATCTCTCCAGCCCCTATAAAAAGTATTTTTTAGCAGGGCGTGGTGGCCTACTTTAATCCCAGCACTCAGGAGGCAGAGGCAGGCTGATCTCTGTGAGTTCAAGGCCAGCCTGGTCTACATACTGAGCTCCAGGGAGACCCTGTCTCAAAAAGACAAAAAAAATAAAAAAGCTCTCTTAGCAAATTCATGGTCTATACTTCATAAAACCTGGGCCTGGGCCTGGGCTAGCTTAGCCAGTTAATTTCATCCCATATGACATTTGGGCTGGCCCCTCTGTTACCAACGGACCGGGGCTCTATCTAAGGAGTACAGCACTGACCTAGCATGTGGGAGACTCTCTGTTCCAGCCCCAACACTGGGGGAGGCGGGTAACAGAACCCCAAGCTGTAGGTCAGTACAGTAAGCACAGCATTCAGGCCTGGCCTGCAACATGTTATTGCCTGCTCGCTCTATGAGATACCAGAGTTCTCTTTTTACAGGTATGTGTGGTGAAAGCCAGTCTTTTACGATCAATACATTTTTTAAAATGTGAGCTGAGTGCTTGTCAGCTGTGGGGAAACAGCCTCCTGCTGCAGGCGCTTTGGCCAGGGCTGGCAAACCCTACTTCCATGTATGGAAGTGGATGCATGTTGTAAAACCTCAGGAGTCTGGGTAGGCTGGCGGGGGCAGCATTCCTTCCAGCAGAGCATGAACTGCCCCAGAAGGTGGGCAACAGGAACCTGGGGTCCCGAGGACTCTTCAGTGGAATGACTGCAAGGACAGGAAGGATGGGAAGAAGAAAATCAGGGGTACAGCACACAATAACAAGAGCCTAGCCACAGGCCAAAAACCAGTCTGAGCACTGGAAGGCAGAGCCCCGCAGCTCGCAGCTCACAGCTCACGCACAGGTTGACCTCAGCACCCTGGAATGCAGGATCCTCCACAGCTTGCCATCCATCACCAGAGCCCCCTCGAGGCCAGCTCAAAAAGAAGGGTAGCTTCTGGCTTGTTTTGTTTCTGCGGTCTGAGAAACTCAAGACAGTTACTTCTTGCCAAAGCAAGCCTCAAGGTTGCCAAAAAGTTTAAGTCAAACAGCAGAGGCTGAAATGAAGACAGATCTAAGTTAGAGCCCCACAGGTGTACTGACTCTGAGCAAGGCACTTGCGGACTCTAGTCTCTGTATTTGCATCTGGAAAATGGGGAGGTATCTGCGGGATTTAGTACTGTACCTGGCACAAAGCAGAAACAGATATAATTAACAATAATGAAATATAAAGAAGCTGGGTGTAGTGGCACATGCCTTTAATCCCAAAACTCAGGTGGCAGAGCCAGGTAGATCTCTTTGAGTCTCAGGTTAGCCTGGTCTACATAGTGAGTCCCTGTCTCAAAAAAAACTACATAGAGATATGGACTGGTCATGGGAGCTGGAGATGTAGTTCAGTTGGTAGACTGCTGACCTAGTATGCACAGGCCCTTGTTCTATCTCCAGTGTTGTATAAACTGGGTGGGTAGCCCACACCTGTAATCCCAGAACTTGGTAAGCTGAGGCAGAAGGGTCATCTTCAGCTACACAGTAACTTAGAGGCCAACAAGAGCTATCCCTGCCCCCCACAGTAAAACAAACTGTGAATAATTTCTAAGGTCTTGCTACTGGGCTTAAATTGAGAAATGAAAGTGATCTCTACAAGCTTTGCTTACAGTTCATGTTCAGACCACAGTGCACTCTGAAAAGCTTCCCTTGCTTGACCTGGGCTCCTCTGCTGCCGCATCCCCAGCCCCTGCTCCACTCCTCAGGACTCTCCCTCAGGCTACCTCCTTTGAGACTCAGTCCAGCTCAGGGTTGCATTTGTTGAAGACTCACAGACTTTCTCAGGCATAGACTCACCTCTATGGAGAGCTTTCCTCAAGTCACTAGACAGCTGACTCTCTCTATCTGCTTGAACTGGCCCTAGCTGTCCCACAACCCCTACATCTGGGGACACTAGCTCCACACCTCAACATCAAGAACTTCTTCCACTGTAGAATCCACCAAAGCCAGGACAGCATGCCGATCGTATGTCCCAATCCACTCCTCTCCCACCAATCCCCAGTTGGCCTAGAGTGGTCCTCGGGGTGCCATCTTCCCTGACTGATCCAGTGCTGAAGAGCACCATGCAGCCTAACATTCTTTTTATAGTCACATTAAAAATTAGAATGTAGCCGGGCATGGTGGCGCACGCCTTTAATCCCAGCACTTGGGAGGCAGAGGCAGACGGATCTCTCATTTCAAGGCCAGTCTGGTCTGTATAGCACTAACCCCAGGTCAGCTGGGGCCACAGGGAGATCCAGTCTCAAAAAAGACTAAACAAACAAACAAATAAATATATAAATTAGAAAATAGACAATGTTGTAGCACACATCTATAATCCCAGTGCTCAGGAAGCTGAGTCAGGAGAATTGTGAGTTCAAGCCCAGTCTGGGCTACAAAGCAAGACACTGTCTCATTACAGGGATGGAGGGAGGGATAGAGAGAGAAAGGGAGAGAAGGAGGGAAGAAAGCAGGGAAGACATGGAGGGGGAGAGGGAGGAACAGAAAAGAAGGAAAAATGAAACAGGGCAAAGGTCGGGAAATTAGTCTCAGCGCCATATTTAACACGCTATCTCAGTATCTCCCAAGATTAGCATTTCAACATGTAATTATACAAAAATTAATGAGATATTTCACTTTTTTTTTTTCCCTCACATTAGGGACAGAGGGCAAGGTTAGGGAAGGGTCCTATGGACCTGTTAAGAGCCTTGAGGCTGGCAAGAACCACCCTCCCTGGCCTACTCCATTCCACCCCTTTCTTTCCCTTCCCCACCCTTTTACCTGTAGGTAAATCTGCTTGAGATGTAGGAGGGAGGCGGGGGCATCCCCGGTGTGTGATCTACATTTACACAGCACACCTCAATCAGGACTAGCTAGCCACATTTCAAAGTAGTCAAGAGCCACATATGGCTAGTAGCGTCATGCTGGTGTCCATTGTGCACACAGCTACCCTACCGCGGTGAGTCACCTACCTAATCTCATCAGGGAGCACCCTACTGCAGACCCTGAGCGGCCCTCAGGCCAGTCCCCAGCCCTGGTGGCCCCTCGGCAGCCCCTTGGCGGCCCCTCTCCTGCACTCTTCCCACAAAAGCCCCCTTCCTCACCACTCACCTCCTTTACACTTTAGATTCTAGCAACAAGGAACCACAAAATACACCTTACACACCAATAGGGATGGTGTGGTAGCAATTTTGTCTTAAACATATTTAGGTAAACGCATACATAAGAGTACAAGTAACAAGTACAAACCAGCATAGAAGAAAGTCTGGAAGGGTAGGCAGGTACTAAGATGTGAACAATCACAATCTCTGATTAGTAGAATTTGAATGATCCAAGTATTTTTTTTTCTTTTAGTAAATCTATATATTTTCTAGTAGCTTCAGAACTAAATATTGAAGAGGGGGAGAGAAAACTGCTAGAGAAACAGAGAGAGTCCACCTTCATCATGCACAGGGCCCAGAGCTGGAAAGCTGCCTACCTGCTAAAGTTTATTTATAACTCAAAAATCAGTATTGGCAACACCTTTGCAGTCCTTGTCAGACATGGCATGGGAGACCCCAGGTCGCTCAGCACGCAGGGTCCAGGCTGAGGCCGGCCAGGCAGAGCTCACTCCTGCTTCTTTCTAGTCTACTATAGAAGTCCCTTGTGTGGCTCAACCAGTGCCACATTTTTCACATTCTGTGCTTTGTGTTGGTGACTTTGCTGTGTAAACTGACCCCACAGGGTAGAACTGAAGTTCTGTTTAGTGTTCCTAAACGTAAGACGGGTGGGATGTCCCCTAAATATTTTTTAATTTTATCTTTTTGTTGTTGTTGTTGTTGTTTGGTCTTTTTGAGACAGGGTCTCCCTATAGCCTGAGCTGTCCTGGAACTCACTATGTAGAATATGTAGACCAGGCTGGCCTTGAACTCACAGAGATCCACCTCTGCCTCTGCCACCCAAGTGCTGGGATTAAAGGCATGTGCCACCAGGCACAGCATCTTTTTTTTTTTTGGTCTTTTCAAGACAGGGTCTCCCTGTAGCCCCAGCTGTCCTGGAACTCACTCTGTAGACCAGGCTGGCCTTGAACTCACAAAGATCCACCTACCTCTGCCTCACGAGTGCTAGGATTAAAGGCGTGTGCTACCACCTGGCATCTATTTTTATTTATATGTGTGAATTCCCGTGAATTCCCGTGTCTATATGTGCATCACATGCATGCAGTGTTCACGGAGGCCAGAAGAGGCCATCAGATCCCCTGAAACTGGAGTTACAGGCAGTTGTGAGGTACCTGATGTAGGTGCTGGGAACTGAACTGTGGTCCCCTGGAAAAGCAGCAAGTATGCAAGTACTCTTTTTTTTTTTTTTTTTTTTTTTTTTTTTTTTTTTTTTT
>VZQC01009724.1:1144808-1159212 GCA_009823505.1 Rhizomys pruinosus
TAGAAGTCTCTTGTCATGTGGCCATAACAGCAAACACTATGGGTTCCAGCCTAGGTGAACCCCTCCTTGTACTTGGAAACTGCTGACTCACACATATCCAGAGAAATCAAATAAAGACACTGGAATCACACTGCCTCTTGGCAGCACCAATCTGACCCTCCCAGCCTTCTCTTCTGTGGCCACCCAGCACAATCTGATTCTGGCTTAGAACCACTGGGCACATCCACTGTCTGGAGTCATGTGACAATCAACTAGACAGGCAGATGATCTGGGCCTGAGTGAGAACCCCATCTTCTCTCCAGGGAGAAGAGTCCTGGAAACCATAGCCTTGCATGGGCACCACCCAGGAGCCATGGCACAACAGGCTTCAGTGTACCATTTGGTGGGCAGCTTCTCCCAGCAAGAGCCAAAGATGCTACTCTACTCTGCCTGGAATCCAAGCAAGTCTATGGCATGTTGGCCTTGAGCTTAAAATTTATTCTTGTTAGAAAAAGAAGACCGGGGCTGGAGAGATGGCCTAGCGGTTAAGAGCGCCGACCGCTCTTGCAGAGGACCCGGGTTCGATCCCCAGCACCCACATGGCGGCCAAGAACCGTCTGAAACTCCAGTTCCAGGAGAACTCCAGTTCCAGGGGAATCCGACACCCTCTTCTGACCTCCGCGGCATTGCACGACACGGGTGCACAAACTTGCATGCAGACAGTACATTCATACACATACAGAAATAAATAAAATTAATTAAAAAACATTAAAAAATAAATAAATTAATTAAAAAATTTTTTAATTATATATGTATGAATACTGTACCCAAAATATAAATCTTACTGCTTAATTTTAATGTTGGTGAGTTATATGGGTATAAAAATAAAGAGTCCAAACAGAAGCACACATAAAACAAGGTTAGCTTTTGACCAGCTGATGAAAACACTGTGAAGAGAGTTCACAGAATCCTGACCCTGAATTTCCCCTAGGAGCAATGTATTTGCTAAGTCAATGTTTGTAACTTTACACAACAGAACTACCATGAATAACAATCAACTGTACTTTGGTTTTACACATCGTAATGTGGGAAGCCACAAGAAAAAAAAGAAAGAAGACTGGTGCAGTTTGGGTGTAATGCTGAGCCCAGATCTGCCACTGACAAAGGGAGAGAAGGTCAGGTGCGGAAACGCTTCCATCCTGAGCACAGCAGCAGAACATGGGGCACTGTGGGACATGGAGAGGCTGACAGACTGGCTTTGCAGGTGGCACCTAGAGGTGAAATCCAGTCACACACTGTGGGCCAGTTACTTAACTTTTGGATTTAGTGTCCTCCTGTACAAATAAGGACAGTAAGTGATGTCCTGATTCACAATAGAGTTTTGTAATGTCGTTCAACAGCAAATTGGCAAATGCACTACTCCTAGCCACACCCCTCAAATAACAGGGGATACGTTCCGAGACTAGATGATGCCTGAAGCCACAGACAGTATAATTCATGTATATAAAACCTCATACATTAGGGCTGGAGAGATGGCTCACCAGTTAAGAGCACTGACTACTCTTCCAAAGGACCAGGTTCAATTCCCAGCACCCACATAATGGCTAACGACTATCCCTAACTCCAGTTCCAGAGAATCTGGTGCCTTCTGACCTCCTCAGGCATTGTACAACACAAGTACACTTATACACATGCAAGTAATACACTCGTATACATAAAAATATTAAATAATTAGCCAGGCATGGTGGCGCATGCCTTTAATCCTAGCACTCGGGAGGCAGAGGCAGGCGGATCTTTGTGAGTTCAAGGCCAGCCTGGTCTACAGAGTGAGTTCCAGGACAGCTGGGACTANATATTTTTTAAAACCACATATATTATTGCTTTCATTCACATGTTTTTATGTCTTGCAGTGTCACCAAACGGTACCAGATTTCATCTGTCCCTCCACATTATGTCCTGGAACCTTTTGCATCACTACTATTGTGCTTTTGCCCACTGCTAAATATGGGCTGCTTTAATACAGCACTAAGGTAGCAAAGCAGTTTTTTGTTGTTGCTGTTTTTTGCTTTTGTTTTTGTTTTTTGTCTTTTTGAGACAAGGGCTCCCTGTAGTCACAACTGGCCTGGAACTCACTATGTAGACCAGGCTGGCCTCAATCTTACAGATTCACCTGCCTTTGCCTCCCAAGTCCTGAGATTAAAGGTATATACCACCATGCCTGGCTGAAAAACAGTTCTAATAACTAGGGCAGTGTGGATATACTGTACAAAGGATGACTTGAATCCTAGGCCAAGAGAGACACTGTGAGATTTCATCCTGCCACTCAGAATAGCATGTATTTTCCCTTTTTTTTAGTACTTGAACCTAGGGACTCATGCATGCTTGGCAAGCACTATACTATACCACTGAGCTATATCCCTAACCCCTAGCTTATAATTTAAAAATAACAAATTGTCTATCTGTGGAATTTTCCATTTAGTATTTTCAGATCACAGCTGAACATGGGTAACCAAAACCATGCAAAGCAAAACTACAGACAAGGAAGGATTGCTGTACCTACTTCATGGACTTAGATTCAGTAAGATAATATGCAAATGGCACCTAATAAGCCTAGTAAGTCCTCAGTAAATGGAAGAGTTATTAATGATAACGGTACCTTATCAGGAGATTTTAGTAGCTCCCTGAAGTCCAAATGAAAGAACAGGATTCCATTACCACCAGAAGCAGGACAAACTCTCTGATGCAACACACCACACTCTCCCCATCCACTTAGGTACATTCTCTAAAGAATGCAGGTCAGGGATCAGTCAACTTCTGTGCAACTTCATCCTACTCAGCAGTAAACTTGTCAGAGCTCTCCAACTGTGCACAACATTACTAACCCATATGGACCTCAAGCTGTGAACTAGTAGGTTAAAATTATTAGTTCATAAGAAACAGGTACTTATTCTAAAGAATTCAAAAATGGGGCTGGAGAGATGGCCTAGCGGTTAAGAGCGCCAACCGCTATTTTTTTTTTTTTTTTTTNAGCTAGGACAGTATAAAAAGCCCTTCCTGCTCTGCTTGGCCAGGTGATGTGACTGAGGGCAGGGACTTTGCTCACATTATTACGAACTTTCTAACTCATTTGTCATCTTATTACTAAATATTTATCACAAGTCTTTATTGAAATAAAGAATGACTGCTTTGGACAGAATTAGAAAGAATGGAGTCCCAGGCTGAGAGAGCATGTCTCAGTGTTAAGAAGCACTGATCTGCTCTGCAGAAAGAACCGGTCAATTCAGCACCACATGGGGCTAACAACCGTCTGTAACTCCAGTTTCCGGATCTGATGTCCTCTTCTTGATCTCTGTGGCCATTGCACGACATGTGGAGATTATATATACTTAACACAACATTGCAGCTTAATAACCTCATACAACAAATAAAATAATAATAAAATAAAAAAGATTTTGAAAACAAAAAGAATGGAGTTTCAACAGAAAGTACGTCTCATAGCCAAGTATGGTTTGTTAGCTCTGGTCTTAGCTGCTCAGGAGGCAGAGGGAGGGATCATTATAACATCATTACTATAAGCAACATATGGTCAATGTGTTGAAGAGGGGGGCCAGCGCTGCACATGGATCATTATCCCTAGATGGAAAAAAGACAAGTGAGTCTTGCCGGAGGGGGCTAGCGTCAGGATACGGAGCGCACCTTTAATCCTAAACTTGGAGGCAGAGGCAGGCGGATTTTCGTGAATTCAAGGCCACCCTGTCTACAGAGTGAAGTTCCATCAACAGCTGGGACTCAAGGGGAGACCCTGTCTCCACAAAAAAGACCTAAAAAAAAAAAAAACGACAAGTGAGATCTCAGATTATTTGTTTTATTATCATAATTAAGTATGTGCATAATGATGAAACAAGAAAGCGTATTGAATGTCTTCCCTGGAAGATCTATTGGAGAATTTATATAGGCGAGCTTCGTTTACTGGTAAGGAACTGAGGCCCAGATAGGTCTTCTATAGTGTACGTCTGCCTCATGGTATTCTCCTTGGCATTTCATATCTTCTATTGGCCTGCTCAGTGGTATTCCTGCATTCACTACCTAGTAGCGAATTACAAAAAAAAAAAAAAAAGAAGAAAAAGTCCCAGGGGCGAGGAGAGATGGCTCAATAGTTAGAGCACTGATGCTCTTGCCAGAGGACTGATAGGTTGTCAATGTCCTCACACACCACATGGCAGCTAACAATCATGCCATAACTCCCATTTCAGAGGAATCTGACACCTTCTTTTGGACCTCCGATCGGCAATTGCACAACCCGGTTGCTTCTTCACACACACACTAGCAACGCAACGGCAGCCACATTTACTCATAATATTAAATTGAAAAGATCCATATGGAGCTGAGAGAAATAGGCTCGAGCTTAAGGGACGGGCTGCTCTATCCAGTGGATTTGACACCCTCTTTCTGACCCTCTTACATACATACATGGTATAAAAACACTCATACACTGAAATAAAATAAATATAAATAAAATAAATAAATAAATAAAATAAATAATTAGGAAAATTATCACCTGACGCAGTAATCTGAAGCCACTGCCAATTTAGTACTGTAGACAGAGATAAGCACACTGAGAAGAAGGAAATGCCACGATCCTGTTCTTCCCACGCAGGTTTACATGTCCTGGCTGCTTGAAAATGGGACACTTTTCCTGGTCCCAGGAGTCTGTTCCTGAGAGCAGAGCTGCTTTCCTGTGGCCAGGGTCAGTCTGAGGACACAGGTCAGACCTCCTATGTGGAAGGCCTCAAGTGGCTGTAATTCACACAGAAAAAACAAACATGTTTCCGCACTGACAACAGCAGTACAGAGCTCTTTAGGACAGTCCACCAGGCTGAAATATGGTGCAATGGAGGATAGGAATGTTATAAAAAGAGCCAGGGCTCAGTTTGATGCTAGGCCAGCCGAGGGTACCAACCGTGCTGGAGAGACAATTCCATTCAGGATGATACCCAGTGGACCACAGTAGTATTTTCCTAGTTGGGCTGTCCAGGAAGTGAGAGGATCTCTTATCCTGCGGCCCTGTCCAGGCAGTTATCTCCCTTCCCGTGTTGTGTTGAGGGGTTGGCTTGTGAAACCTGAGGCAAGCCCTTGAGCAACTAATTCCGAGGTGGCTGATGGGTCGTGGGAACTTCTGGGCCGTGTGGCCTTTCATGTAAGTCCCTTCAACCATGTGGCACTAAAGATCACTTCTGGATATAGGGAAAAGAAGACAGAAACTTGACCACATAGTAGGCATTAGCTTGGGCTCAGGAGGCAGATAGGCTTCAGGGTCACACTCATTACTCTACGTGGGGGGAGGAGAGAGGGGTGAGATGAGAGGATTTAATGGAATGTATAGCTGACGGAATTAATAAAGTATAGGGAATGATGGAATTTATAATATTTATTTTTATTAAAATTTTTTTTTTTTTTAAACATTTTATTCAGTATTCCAGTATGTGTGTATGAAGTGTACGGTCTTGCACTGCAAAGTTTGTGCCCCGATGATCGTGCATGGATTTTGAACCCTTCGGAGCGTCAAATCGACGGATGCGCCGGCTCCCCTCGGATGCGCCGCTAACTCTGGAACTTGGATTGTCAGAAACGGTTCCTCAGGCCCTCATCCGCCATGTGTCGTGCTTGGGATTGAACCCGGGGTCTCTCGTGAGTATAACGCATTGACCGTGATAGTCAAGTCGAGATTGCTCTTATAACCACGTAGGCCATCTCTCCAGCCCAGGGAAGGAATAGTTCGAGACGTATAAAGTTGAAGCCAGCTTTCTTTAAGTTTGTTTATTGTTTTTTTGTTTTTCTTTCACTCCTTAAAAATGTGTTTCAAAAAAAAACCCCACCCCCCACCCCAGGTGAGGTGGAAGTGGACATACCTTAATTGCCCAGTCTAGAGAGCACGGCATAACTGGTGTGATAATTCCCATTGTGGAAGTTATTCAAGGCCAGCACCTGGGTCTACCATAGAGTTGTCCAAAAGACAGCTGGAGCTACGAGGAGGAGACCCTGGATCTCAAAAAAAAAAAAGAATTGTGGTTAGCTTTAAAATATTTTTTACTTTATTTCTATGTGTATAATGGTTGGCTCATATATTGTAAGTAAAACGTGTGACTAGTTGCAAGTACTCTGTATGGGGAGCCAGGACAAATAGAGGGACGGATTAGAATGCCTGCACTGGAAACTGTGAATTATGGAGCCAATTGCGCATTTTAGCTCCAAACCCAGGGGTTCCTTCTGCAAGAAACCAGATAGCTCAACCTCTGGAGCCACTCTCTTCTGCCTCGAAGATTTCGAGGAATATCTGTATGTAGCCAGTCATGGACCTGCATACTGGCCATTATACCGAGAAGAACTGAACTCCTTATCCCTCCTGCCTCACCATGCTCGCTGGTATTTCAGTGCATGTTGTCATGTGCCTTGTTTGTGCACATATGCTGGGATCAACCCAGGGCTTGTATGGGTATCAACTGAGTTAGCATCCCCAGTCTCCTAAAGCCAGTTCTTATTCTTTTGAGTATCTAGTGTGTTGTAGCTTCATATACTCAATAAAAACCTAATAGTCTCCTCCAGAGTGTGATTTGCAGTTTGCTATAACACAGGAGATTCAGCTAGAGCCAAAAGACTGTGTGGGGCCATGGCCATCCTGCTCCATTTTGGATCCCAGTTTTTTTTTTCTTTTCAAAAAAAAAAAAAATCCCTTTTTTTTTTTTTTTTTTTAATTGAACTTTATTTCGTTATTGATGTAACTATGAAATGGTGTGCACTGCAGCAGAGGGTCTTACAAAAGGTTTGTTGCACCCAGCGGAATATGGCCGCAACTGGTCAGAAGGAAGGGGTCTCTAGATTTCTCCTGAACTGCGCAGTTTCTTCCTTGCAAGTGGAATTGGATTTTCGGACGGTTCTTGGCTGACATGTGGGTGCGTGGGCGATTGAACCCTGGTCCTCTGTAAGGACAACCAGTGCTCTCAACCACAGAATCATCTCTCCAGCCCAAAAAAAAAAAAAAGTTCCAGGACAGCTGGGCTACAGGGAGACCCTGTCTCAAAAGACCCATTTTTTTTTTTTTTTTTTGGTCTTTTCGAGACAGGGTCTCCCTGTAGCCCCAGCTGTCCTGGAACTCACTCTGTAGACCAGGCTGGCCTTGAACTCACTTCGATCCGCCTGCCTCTGCCTTACAGAGGACCCGGGTTCAATCCCCAGCACCCACATGTCAGCCAAGAACCGTCCGAAACTCCAATTCCAGGAGAACTCCAGTTCCAGGGAAATCTGAGACCCTCTTCTGACCTCTGCGGCATTGCACGACATGGGTGCACAAACCTGCATGCAGACAGCACATTCATACACATACAGAAATAAATTAAAAATTAAAAAAAAAAAAAAAAAGGGATCCAAAATGGAGCAGAGATGGCCATGGCCCCACACAGTCTTTTGGCTCCAGCTGAATCTCCTGTGTTATAGCAAACTGCAAATCACACTCTGAGGAGACATATTAGGGTTTTATTGAGTATATGAAACTACACCAAGATACTCAAAGAATAAGAACTGGCTTTAGGAGACTGGGGATGTAACTCAGTTGGTACCCATAAAGCCCTGGGTTTGATCCCAGCACTGCACAAACCAGGCACAATGACACATGCCTGAAATACCAGCACTTGGGAGGCAGGGGGATCAGGAGTTCAAGTTCATTCTCAGCTATATGGCCAGTATGAGGCCAGCCTGGGCTACATAAGACTCAATCTTGAGGCTGGAGAGGTGGCTCAGAGGTTAAGAGCATTGGCTTTTCTTGCAGAGGACCTGGGTTTGGTAGCTAACAATGGCCAATGGCCCATAATTCCAGTTCCAGAGGATCTAACGCCCTCTTCTGGCTCCCATGAGTACTGCACTCACAGGTGTACTTACATATATATGAGCCAAACACTTATACACATAAAATAAAAGTAAAAAATTTTAAAAGACACAATCTTTTTTTTTTTTGAGACAGGGTCTCTCTGTAGCCCCAGCTGTCTTGCAACTCACTATGTAGACCAGGCTGGCCTTGAACTCACAGGGAATCACCAGTATCTGCCTCCTGAGCACTGGGATTAAAGGCATGTACCACCTCACCTGGGGTGGGGGTGGGGTTGGAAGACACAATCTTAAAGAGAAAAAAAAAAAAAAGAAAACAATAAAAAATTTTCAAAGAACTGGCTTTCTTTAAATTCCCATTCCTGGGGCTGGAGAGATGGCCTAGCGGTTAAGAGCACCGACCGCTCTTACAGAGGACCCGGGTTCAATCCCCAGCACCCACATGGCGGCCGAGAACCGTCTGAAACTCCAATTCCAGTTCCAGGGGAATCCGACACCCTCTTCTGACCTCCGCGGCATTGCACGACACGGGTGCACAAACTTGCATGCAGACAGTACATTCATACACATACTGAAATAAATAAAATTTTAAAAAAAATTTAAAAAAAAATGAATTTAAATTCCCATTCCTAAATGTCAGAACATCTAAATCCTCCCTCCCCCCTCTCTCCTCCCCCACGTAGAGTAATGAGTGTGACCCTGAAGCCTCTGCTCCTGAGGCCCAAGCTCATGCCGACTATGTTGTCCAAGTTTCTGTCTTTCTCCTACTCCAGAAGTGATGCTTCTGCACAGGTTGAAGGGACTTCCTGAAAGCCACAGGCCAAGTTCCCACGACCCTCAGCCCCAGGAATAAGTGCCAAGGGCTTGCTCAGGTCACAGCCACCCCTCAACACAACACGGGAAGGGAGCTAACTGCCTGGACAGGCCGCAGGATAGAGATCCTCTCCCTTCCTGACAGCCCAACAGGAAAAACTACTGTGGCCACTGGGTCATCCGAATGGAATTTCTCTCCAGCACTTGGTACCCCTCGGCCTAGCCTCAAACTGAAGCACCTGGCTCTTTTTACATTCCTATCTCCATTGCACATATTTCAGCCTGGTGACCTGTCCTAAAGAGCTCTGTACTGCTGTGCAGTGCGGAAACATGTTTGTTTTTTCTGTGTGAATTACAGCCACTTGAGGCCTTCCACATAGGAGGTCTGACCTGTGTCCTCAGACTGACCCTGGCCACAGGAAAGCAGCTCTGCTCTCAGGAACAGACTCCTGGGACCAGGAAAAGTGTCCCATTTTCAAGCAGCCAGGACATGTAAACCTGCGTGGGAAGAACAGGATCGTGGCATTTCCTTCTTCTCAGTGTGCTTATCTCTGTCTACAAACTAAATCTGGCAGTGGCTCACAGATACTGGTCAGACTATTTTCTAATTATTTATTTATTTATTTATTTATTTATTTATTTATTTTTATTTCATGTGTATGAGTGTTTTACCTGTATGTATGTAAGAGGGTCAGAAGAGGGTGTCAAATCCACTGGAAGAGCAGCCAGTCCCCTTAAGCACTGAGCCCTATCTCTAGCTCCTGGATTTTTCATTTTTATATGTATGAGTACATTGTCTGCGTGCGTGTGTGTGTGTGTAAGAGCACCCGGGTCGTGCAATGCCGACGGAGGCCAAAAGAAGGTGTCAGATCCTCTGAACTGGAGTTATGGGCAGTTGTTAGCTGCCATGTGGGTGCTGGGAATTGAACCCAGGTCCTCTGCAAGAGCAGTCAGTGCTCTTAACTATTGAGCCATCTCTCCAGCCCCTGGACTTTTTCTTTTTTTTTTTTTTTTTTTGTAATTCGCTACTAGGTTGAATGCCAAGGAATACCACTGAGCAGGCAATAAGAAGACTGAATGCCAAGGAATACCACTGAGCAGACAATAAGAAGACCTATCTGGGCCTCAGTTTCCTTACCAGTAAAGAAGACTGCTATATAATCTCCAATATCCTTTCCAGGGAAGCATTCAATAGTCATTGTTCAATATTATGCACATACTTAATTATGATTAAAAACAAATAATCTGAGACTCACTTGTCTTTTTTTTTTTTTGGTCTTTTTGAGACAGGGTCTCCCTGTAGTCCCAGCTGTTCTGGAACTCACTCTGTAGACCAGGCTGGCCTTGAACTCACAAAGATCCGCCTGCCTCTGCCTCCCAAGTGCTAGGATTAAAGGCGTGCGCTACCACGCCCGGCAGACTCACTTGTCTTTTTCCTCTAGGATAGAATCCATGTGCAGGCTGGCCTCCAACACATAATGATCCTCCTGCCTCCTGAGCAGCTAAGACCAGAGCTAACAAACCATACTTGGCTATGAGACGTACTTTCTGTTGAAACTCCATTCTTTTTGTTTTCAATCTTTTTTATTTTATTATTATTTTATGTGTATGAGGTTATTAGCTGCATGTGTGTAAGTATACTCATGTCGTGCAATGGCCACAGAGATCAGAAGAAGGCATCAGATGGAACTGGAGTTACAGACGGTTGTTAGCCACCATGTGGTGCTGGGAATTGAACCCGGTCTTCTGCAAGAGCAGTCAGTGCTCTTAACCACTGAGACATCTCTCCAGCCCTGGGACTCCATTCTTTCTAATTCTGTCCAAAGCAGTCATTCTTTATTTCAATAAAGACTTGTGATAAATATTTAGTAATAAGATGACAAATGAGTTAGAAAGTTCGTAATAATGTGAGCAAAGTCCCTGCCCTCAGTCACATCACCTGGCCAAGCAGAGCAGGAAGGGCTTTTTATACTGTCTCAGCTCACAGCTCCACAGCAACCCAACAAAGCAAGGAGGAGACTGGAAAGATCAAAGTGTCTCACCTGAAATCTTAGAGCTAGAGAAGAGAGGCTAGGACTTCTAGAAGGACTGGCTTCTCAGCAGAGTTGGACTAGGTCACAGGACTCTGGGTTCTTGATGCTGCCAACAGCTTGCATCTCTGAATCAATACATAAATATTATCCAGTGGAGACTCTAAATATCGCTATTTCATGCATTGTCTCCCCAGCTAAACTTTGACAGCAGGATTTCTGTCATTCATTTCTCTGACAATGAGACAAAGGAGATGCTCAGAAAACATGGAACTGGCTAAAAGCTGGCAGTGCCTATATGAGGCAATGAAAAGCAGAGACGTGGTTTTGGTCTGGGTTTGGATTTTTGAAAGAGACTCATAAAACCCAGTCTCTTGGCTTTGAATGCTCTATGTAGCCATGAGCATGTATGCTGAACTCCTAATCCTCCCGAGTACACCCGCCATGTGCTGGGATTATAGGCATGTAGCACCACAGCTGGCTTGGTTTTAGCAATATGAGCACATGCGCTATGTGAGAAGTGCCATCTGGGAGTCTCGTGGTCTCTGTTACCAATCCTCTTCCATGATGCAATACTAAATAGAAGATTCATAGGAGAATTTCCTTTCCTGCAGGACTGGTGAGATGACTCAGTGGGTAGAGGTGCTTGCCACACAGGCCTGGTGACGTGACTCAGATACCCAGGATCACCCAAAGGCACAGAGTTGTCTCTGACCCCTGCACCCTACACATCATGCACACACAGAGACACACACCAATTTTTAAAGAAAAAACAATTTCAGGGCTGGAGAGATGGGTCAGCAGTTAAGAGCACCGACTGCTCTTGCAGTGGACCCGGGTTTGATTTCCAGGACCCACATGGTGGCTAAGAGCCATCTTTGGCCGGGCGTGGTGGCGCACACCTTTAATCCTAGCACTTGGGAGGCAGAGGCAGGCAGATCTTTGTGAGTTCAAGGCTAGCCTGGTCTACAGAGCGAGCTCCAGGACAGCTGGGGCTACAGGGAGACCCTGTCTCAAAAAGACAAAAAAAAAAAAAAAGAGCCATCTTTAACTCCAGTTCCAGGGGAATCCAATGCCCTCTTCTGACCTCTGCAGCATTGCACCACACAGGTGCACCAACCTACACACAGACAGTACACTCACACATAAAAAATAATAATAGGGCTGGAGAGATGGCCTAGTGGTTAAGAGCGCCGACCGCTCTTACAGAGGACCCGGGTTCGATCCCCAGCACCCACATGGCGGCCGAGAACCATCTGAAACTCCAATTCCAGGAGAACTCCAGTTCCAGGGGAATCCGACACCCTCTTCTGTCCTCCGCGGCATTGCACGACATGGGTGCACAAACCTGCATGCAGACAGTACATTCCTACACATAAAGAAATAAATAAAATAAAATAAAACTATTAAAAAAAAAAAACCATTTATTAAAAAAAAAAATATAAAGTAAAAAATTCATTAAAAAAATAAATAAAATTTCATATCGCTTTATGTTAACAAACAGAATCGCATTAATGATAGTGCTCATCTTTACACTCAAAGAACGTTCAATTAGAGGGATGGGATCTCTTGCAAACCTGGCCCAATCAAGCCTCATTTGGTTTGCGCTGGCTGCGTTTTGTTTTTGTTAATTTTTGTTGCTGTGTCCTTAATTTTTATTTGAGCTCTTTTGTACCATCTATCATTACAACTTTTTTTTTTTTTTTTTTTGGTCTTTTCGAGGACAAGGTCTCCCTGTAGCCCCAGCTGTCCTGGAACTCACTCTAGACCAGGCTGGCTTTGAATTCACAAAGATCCACCTGCCTCTGCCTCCCAAGTGCTAGGATTAAAGGCGTGCACCACCACGCCTGGCTACAACATTTCTTAATCCAAATCAAACCCCTTCCCCCATCCTTTCCCCCCACCCCGCCAGAGCTCATGCATTCTGCCATACATGTTAAGTCCTGTCTTGTATCTTTTTCTCAGTCTTTTTTAACTTTTTCGATGCAGAAGTTTACTGTTTTGGTCTGTTCTTTGAACAAGTCTTTTTCTCTCTCTTTTCTTTTTGGTTTGTTATATGTACGTGTGCCTGTGCCTGTCTTTCTGGGTCTGTGCAATGTCTCACCAGTTGATGAGACTGCCTAGTTAGAGAGCTCCAGGAATCTGTCTTCTCAGCACTGGGGTTACAGGCATGCAGCACCAAGCCCAGCGTTTCCATGGTGCTGGGGATGTGAACTTGGGTCTTCATACTAGCACAGCAAGCACTCTGTGCACTGAACCATCTCTCAGATGCTTGAGTTTGGTCTCCTTGATACAGAAAGCACCTATTTTTTTTTTTACTCCTATGGCATGTTTGGGATCCAGAACTTTCTTGTTCCAAATGCAAACCCAAGCCTGACAGAGCCCACTATCACCTTGTAAAGAGACCACTGCACCCTGCTTCTCCCAGTCCTTACCTACAAAATCACACATTCAAATCAGCATTAGCCAAAATGTACAAATGAACACATGCCAAAGGAACATATGCTTCCTAAAAAAGATAAAACTGTTCCCACTGGCCATGGGCAGCCATGTCACTCAGCAGGTTTCAGACGTACCTCACCTCCCGCAGTATTTACCCCCTTCAGCAGGATCAAATGAACTTTCTCTTCTCAGCTTTCCCCCTCGTTCCCACATGGTTATTTATAACTGGAATATCTTTCTTTCTTAATCCACTGGACTACCCACCCCCTCATTTGAAAAGGTCACTTTCAAGTTATTCTTTCCAGAAGGCTTTCTTGAAGTCAGTGGCTGGAAGCTGGTGCTACCCCCATCCCACAACACTCTATTACTCAGGGAGCCGTGGATAAGCAAGACTACCTATCAGCTGCTAACTAGATGGGGGAGGGGGCTACTAAAACCGAACTCCACAAATGAGATGCAAGTTCTTCCAAACAAGAGCAGCTTTATTCTCTTCAAATATATGGTTGTTTCCATTATGAAACTGAATATGTTCAGAATATCTAGAAGTCGGAGACATCTCCCAGAGAGGCCGCCATCCTCACAACGCGCTGTCTTAGCATATCTGTTTAATGCCATGCAGTGGGTTATGGTACTTACTAGGGACCTTGTCTTTCTGAAAAATGTACCTGGCGTCTTTCTAGCTCTGCGTCCCAACAAAGCCAACAAAAACTGCACATCTAATAGCTGTTCAACACGTTTCTAAGGTATGGTAACTCCCTGGCTGTTGAATATCTGGGGTGATTCCAATGTCTTCCTATTATTTACAGCTCTAAAGAACACTGTCATGAAGGGGAATAGGATGAGGTAATCATCACCCCAGTTTTGTTCAGAACTACAGGATATACATTTAATCTATGTTCATGACTAATTCTAAACGGCTACCAAATCTCTTTCATTCTGAAGTCAAGCTCCATTTTAGGATTCACTGGATCTTTGCAAAGCTCACCTTTCATAATTGCTATTATCTACCTAGCAAACATTCCCAGAGCAACCCTTTCATTTTCTCATAAGCAACTTAACTACATGATCCATAACTAAATTAATTTTAGCTTTTCTCAAGTGCCTCATACAGAAGAAAATAAGAAAGTCTGGGGGAAAGGGGAAGAAAAGTGTGCTATATTCCATAACAAGACTTTGGATACAATGTTTCTACATTTTCCTCAGAACAATAGTTGCACTTCTAAGGCGGTGGGGGAAAGGTATTCTTTTTTTTTTTTTTTTTA
>VZQC01009724.1:1159229-1180412 GCA_009823505.1 Rhizomys pruinosus
CCAGGAGAACTCCAGCTCCAGGGGAATCCGAGACCCTCTTCTGACCTCCGCGGCGTTGCACAACACGGGTGCACAGACTTGCATGCAGGCAGTACATTCATACACATACAGAAATAAATAAAATTATTAAAAAAAAAAAAATTAAAAAAAAAAAAGGCATGTGCCACCATGGCCCGCTCCCCTGTACTTTTATTTGAATTATGATTCTTGTTGCTGCTGCTGCTAGTATTATTATTATTATTATTATTTGTGTGATGCTGAGGATTGAACCCAAGGCCGTGGGGGCATATTACTACCCAAATGCTCTACCTCCAAGCCACACTCCAAGCCCCCCAATTTTTTACTGTACTACCCTTCAAGAAAATAGAAATAGGGCCTGGAGAGATGGCTCAGCAGTTAAGAGCACTGGATACTTTTGTAGAGGGCTTAGATTCAAGCTCCCATATGATGGCTAACAACCATCTGTAACTCCAGTTCTAGGGGAATACAACACTCTCTTCTGACCTCCTTGTGGCACTGCATGACACAGATGCACTTATACATATGTGTGTAATATACTCATACACATAAAATAAAAAAATAAAATATAAAATGTTTTTTAAAAGAAAACAGAAATTGGCCAGTCATGGTGGTACACTCCTTTAATCCCAGCACTCGGGAGGCAGAGGCAGATCTCTGTGAGTTCAGGGCCAGCCTGGTCTACATAGTGAGTTCCAGGCCAGCTGGGGCTAAAGGGACACCCTGTCTCAAAAATACCCCCCCCAAAAAAAAGAAAGAAAAGAAAAAGAAAAATAGAAATTTATTTCAAATCTGTTATGTTAACATTTAAGCACATATATTTATAGATGCAGGATATACATATTCTTTTTTTCTGGAAGACTATAAAACACTATTATCAGTGGTTATTTTTGGAAAGAGGATTATTTTATGATTAAGAAATGAAATGCTGGCTTTCCCATGCAAATAGAAAAAAGTTCTTTGTAGAGAAACAGTACATTAAGTATATGCTACGTTGAGGAATGTAAGTGGCTTTTAATGTTCACAGTCAGCAGTAAGGCCATCATTTGTACTAGATACAGAGACAGACGATCCCTGTCTCCTCATGAAGGCACAGCAGATTTTTGTTCTAGGATCTATATTTGCCTGGAACTCTTGGCTCTGTGGCTCCATGGCAGAGCACACTGGATGATGTTAAGAGTCACTGACGAGGGCTGGAGAGATAGCCTAGCGGTTAAGAGCGCCAACTGCTCTTGCAGAGGACCCAGGTTTGATCCCCAGCATCCACATGGCGGCCGAGAGTCGTCTGAAACTCCAATTCCAGGAGAACTCCAGTTCCAGGGGAGTCCGACCTTCTTCTGACCTCCGCGGCGTTGCACGTCACGGGTGCACAGACTTGCATGCAGACAATATATACATAAACGGAAATAAATAAAAAAAAAAATTAAAAAAAGAGTCACTGACGAATAAATAAATAAATAAAATTTAAAAAAAAGGGGGGGGGNTAAGGGGGGGCTGGAGAGATGGACCTGCGGTTGACAGCGCATGATCTGCTCTTGCAGAGGACCCGGGTTAGATCCCAAACACCCATTCGATGGTACTGAAGAACCTATCTTAACTCCAGTTCCTTAGGGTGAATGCCAACACCCTCTTCTGACCTCCCAAGGCGTGCACTTTGGCATTGAACACGGAGGCTGGAGCCTAGGACTCCTACTGCTATGACTAGTTTTTACTATCGTTTCTAACATGATTCAATAAATAATAAAAAGATTTTGTTATAATAAATTTGAGTCACTTGACGCCTCCACAGTCAATTGTGCTGTATTGAAAGCGACTGCATAAACAGATATTCTGGGCGGCGTACAAGAGCGTCTGCATACATTTGGATACCCACCTTTCCCCTTAGGAACCCAATTTCCGTGTGAAAGCGATAATAATCCTACGTGTATGTATAGTAAATGCTGTTAACTCATCCAAGAACGATTTGACAAGCTTACGAACCATGAGTCCAGAGGTTGTATCAAGCTTAGTCAATAAGAGGATGGTTTCCGCGAGAAGAACCTGTCATGGTTGCTTAATGCTTTAATCACCTGGGACCTAACATGGTGTATCAGGCCAAATCTTAGGATGTCAGAATAATGTACGCACAGTCTACACAGATTGCGTGTTTTAATCCTTTCTTTTATTTAGTGTCTTGCTACCTTTCAGCCCAGCTGATGCACTGTCCTCAATTACATCTGGATCTTATGCTGTCACCCAGCGTATCCGCAAATTGCTGGGTGACGTTACATGTCATCTGCGTGCAACACCCACACCTAGACAGAGGACTAATCTATTTTTTTTTTTTTTTGTTTTCGAAAATGATTATTTTAAATCAGATACCGTGTGAAGAAGTGTGGAATAGCTAATCTTTTGTATTCAAATTTTGGACTTCCAAGACAGAGGATCCCGGCGTGTACTTCCAAGCATGTTCCTGGAAGACTCACCAAAGAGTCTGCCGGTAACCTCCTGGCCTGTCTCTACGCTCTCCTCTCTCTGCAGCGTCTTGGCCTGCTCTGCCTGTTCTGAACCTCCTGCCATCCTGGAGCTAGATTATAATAAGGTTGACACCACCACCCTGTCAGGATGACTATATCTGAATGGAGAGGCATAACTTATACTTGGGGGTAAGGTAAATAAATCCATTTTGCAAAATAAGCACAGTTTTCAATTCAATAAGATGGCATCTGATTATCAACTAATAAAGCACAATAGCTTAAGAAGAAAGTACGCAAATCTCAGGTGCTGGGAGATGTGAGCTCGAGAAGTGTAGGAGCACCTGCACTCTTCACAAAGGTAGCGTCAAGTTCAGGCGGCTGGAAGAATGACCTACGCGGTAGAGCCCACCCTCCGACTGCTGCTTTGCAGAGGACCCAGTTCCATGCCCCAGCACCCACATGGTGCTAGCAACCGTATTTAACTCCAGTTTCTAGGGAATCCGACACCCTAAGACCTCCGAGCATGTGTCTATGACGCCATCTTGGTGCACAGACCTACATGGCCAGACAGGTACATTTCAGTTATACATCACCAAAATGAAATAACGTAACTTGAAAATAAAAATTTTGTAGAAGAACTCCATAATGACTTCATTCATAGGACCAACATCCCAGAGACTTAGCAAGCGTAATAACTGTACGCAGCAACTCAAGGTTCCAGCCCGAGATCCGCATGGCTCCTGCTGAGCGCTTTGCAGAAGCATTGCACTTGACGATGGGTAAAAACGTATACATGTCATGCAGGCAATAGCACCTGCATAACCGAATGATATAAAAAAATAAACGCACACTTATATATGTTTATTATGGTTTTCTGTTGTTTGGTCTTGGTTGATGACGTAGGGAAATCGCCCGAGTCATCCCTGGGTCCCATGGATGACATCACTCCTGCTAGACCAGTGCGTTAAGCCGTTGAACTCACCTAGAGAGTCCACTCGTATCTTCCCTGCCTCTCGCATATGCAGTATAATGTCGGTGGGCACCACCATGTGCTCAGGGGACTAAACGACTTAATATATATATATTATATATATAATATAAGGTGTAATATACTATTGAATAGGTGAGCATTACTTATAGAATTATTATTGATGTATACCTGTGTTATGCCTGACGTATTATTTTCTTATATCAGTTTTCTTTTTTTTTTGATCGTTTTATCGATGACAGGTCTCCCTGTAGCTCTCCAGCTTGCCTGGAACTTCACCTCCCTGTAGGCCAGCTGGCCTTGAACTCACAAAGAGCCACCTGCCGCTGCCTCCAGAATGCTAGGAATAAAGGTGCGTCCACCACTGTCCCGAGCAACAGAATATTAAAATAAGAATTTAAACACAATGATTTTATTATGAACCACATTTTTAGACAAAAGGGGACTGTGATTGATGTGATTGTCTCGAGGGGCAGTTAAGAGTACGATTGCTCTTCACAGAGGACGTGAATTGTTGACTCCAACAGTCACTTACACATGTCAGCAACACAACCATTTCAACTCCAATTGTTAAGGGGATTCAACACCTCTCTGACCTGCTGATGGGCATTCCAAGTAGAACAAAGCGCAATTAACACACATGTAGATTATATGACTACAGGGGTGCACTGTACACACATGTAGGGTCATTATACAGGGAAAGCCACTTACGACACAATGTAGGCATGACACAGGGGTGTCGATTACAACACATGTAGGGCATAACCACTCATTACACATAATAATGTAAAAAATAAAAAAAAAAAGTCATTCCACAACAAGAATTCGTATCATCCTTGTAAGTAGTTAGGCACGACTGCCAAATCTAAAGAGCAAAATATCCACGTTTTAATTAGTCACTTGAATTCTCACCTACCAGAATGGGGGGTGGTTTGTGGGAATATAATGGAAAGAAAGGCTCACGCTCCCTTCGCCGCTCTATAGCACCCAATATGAGCAAGAATAGAGGTGGAACGACAGAGCGAACTAAATAAGTTTCTCTACCCAGGTTCTAAGAAGTGCGCAAACTCCAGCATTTGAGCTTGTTCCACGTGGATCCTCGGCCAGACAAGATTAAGCAGAGCGCTGGGGTCTCCTGCCCGTGGATAAGGAGTGTACGATCAGTTTCATAAACATGCTGGCTGGGTTGGCACAGTGTGTTCCCTGTGGTTGTGCAGCTCTGTGTCCTCTAGGTTTATTCTCATGTACCTTAGTATGTAGATAGTTACAGAACTTTCTATTCATGGAACAGCACACAACTGCACGCTGGCTTAATCTCTGGGCCTGCCTCTCTCTCAATACAACGTAATAATATCCAACTTTCGCAATGTAAGCGTATGTTATCTTGTCATAGCTCTCGACCGGCGAGGTTGTATCCTTGAAAAGTAGTGGATTCAGAATTGACAAACTATGAGGCTATACCTGGAAGGCTAAACTTTGTGCCTTCGGCCAGCCTCGGCAGCATAGAGAAAAAAGTTTGCTTGGGATGTTGGCCATGAGGTTGTCTTGATGGCCTGATATTGCTATCTCTCGGAATCTTTTCCGATCCAACATGCTTCAGTCTGGTTCGAGCAGGGCCCCTGCTCCATCAGACGGACTTTAGCCTAATTATCTAGTTGGCTTTCGAAGCCGCACTCGACCTTATGACCACGTCATCGGTAACTGGGTTCTGTTCTTGCGACAGTTCTACGTAAGAAAATCCTATCACGCTTTATTGGGGTCACAACACAAGGACGAGAACATGAAGAAGGGGCCAGTTCTCAGGTCGCCTATAGTACTAAGATCCAAGTAATGAATGGTTTTACACCCAAACAATAAGGGTCCCGAAATGTGGTATAGACCATTGCATTGAGTCTTCCTGCCCTAATGAGGGAGTACGAAGAAAATCACACTGATGTGATACCTATGAGGCTGGGGGATCACACATACCTCGGTGAAACTGAGATGCACTTCGCGCGCTGAATGAGTTTTAGCGTGCATCACACGAAGCAACTCAAGGGTCTTAAGGTGAAATTCGCCCAGAGGAGTATAGAGGTTGTCGCCCAAATGCGGAAGTGGGCTTGTTGCTTGCATGAGCGTAACAAAGCCATCCTAGTGGTAATGATTTGACCAAAGCTTGTGTACCATCTCCCTGCAGGAAGGGACGACTGTTCTTCGGACTTGAGGTCATGTTCCCCTGCGACCTCCGCTGCGCAATCTTCCTTCATACTAACTTTTGCTCAACGTGAGAAAACAGAATCGAGCGAGACAAGCCAGAAGGACAAGCTAGTCGAGCATATAATCCATTCACGTAGGAAGGATCAACTGTGTGCCTCCTAGGATATCTTTATTCTATGTAGATGACCACCTCAACGCAGCACCAAACATAGAGAAATTTTAAATTTCATATGTAGCTTACTTCGGGCACTCCGGTTGTCCTCCTCAACTGCAACCGCCTCGTCCTTACTCATCCTTTTTGAGCACTTTCCTTGTGGATAGGTCAATCTAGCGTCGATGGGATAGCGGACTACGTCGAGTTATGAGCATGTCGTGCTGTGGTCCGTAATGTGATAATCATGACTAGCGACCGCGCAGAATAGATAAGGCCTGTAGCTGACAGTAGAGAGCAGAAGCATAGTGTGGGGTGGCTTGCTGCGTACACTGGTAACTCGACCTCACATAGTCGCGTATGCGATGACCACAATTTGTCCTGAAAAAAGACAAAAAAAAATATAGAATTCAGAAAAATCAGTGGCCCCAGACTGTATATTGTTTGAAGAGCATAATTGGAGCCCTCGCAATAATAGAATGACCTTTTCTTGATCAACATTTCTTTAAACCTGTCTCCTCTTAAGCAAAAGATCGAACCAGGGTCTTACAAAGAGGCCTTAACTTAGGTTGGCGTCTTGGAGACTATTGAGACTTGCGACTGGGAACAATCATTGGCATGGTTTGAGCATAACGAAGCAATTCCCCTGACAACGGAGTTTGGAGCAGATCGAGTTCCCAGTACCAACGCTCGGGCAGAGGACCCAGGGAAGCACCTAGTTTGTCCTGGTCCCAAAGGCACTTTCCTGACCACTTTGCATATCAATGCCAGCACTGAGAAGCGACCGATCAATGAATTGAACCCTTCTCTTCTCGAGGCAATCAACATGTGCGGAAAGCTAACACGCTGGGCAGACTCCCTACCGCACAGAGGCCAATAATAGTGCGTGGATACGGCAAGCAGTAGGTAAGGCACAAAACGCTACGATGGCAGGTGAGCGTGGAGGCGCAACAAAGTCCCATTTCACGAACCCATCAAAGTATTAACTGAGTAACTATATCAATGTGAGGTGAAGTGGGCGGAGATGATGTGGTGGCTGGAAATGCTAAGGGATAGGACACGACGCTTCGGCGGAGTGGAGTAGAGGATGACCCGAAGTTGACGGTGCGTGACCGCCATGGCCTGGCAGACTCCAACGTGCAACTGCCGGGGGGCTAGGGCAAGGAAAAGGCTGGGCGCCGACGGAGGCCTAGCGAGTTCGCAGGAGGGGTGGAGTCCCGCTGAGAACGGGGCCAACAACCGCGGAGCGGATGGAACAGACCAGCTTGCTGAAGCCCGCGCAAGCCAGATGGCACGGCACACGAGGGTGGCCCTGGGGGCACCCACGAAGCCTACAGGCAGACAAGACATGCAGAACAGACAAAAATAAAGAAGAAAGAAAGGAAAAGAAAGAAAAAAGAAAAGGAAAGGAGAGGGGAGGAGGGGACACGCCGCAATGGTACACACAGATCCGTGGTGAGAGGAACGGTCAGAAGGGTGGACGGTAAGTAGGGGCAACCGCAGGGGATTACAAGGGCAGAAGAAGCAGGGGCAGGAGCGTGGAGACGCCAGTGCTAAGGATGGCTTGTGCTCAAGCAATTCCATGAGCCTGAGTCATTAAATCCGCACACCAAGTGTAAAAGGGGCGCTTGCTTGGGAACCCTGGTGCGGGAAAGACTGAGACAGAAAATCACTGCCGGTACCAGCTGCCAAGCTGAGCGCCTAGGGGTCAATGAAGAGATGCCTGTCTCAAAGGAATGAGGCAGCCCAGTGACAGAAAGCCACCCAAGTGCTCCTGCAGCAGCTACAGCACCACGCATGCACACACACATACAGTGCATTATACCACAGACAAAGAAAAAGGGAGGAGGAGGAAGGGGGATAAGAAATACGATCCAGGTGCTGGTGGAAGCATAGAAAGATCTGGGAACACAGTGAGTGACTGGACCACTTGCCGCTGTGGACTGCCTGTCTCAAAGATGGAGGGAGATCAGCGGGAGGGAGTAGACGAAAGCCGAACAGGCTTCGAGGAGATAGGGTACAGGCATGTACAAATGTTGCCCGCACAAACAGCCACTTGTGGGGGACACCCGGCGACACACCCTGGATGGCTGGCTTGTGATGGAGTACCCGCTTGCCCGGCTTGAGTTTCCCAGGTTGTGGGACCCCAGCCTCGTAGGACACAGGTGGATGGACCAGCGAGACGAAGCCAGGCTTGACACCAGATCGGCCATGGAACCAGTACTGGAATAGAGGGCGACCAAACGGGCCTCTCGGGCGCGGGTGTCGAAAGACAGGAAACAAACCCAGACCCGGCGGGCCCGAAGCCACATGGAAAAAGCCCGGCGAGGAGAGGGCCTGCCACAGAGAAGGGAAGAGGGAGATAAGAGGGCAAGCTATCAGAGGGGCCTCAAGACAACCGTCAAGACACCAGGCATCTGCAGCTGTGGGAGACAAGTGCCCATCGTCCAACCCAGTGTAATAATCCATGACTAGGAAAAGGGGCAGCAGACAGGAAAATGCGCCAGGGTAGCAAGGAGCAGGCCCAGAGCCAGGTCAGTCAATGAAAGGAACACAAAAACGTGAAAACCTAGAAGGACAACTAAGAAACACGCCACCTTAAATATATCACCCGCAGGACTTTCCGGATGGGCCAAACAAACCAAGGACAAACTGAGAAAATAATGATAGACATCTTCTTATTTTATTTATGGATGAATGAACTCTTAGTATACAGCATACTGCATGGCAATGCACGGTGGAAGGCCAGAGAGACATCAGACCGCTCTGTAACTGCATGACAGATGGTTGTTATCAGCCTCCATGGGTGGCAACTGAACCAGATCCTCCTCAAGAAGCACCATTGCTAACCTTACCATTGTCTGCCCCCATTATCACATTAATAGATCTTAGAGTTCCCCAACCCGTCTCAGACCATCGATCAGCAGACATACTGCACACCAATTACTGAGTACTCGTCAGAATAGCAAGTCATAAAACCAACCCAGACGTCAGTCAACAGCAACAGAAATGAGATAAAGACAATGTATTAAAGTCAGAGACAGCCCCATAGCTAAGAGCACCTACCTGCTCTTCAAAGACCCACGTCTGCCTCACCCCACAGTGGCTCACATAACCACCGAAACTCACAACATCAGACTGCCAAAGCCCTGGGTAGAGGGCCCATGCAGTTACTAGTAATGCAACTCATCTAGCACACACACATACATAGAAAACATTGTTAGTAAAAAAAAAAACATAGCCAGAGAGAGCAGGCAGACCTGTCGAGACAGCCTCCAAGTCTACCCAAGAGTTCAGGCAAGGGCTGGGAAGAGCCTGGGCGTCAAAAAAAAAAAACAAACAGAAAAAAAAAAAAAAAAAAGAAAAGAAAAAAGCAAAGTGGTTTATACCAATGGCGAATATTACCACCTAAAGAACGAATGAAGTTCAGGAAAGGACACACGGCAAGATGATCAATGAGTGAATTACGCCAGTCTCAGGAAAACAAGCATGGAATGTTCTCTCGTGAGCGATCTCAATTCTAATTAGTACAAAATACAAGTGTTACTATGCCATGAAAACATAAAAAAAACGGTCGGGGAAAAAAGAGACTAAAGAAAGGGAGGAGAGAAAAAAGGAGAGAGCAGGAGGAGTGAAAACCCAAAATACTAAAAAAAAAAAAAAAAAAGAAAAGAATGAGGAAGCAAGAGCCTAGCGAAGAGCACCGACCGCTCCTGACAGACCTGACAATTCCCCAGCACCCACAGCGCTGAGACACCATCTTAACGCCATCCAGAAATGCAGATACCCTCCTAGAACCTCTTGCCACGCACGACATGGGTCACAACGCATGCAGGCAGTACATTGCAACCACAACAGAAATTAAAATAGCAATAAAAAAAAAAAGTAAAGAACATGAACCAGACACAATAACTAAATAACTGAACAGAGTACAGATAGAATGCCCCTGACGATAAATGACACAATTCCATGAGCATCCTATTTAATAATCTTTTATTTTGTACTTTCCAAGACAGGTCCCCTAAGTCCCAAGCGTCCCTACTTCCATTCATAGACCAGTCGCCTAACTCACAAAGCCATCCTCCTGCCTCTGCCTCGATGCTGAGGAATAAAGCGGGCCACCACGCCCAGCAACATCCATATTTAAAAAACATAAAATAGCGTGGGATACGCCAGCCGTAAACTAGGTAAGAACCACAAAAAATATAAAGAAATTATAATAATTAAATTAAATAAAAAAAAAAAAAAAGAAAAAAGGCTAGAGATGACGCAAGCAGTAACATTGACTGCTCACAGAGACCAAGGTACAATGCCCATGCACCCACATGGCACTACCAACCATCCACTACCCAGTCCAGGGACTCCAAATATCCCTCATGCACCTCCATGAGCACTGCACCGAAGCATGAACTCACGACATACTGCAATTACACTACAGCATAAAATAAAAATAAATAAAATTTAAGAAGAACAAAAAAGAGAAAATTCTGATGAGCACGCATAACCCATGAACCAATGAATTATTAAATGACAAAAACTTAAAAATTTATCCGCGGGAGGCCCACACCTGATCCTAGCACTTGAGGCAGAGCGTGCTGACTCCGTGAAGTCAAGGCCAGCCTCGCCTACAAGTGATGTCCAGACAAGCCGAAGCTACAGAAAACCGCTCTAAAAGATTAAAAAAAAAGTTAAGATACTTGTACTAGGATGTTCAAAAAACTTCCATCACTACTGGCACCTGGTGGGACAAACGACCCTGCTGATGTGCTATGTGTACGTGTGCTGTGCTGCAGTGGAACAGGTGCTCAGTCATCTCCCCCTTAATTTGGACCAGTCTTCACTGAGCTGGAGATCAGATGCAGCTAGCCGCTCAACAATCCCCAGAAAGGAGCATCTCCACCTCCGCCACACGGGTAATGACAGCCACAGCCGGACTCGGGTAGCGCCTCCGTGGGCGTCGCGACGCGAGCCATCTCCAGGCACCCACAGCCCTTTTCCTGTAAAAATCCCAATGATAAGAAATAAGAATAAAACAAGAGGAAGTAGACTAGACCCTTTGACACAACCCCAGTGAAAGAGAAAAAAGACCCACAATAAACGATATTTAACTATTTCCCCTGAGAAATGGACTGGAAAAAGATCATCATAAATGGATATAGCCATAAGGCAAATAATGTCAATTTCAGACTCCAAGCAGAAATCTGGCAGATCTCATGAGCAAAGGCTACCCTGACTTACAAGTAAGAATCCAGCTTACCCATAAGACCCGTCTCAAGTAAGGGGGTTGTGATATTCACGAAGCAACAGCATACGCTTATAGCATGCTTGATTGGATCTAAAAACATACATGTTTATAATTCCCGCTTGCCTAGTAACACTGATTAGTCTGCTGGAGGTCTCTTAGGGTTTGATAATATTCTATTTGATACTGAATCCACATCCAACTAAGCCAGGAAACAAAAAATACGAACCTTAACCAAAATCAGCCAAAGTACGCGTCAAGGACAGTTACTAATTCTCTCCCCGTTATCAATATTTACCTGAGGGTATCTCAGTATTATAGTCTTATAGGAAGGTGCTCGAGCAGATTGGCGAGGTTAATCATTTTCTGAATATAAAGCCATGTGTCTCGATGACACTACTGATGCATATCTTTAAGATTTTCACAGTTACATCATCCAAGGTGGTTATAGCTTTTCTAATCCACCATTTTCTTTCTTCTATTAGAAGGCCAGATCATCTCTGAGGCTAAACATGTCACAGGGGAGAAATCACTTACCCCTTCACCTAATACTTAGTCAAAGAAGGTAGTACCAAGAGACTATGCATAAAATTTCAATGAAAATCGTTCATATAAACATGATATATATCTACATAATATACTCGTCTTCCAACAAAGTTCGCGCGATCGATCAGATTCACACACTATTCTTGTCCACTGTACGATTTAATGGGAAACCTTTCTTTAAAAAATTTATTTATATTATTTAAAAAAAAATGATGTCTAGATTGCTCGCAGTTGCCAAGCTTAAGTGTTCTGTGATAATAGCCCCATGTACTCATTCAATGCAGGATATTCCATTGAGAAAGACACCAGAACAAGAGGAATGAAAGACAATACGTCTCAGAAAATCAGATGGACAGTTGTTGGAAAGCAAGTTGTGAGCTCCCCTGCATGTATGTGCTGGGACCCTATCTGGGAGTCTCGTAAAGCAGAGGCGCGAAAGATTCCTACTATTAACGCTCAGAGAGACGCATACATAACTATGCAATTCCGCTTTGCAGTGGAATTATTTTTCATGTATATATGATTTATCATGAATCAGAGTAGAGCGTCATGTCCCCCAAGCCCTATTCCGCCTACCCGGCACCAGAGTCATAGACATTCTGCACAACTGCTTTTCATCTCCTTATACTCAGTCTTTTTTTTCTTTTTTTTTCAATATTCTCCATTAGGAAATTGACTGGTGTGTTGGAGTTAGAGTTCCACAGTGTTTCAGTCAGATTTCTCTTGAAATGAGTCTTATATCTGGTTGTATGTGAATCAGTTAGTTGTATGTGTCATTTGATTGTATTCCAAAATACAATCACTCCCGAGCTTGCATTTAAGACGTACAAAGCCTCCACGGCGGCACATGCACAATAAATGAAAGTACACAACTAAAGGTAATTAAACAACCGCGCCAAGATAAGCTAAGGCAAAATCACCCAACAGGAGCCAAGGCAGATCCACTTTTTGAGTTGTTTGTTTTTCTGGAGACTGTGTTACTTCACACTCAACATACGATGATCTCCTCTAGCTCAGACCAATTTTCGGCCTTGCCGCAAAAGCTCTCATTGATGTCATTTCGTTCTGTTACTGACTGATAGAGGAACTCCATGTTGCGTTGAATATGACTAATGACACGACATGATAATTCCGCTCTCAATCCAAACTCATCAGTTGCACGGGCACTCTTGGTAATTGTTATTCAAGCTCCCTAGCTCTATTGTGAAAGAGAGGTGAAATAACTATGGACCTTTCCAATGTATCTCGTGCACTGGGGGTGAGTCTTTGAGGGTACATGCGTAGGGAGTGGTATGACTGAGTCGGGTGACAAGTTCATATCCAAGTCTTCCAAAGGGTTCTCCACACTGCTTCTGACATTATTTTTTTATTTTATTTTTTTGGTCTTTTCGAGACAGGGTCTCCCTGTAGCCCCAGGTGTCCTGGAACTCACTCTGTAGGCCAGGCTGGCCTTGAACTCACAAAGAGCCACCTGCCTCTGCCTCCCAAGTGCTAGGATTAAAGGCGTGCGCCACCACGCCCAGCAACACAATATTTAAAAAAAATTTTAAACACAATATTTTTTAAAAAACAAACAAATAGGGGACTGGAGAGATGGCTCAGCAGTTAAGAGTACTGATTGCTCTTCAAGAGGACCTGAATTTGACTCCCAGCACCTACATGTCAGCTAACAACCATTTCTAACTCCATTTTAAGGGGATTCAACACCCTCTCTGACCTCTGAGGGCATTCCATAATACAGGTGCAGTTACACACATGTAGATATGACACAGGTGCACTTACACACATGTAGGTATGACACAGGTGCACTTACACACATGTAGGCATGACACAGGTGCACTTACACACATGTAGGCATAACACTCATACACATAAAATGAAAATAATAAAAAAAAAATCTTTCCACAACAAGATTCTATCCTTGTAAGTAGTTAGTGACTACTGCCAAATCTAAAAGCAAATACCACGTTTAATTAGTCACTGAGATTCTCATCCTACCAGAATGGGGTGGTGGGAATTAAGAAAAAGGCTCCCTCCCTCCCGCTCTATTAGCACCCTAATGAGCAGGTGACGGGAGGGGACTAAGGTTGCAACAAGGAACTCAGTACTGCCACGTGGACCTCAGAAAGTGCAGACCCTGGGCCTCCTGGATAATGGAGTGCCTTCAACTACATGCTGGCTGTGTTAAGTGTGTGTGCACTTGGCTGGTTACAAGGTTCTTTATAGGAAACAAATACAGCAGCACACACTACATCCCCTGCCAATACAGAAATTCTACTCCTTTAAGGTATGAATTATAGCCAAGAGGGAGGAAATGTGTCAGAAGATAACTAACTATTGTCTGTGACCTGCAGCCAACAGATGGCAGGTATACTGACTTTCCAAAGGGTCACAGGGGATAGATTTAGCAAACTATAAACCGATGAACTTGACATCCACCCTGAATCAGATCCTATAGCTTATTGGGGTCACTAACACAAGGGAAAAGAAGTGAACACTTAGAAAGGAACATGAGTTTACCAAACACAAGTCATTTAGACTATCTTTCCTAAAAAGAGAAAGAGTAAATAACTCCTAAGGTTTCCTATGTGGAACACGCTAACTAAATGGATAAGTTGAATGGCTGAATGACTAACAGTCCAGAGTAAGCCTGGAGGAGATCTCTAGTGGTGTGCCCTGGGACTCTGCCATCTTACTAATCTCCTGAGAAAAGATCAGGAAGAATCACATAGAATTCGAACCTAGGAAGGGGCTCTGATTATTGTAATGACCACCTCAGCATACAAAATTATTTCAAGCTGGGCATGGTGGTGCACGCCTTTAATCCTAGCACTCGGGAGGCAGAGGCAGGCGGATCTTTGTGAGTTCAAGGCCAGAGTGAGTTCCAGGACAGCTGGGGCAACAGGGAGACCCTGTCTTGAAAAGACCAAAAAAAAAAAAAAAAAAATGATTTCAATGGACTGCAAAAATTGATCAGATCTAAACTGGCTCTTGAAAATGAGAGGTCTGGGGCTGGAGAGATGGCCTAGTGGTTAAGAGCGCCAACTGCTCTTGCAGAGGACCCAGGTTCAATTCCCAGCACCCACATGGCAGCTGAGAACCGTCTTTAACTCCAGTTCCAGGGGAAGCTGACACCCTTTTCTGACCTCCGCAGAATTGCATGACATAGGTGCACAAACCTACATGCAGACAGTACATTCATACACATAAAAAATGAATAAAATTGGGGCTGGAGAGATGGCTTAGCGGTTAAGAGCACTGACTGCTCTTGCAGAGGACCCAGGTTCGATCCCCAGCACCCACATGGTGGCTAAGAACTGTCTTTAACTCCAGTTCCAGGGGAATCCAACACCCTCTTCTGACCTCCGCGGCACTGCACTACATGGGTGCACCAACCTACATGCAGACAATACATTCATATACATACAAAAATAAATAAAAAATTAAAAATAAATAAAGAAAAGAAAAGAAAATGAGAGGTCTGAGGATTTGGACACTCCTCAATGGTACACACATATGCCTGGTAGAGATAACTTCAGAATTGTTGACTGAAAGGTCATTGTGTCAACCCAGTGTGATACAATGGTCAGAAAAGCATTGGCAGGAGCTGGGGAGACTGCTCAGTGGGTAAGGATGCTTGTTGCTCAAGCATGATGTCCTGAGTTCAAATCTCCAGCACCTAAGTAAAAGGCCTCTGTAACCCTGGTGCTGTGAGAGACTGAGACAGAAAGATCACTTGGGCTTACCAGCTGCCAAGCTGACTCCATGTTCAATAAGAGATCCTGTCTCAAAGGAATGAGGCAGTCAGTGACAGAGAAGCCACCCAATGTCTTCCTCTAGCAGCTACAGCACACGCATGCACACACACATACATGTGCATATACCACAGACAAAGAAAAAAGGGATGTGAGGAGGAAAGGGGGATAAGCAAATATATCTCATGTCTGGTAAGTCTAGAAAGATCTGGAACACAGTGATGTGACTGACCAGCTTGTCCTCTGTGCTGCCTTGTTCTTCAAAGATGAGGAGATCAGCTGGGAGGGATGACTAAAGCCAGAACAGGCTTCCTGAGGAGATGGTACATGGTCATTACAAATGTTCCCGCACAAACAGCCACTTGTGGGGGACACTTCCTCTGGGGACACACCCTGATCTGCTTTGATGAGTACCCTCTTCCCGGTGCTTAGTTCCCAGGTTTGTGACCCCAGCCTCTAGGACACAGGTGTGATGTGACTCATGCCGAGACAATCAAGGTCTTACACATTCTGGCCATGGTAACCAGTACTGGATAGATGGCGACCAAACTGGCCTCTTCTGCTCGGGTTCTGAGAAGACAGGAAACAAACCCAGACCTGCTGGGGGCCCTGAAGCCACTATGGAAAATAGCCCGTCTGAGGAGAGGGCCTCCACAGAGATGAAGAGTGGAGAAATAGGAAGCTATCAGGCCTCAAGACAACCTCAAGACACCAGCACTTCTCAGCTGTGGGAGCAAGTAGCCTTCCAACCCAGTTAATAATCCATACTAAGAAAAGGCAGCAGACAGAAAAGCTCCAGTGTAGCAAGGAGGCAGGCCCAGAGCCAGCGTCAGTTCAAATGAAAGGGAACAAATAAACTGTATGAAAACCTAGGAAGACAACTACAGGAGACACGGCCACCTAAAATATCACCCGCAGACTTTATCTGGGGCCAAACAAACCAATGGGGGACAAACTGTGAGAAATTATATTGTAGTTACATCTTCTTATTTTTATTTTATGTGGATGAATGCTTTTCCTGTATGTATACAAGCATACTGCATGTGTGCAATGACTGTGGAGGCCAGAAGAGAGCATCAGACCCTCTGTAACTGCAGTGACAGATGGTTGTTATTAGCCTCCATGTGGGTGCTGGGAACTGAACCCAGATCCTCCTCAAGAACAGCCAGTGCTTAACCCACTGAGCCATTTCTCCAGCCCCATAGTCAAGTCTTTGAAAGAGTTGCTTATTGAGTTTTCCCCAACGGTCTCAGAGCCATCATGTCACAGGGACACTTGCACATCCATATTTACTGCAGTACTCGTCAGAATAGCTAAGTCATAAAACCAACCCAGACGTCAGTCAACAGCAACAGAGGAATGGATAAAGAACATGGATAAAGAGCTAGAGACACGGCTCAGTAGTTAAGAGCACTTACTGCTCTTTCAGAAGACCCACGTCTGGTTCCCATCACCCACATCAGTTGGCTCAAAACCACCTGTAACTCCAGTTTCAGAGGCTCCAAAGCCCCTGGGCTTAGAGGGCTCCTGCATGTACATGGTACACATCAACTCATGCAGGCACACACACATACATATAAAAGCATTGTTTTAGTTAAAAAAAATACATGAGCCAGAGATGGAGGCAGGCAGACCTCTGTGAGACTGAGGCCATCCTAGTCTACCTAAGAAGTTTCAGGCCAATTGGGGCTACAGGAAGAGCCTGTCTCAAAAAAAAAAAACAAACAGGGGAAAAAAAAAAAAAAAGAAAAAAAGAAAAGAAAATGTGGTTTATATCCACAATGGAATTTTTTTCAGCCATAAAGAAGAATGAAGTTTGCAGGAAAGGGACACGACTGGAGATGATCATAGTGAGTGAATTACGCCAGTCTCAGAAAACAAGCATGGAATGTTTTCTCTCGTTTGTGGTTCCTAGATTTTATAGGTACATAAAATCATGTGTGTATCTATGCCATGAACATAAAAATGAAACTGTCTAGGGAAACAAAGAGGACTAACAGGAAAGGGAGGGGAGAGAAAGGAAGGGAGGAGGGGCAGGAGAGTGCTCAGTTTGAGGAAATCTCCAGAAATCCTGACCTTAAAAGAAAAGGAAGAGGGCTGGAGAGATGGCCTAGCGGTTAAGAGCACCGACCGCTCCTACAGGGGACCTGAGTTCAATCCCCAGCACCCACATGGCGGCTGAGAACCATCTTTAACTCCAGTTCCAGGGAAATCAGATACCCTCTTCTGACCTCTGTGGCACTGCACGACATGGGTGCACAAACTTGCATGCAGGCAGTACATTCATACACATACAGAAATAAATAAAATTAAAAAAAAAAAAAGGAAGAACATGCTAACTTCAGCAGCACATATACTAAAATTGGAACGATACAGAGAAGATTAGAATGGCCCCTGCGAAGGATGACATGCAAATTCATGAAGCATTCCATATTTAATTTATTTTTTTATTTTTTTGGTCTTTTCAAGACAGGGTCTCCCTATAGTCCCAGCTGTCCTGGAACTCATTCTGTAGACCAGTCTGGCCTTGAACTCACAAAGATCCGCCTGCCTCTGCCTCCCAAGTGCTAGGATTAAAGGCGTGCGCCACCACGCCCAGCAACATTCCATATTTTAAAAAATTAAAATTTAGGGCTGTGGGGATAGCGCAGCCGTTAAAGGCTGAGGCTAAGAACCACAAAAATAAATAAATAAATAATTTAAATTTAAATTAAAAAAAAAAAAAAGGAAGAAAAAGGCTGGAGAGATGACTCAGCAGTTAAGAGCATTGACTGCTCTTACAGAGGACCAAGGTTCAATTCCCAGCACCCACATGGCAGCTACCAACCATCCATAACTCCAGTTCCAGGGGATCCAATATCCTCTTCTGACCTCCATGGGCACTGCACAACATGGATACTCTTACGTACATACTGGCAATACACTCATACACATAAAATAAAAATAATAAAATATTTTTAAGAAAAAATTAAAAAGGAAGAAAATCTTCTTATGTAGCACAATACCATGAACAATGAATATATACAATGAAAACTTTAAAAAATTTTAAGCCGGGCGTGATGGTGCACACCATTGATCCTAGCACTTGGGAGGCAGAGGCAGGCTGATCTTTGTGAGTTCAAGGCCAGCCTGGTCTACATAGTGAGTTCCAGGACAGCCGGAGCTACAGAGAGACCCTGTCTCGAAAAGAAAAAAAAAAAGTTAAGTTACTTAGTGTGATGTTCAAAAAGGTACTTCCAGGTGACTACTGCACCTTGGTGGGACATAGTGACTGACTGTCCTGTTCTTGTGTATTTGTGTGTGTGTGTGTACGTGTGCGTGTGTGTGCAGGTGGAGACCAGGTTGCTCAGTCACTCTCCCCCTTAATTTTGGAGCCAGGTTCTTTCACTGAGCTGGAGATTGCAGATGCAGCTAGCCTGGCTGGGCAACAATCCTCCAGGAGATATGGGAGCATTTCCACCTCCGCCACACTGGGATGACAGCACACCGCTCGGTGCGTGCGTGCGTGCTGAGTCTGCGAGCCATTTCTCCAGCCCCACAGCCCTGCTTTTCCTGTGTAAAGATTCCCATGATAAGAAGATTAAGAATAAATGACAAGAGAAGTAGACCTAGACTTCCTTTTACACACTCCCAGTGTGGAAGAGAAAATAAGACCCATTCAATAGAACTGATTATTTAACTGATTTTCCCTAGAAATGGGCTGGAAATATAGTTATATTCATAAATGGGGATATAGCCTAGGTATAGTGGCAAATATGTTTAATTTCAGTACTCCAGAGGCAGAATCTGGCAGATCTCTATGAGCTAAAGGCTACCCTGATCTACACAGAAGATTCCAGGCTGTACAGTAAGACCCTGTCTCAAAAGGGGGGTATGTGATACCAGGCGAGAGCACAGCATACGCTTAACATGTGTGAGGCCCTGAGTTCAATCCACACCACACATACAAAAATACCAATATGGCCAGGCATGGTGGCACACACCTTTAAAGCAGCAGTCAGGAGGCAGAGGCAGGCGGATCTCTGAAAGTTCAAGGCCAACCTGGTCTACATAGAGTTCTAGGCCAGCTGGAGCTACAGGGAGACCCTGTCTCAAAAATACCAACAAAACAAAACAAAAAACCCAATATGTCACTAAAGGAACAACAGATAAGCCATTGTTGCTGACCTGGAAACCAACAAGCAAGTGGTTCTGTTGACGAGCACTAGAGCAAAGAAGTCGGTTCTGTGGAGAGGGGAAGGGGACTGAAGAAATGCAATGGCTGGAGACTCCTCCCTGCTATAACCAGAACAACCATGAAACAGAGGCTGAAATACCAAGCGCCTGGGCCAAACTCATATGTGGCACTTACTATACACTAGGCGCTATTCAAAACACCTTTTATTTTATTTATTTATTTTTATTTATTTTTTGGGGGGGTTCTTTTTGAGACAGGGTCTCCCTGTAGCCCCAGCTGTCCTGGAATTCGCTCTGTAGACCAGGCTGGCCTTGAACTCACAAAGATCCGCCTGCCTCTGCCTCCTGAGTGCTAGGATTAAAGGCATGCGCCACCACGCCCGGCTGGTTTTAATGGTTTTTAAAATTACTGGAAGTAATGCCTAGAGCTAGAAAAAGTACACTCACCCACACCCACACCCATGCCCCTCAGAGCTCCCAGGGTCCCACTGCAATTTTTCTCTGTTGCACATCGTTTGGCCCAATCTTTAGATTTCACATCAAACTCTGAAAAGTGAGTAGCAGACAAGGCAGCTGTGCTCAGAGTGACCTCGATCAAAAGAAAACTGTCTTGACCTGATCGTGTTTAAAAGGACAAAAAGGCAACGTCTTCACAATCTTGAGCAAACCAAATCCATTCAAATTTTTATCCCAGGAAAACTGACCCAAAAAGACAAATTTATAGAACTGCAGAATGGGTGTATCTGGGTAAAATTCTCCAATGGAAACAAAGATAGCTGTCCTACAGAACAGCAGCACTCACCACAGTCTGCTTTGTGCTGACTATTCATACTGAGATGAAAGCATCATTATGTGGAAATGTTACTTGAATTTATCTGTAATTCCATCTATAGAGAAATAATTGGTGGGGAGTAGGGGGAGTAGGTGACAGATTTGACAGACAGCAAATATGAATGTGAAGCTTAAACTGTTTTCTGGAAAAGCATCTTCTGATGTAGCTCAGACAAAAATACATTGTCTCTCTGGTCTAAGAGTTCTGACCAGCAAGCAACAGAAAATTTACCTTTTGCTTTTAATCACAGATGCCCAGAACAAAAGTTTCCATTGCAGGGCGTCACTCAAGCACAACACTGGGACAACTTGCAATTACTACACTTCTCCCTTGTCATAAAGCAGACAGCACATGTTTGAGATTTCCCTGGAAGTTGGAACAGCCGTTACTGAAAACCTCATGAAAGGGAGGACTGATTTAGTCCTAGATCTCCGCAGGACACCTGAAGTTCAATTTTGTCTCTAACAAAAGCACTAAAGCAGCCTGCGGCCTTGCATAGGATGAAGGGAAGCTGGGGACACTTCACTGGCCAAACTAAAAAAAGCCAATTTTTTTTTTAAAGCCCTTAGAAATTGCTACCCCGGAAAGGCAACAGCAGAACAGAAGTCTGGCTCTCCTGTCTTGTAAGGAACAGCAAATGTGTTAAGTAGTTAAATTACTTTGTCTGATTTCAGAGTACATACTCAAGAGTGAATTCACACCGAAAAGACTGGTTATCCCTCCTCTGCCATAAAATGTTTGATGTAAGTGGGGTTTTTTTGTTTTTTTGAAATGGCATGAGTGATTTTTAAGATATAGTTTTTTTGGGGTTTTTTTTTTTTTT